>CM050650.1:2622033-3147033 GCA_027574665.1 Rhynochetos jubatus
TCTTCTCTCTCTTTCTCTTCTCTTCTCTTCTCTTCTCTTCTCTTCTCTTATCTTTTCTTCTCTTCTCTTCTCTTCTCTCCTCTCCTCTTCCTCTCCTCTCCCTCTCTCTTCTCTTCTCTTCTCTTCTCTTCTCTCTCTCTCTTCTCTTCTCTTCTTCTCTTCTCTTCTCTTCTCTTCCTCTCCATCTCCTCTCCTCTCCTCTCCTCCTCTTTCTCTTCTCTTCTCTTCCTCTCTCCTTCTCCTTCTCTCTCCTCTTCCTCTCTCTCTCTTCCTCTTCTCTTCTCTTCTCTTCTCTCCTCTCTTCTCTTACTCTTCTCTTCTTCTCTCTCTCTCCTCTCCTCTCTCTCTCTCTCTCTTCTCTTCTCCTCTCCTCTCCTTCTCTCTTCTCTCTTCTCTTCCTCTCTCTTCTCTCTCTCTTCTCTTCTCTTCTCTTCTCTTCTCTCTCTCTCTTCTCTTCTCTTCTCTCTCTTCTTCTTCTCTTCTCTCTGCTCTCTCTTCTCTTCTCTTCTCTTCTCTTCTCTTCTCTTCTTCTCTTCTCTTCTCTCTCTCTTCTCTTCTTCTCTTCTCTTCTCTTCTCTTCTCTTCTCTCCTCTCCTCTCCTCTCCTCTCCTCTCCTCTCCTCTCCTCCTCCTCTCCTCTCCTCTCCTCTCCTCTTCCTCTCCCTCTCCTCTCCTCTTCTCTTCTCTTCTCTTCCCTTCTTTATCTCTTTTCTCTTTTTCTCTTTTCCTCTTTTCTCTTTTCTCTTTCTTTAATTATTACTTATTTCACCCTTTATTGCTAGCTCCTTTCTGCAGCAGTTTCTCCTCACATTTTGGCATATGTTTGGCCTGGTGGAACTATGTAATCTACATGTGAATGATGTACTGGACACATTTTTGACACTAGAAAAGGTCAAAATAAATAAAGTAATAAATAACAATGTTTGGTGTCTTTCCCCCTTGAATATGTGTTTTAAAAATGATAGCCAATAGGGAAAAAATAAGTGAAAGCCCAGTGCTTCTAAGTCTTGGTAGGACTGAAACATTTTTTCAGGAAGGGGGAAGAAACAGGGCTAAGAAACTACTTTGATTTCCTTCAGACTGTTCCCTCAGAAACCTAGTTCCAGCTAGAGACAGCATGGATCCCCATGTGCAGGCATCTGGGCTGTGCATGAAGGGAGGAGGTTGTAGGTCACAGTTTAATATGATCCCAGATTAAACCTGAACACAGGTGGTGTTGGTTCCCCAGAGGGGCTGGAATATGTTGTGTGTCACTGCATAAACTGCAGCCTTGTGAAACTGGCACTTACCTTTCTGACCTTGCAGTCAACATCTGCTTACTCAGGCTTCTTGTCTTACTCTTAAAATTACTCTTGCCCCAAGCCATGTTTCCTGCCTTTCAGAAGGCCCTCCGTGTCTCTGCATGTACAGCAGCGCCTTTAGACTGCTTTTGTGCTATGCAAATGTCTCAGTGGAACGGTTGACTCTGAGGATTTAGCCCATGGACCTGTGCCCACGCTTCTCATCTCCGAATACTTGGATACTGGATTGAGGATTTGAATATAGATTTAGCTTCCTACTGATGTATCATAATGAAACACACCTTTGGTTAAAAAATGCCTACAATTTGTGGGATGGAGACGAGTTCCAGGTCCCTGTTCTTATGCAAAGTTTGTGGCCAGACTAATCTCTGTGTAGAAGAAATGGGTAAAACTCAGAAAGAGACAGCCAGGAGGTTGCATTTTAAGTGTTTGAGCTGCAGGTCTGAATAAGAATAATGAATAAAACAATGTCAGTTGACTCTGTTATATCATAATTAAGGTTTTAGCCGTCCACTTTCCTCCCAGAGAACTGTGGAGGTGACGATCTTTCTGTCAGAGTGCAGATTAGATTTACCAGGTTACCTTTCTGAGCAGTTAATACAAGTAAATTAAGTGATAGGTATCCTGCTGTACATCTTCCTGCTCCAGTTTATCCAGATTTCTGCTGTAGATTGATGATCACAAATTCACATGGGATGGGATATGCTCAGAATAGGGATATGGGCCATCCAACATATCCACGGATGTACTGAAGGGTCCAGAGGCTTTGCTCTGAGCCAATGCTCAGCTGACAAATTGTGCTGTTAATAGAAATGCTGTTGGTGAGGGCTGTGTTCTTCAGGTGAGGTCTAAATCAAGGCTCAGATAACTTTTGGAGATGCAAGAACCCAAAGAGCCGCAGAGATCTGTCAAATTAGTATCTTGTAAGTGGCCTTCTACTTACCCAGGTGTCATATGCTATTAAAATCAGCTCTGCTTCATTTGGATCTTGAGTGAATTGTTGTGTCTTAATGTTATAAACTGTCCTTCGCTGTGTTCCCGTTCAGCGTGGCTTCTGTTTCATCAGCGAAGAAAAGATTCCTCTCTCTCCTTTTTCATTTGGAAACGAAATCTTGGAGGGAGTGAGGTGTCCCACTGAACAGCACTAATACCCTTAGATTTCCCTCTAAAGGCAGATTAGATTCCCTCTAAAGGCAGATTTCCCTCTGCCTTTTTCTGAGAGCTGTCAAGTTTTTGCATGGTGAACGTTCAGTAAATATGAAACATTACAATATCGCAGGTATTCACGTTAGAAACTCATGGATGCTTGTTTAGATGCTGAAGGCAATGCATTAGGAACTGATGGTGACTGATTATTATCCAATCAGTTCCTGATGCAGTATCTGCGACATCAAAAGCTCTGCAGTAGTTTTGGTTATGTCCTATTTTTTTCAATTACGCTGTCCCCATTTAATGTCTAGTAAAAAAAAAAGAATAACCTTCAAACGCTGAGGCTTAACAAGGCCAGTGTACTAGGAAGAAGACTGCTTAATTGCACCACTCAGTTTGTAGGAAATTTATACCTTTCTTTTATCTAAGAATTACAAGGAATAAATATTGCCAGGAATCACTCTAGCTAGTGCTGCTAGAGAGCGTTATACATCATCTAAAGTTTTACTTTACTCAAAGCTGTTGTTTGTTTGTTGGATGGTTTAACACAAGTCAGTCAGCAAGTGTTCTGCTTCTCAAAAGGGCAGGAAATGATGTAGGCTTGCAGCAGGGCGAGCCTGCAAACTCAGTAAGCGGTTGAGTTGTGAAATTTATGAGACACTACAGCCTTATGCCAGCGTGTATGGGCTTTCTGTAGGCAGCACTTTGGCAACGAGAGCTACAGACCTAACATTACTATCCTATTTCTCACCCATTTTCTGGATCTAGAAAACCCACTGCGTTGGAAAGGAATAATCTCATTTCAGACCTGAGTCTTGACAGTTACCCTCTGTATATCCACTGGATGACTATGTGCCAGGTGTCTCTGTCCATTTGCTGTAGATCTTTCTGTACTGAAAGCAGATAACACACACAACACAAGCAGAATATGGTCATCACAGCCCTCTGCCATCAAGATTCCTGCTTTCACCCACTTCTCTTTGAAAGAATGCAGCCAATGATTTTGGAGATAGTTGGGTTTTGTATTCCTGGTACAGCCTAACAAGAGATAATCTGGAATGCACCTGACTGTAACTAATTTGATTAAGTTGCCGTTCTCCGCACGGGTGCCCAGGCTGTGCCTAACCAGCAGCACAGAGGTGCAGTGCTCGCTCGCGGTGCCGAGGTGAGCTGGAGGAGGAAAGCTGAGCGTGACCGGGGCAGAGCACTGTTTCCACTGCTGCGCGTTGCTGTGGGGATTCAGGTTAGAGCTCCCTGGGATGTTCCATGCTAGCTCTCAACAGAGGCTGGTGCATCAGCGTTGTCCGTGTCTGATTTGCAAGCTGTTGCCACTCTCTCCAGTTGAGAGTGGGTCTGATGCTTAGTCACACCATGGATCAGTTCTCAGATGTATTTAATAATGAGGGGTTTAGTTAAAATCAGCGTCTCCTGAGTTTCAAGGATGAAAATTAGGCCTAAGGGAACAGTATTCAAACGTTTGACCAAAGTGCATGTTCTTTGTGTTTTTTTCCTAACTTCTCCAAATACACTATTTGTAAGAATCAGCAAAATAAAGCTGAGAAATAATAATCTCCAGATTACAGTCTGTTTGTATCAACGTTAGGAGCGGCATTCCATAGCTCTAGCTGCAGGTGTGTCACTGGAGCACACGCTGATCTCCAGAAATTCTACATTTTTCACGAGCCATATCTAAGCTGGTAACTCCTTTCGTTACTGCTTCAGTGGCAGAAATGCCATGCAGTCTGCTAGGGCTGTCTGTTAAATACTCTGCAATCACTGTCCCACACTGATACAGGTATTTTCATTAACTTGAACTTCGGGTGTGGAAGAAAATTACTTAGAGTGAATGGGGGAACATAAATAATAATAAATAAAGAACATTTTCCAGGAGTAAACAAACCATGCCAGGTGACATCTGGTGACTAATGAGAGGGATAACTAAACCCATACAAATATCGTGGACAAACTACACTTTACATCGGAGATACTTTGGTTAGCAGTTACTGAGGTAGAAATAGCATCACTTTACCAGGGCTGTTCCAGACAGTGCACTTTCATCTCAGAATGATTTTCTTTTAAAATTTTGCAAGATTGAAAAGAAAACTTGTGTCATCCCTTTTATTTTTTTTTTTTTTTTTTTTGCTGAGCACCAACTTTTGTACATCAGAGTGAGCCATCTTTTATCAGGTCCCTTTGATCTGTAGTGTGACATGAATCATTTTTTTGGCAGACTACAGATGCTCCCTGGAATTTCACAAGTAAATAAAACTTAGGGAGATATATCTCTAAGGATTGGTCATCTGGAGCTTTCAGCCATAAAACTGTGGTGATAGGGATATATTTATTTTATGTGCTATATGTGTACTGGCTATATATAATAGATATATATATAGTCAGTGCACACGTACATTGATAGATATTCCTTTCTGCTGGGTATCCATAGGCTGATCTAAAGCCATGTAATGTTAATGGGAATCTTGCATTGATTTCTGCATCTTTGCATCGGGCTTTAAGTAATGAAGTTGCAAGCACCGCAAATGTGAATAATAATATTATAATCATGGCTAAGGAGTCAGCGGGTTTGTTTGGCAGCTTAGGAAAATTACACGTGAGTGGCATTTGGTAGCAAGGATGGTCTCTGCTTTCCGTAACACGGAATATATGCATAATAGGGTTTGTGTTTGATTACTTGCTAGCTAGCTGACTCTAATGATCTTTGATATCCAGCCAGAGTCAGTGATGACTGACTCATTAATTATTGTTAATTGTGAAGATTTCTTAAATGAATGGGGTTGAATTAGAGACAGATGATACTGCTTTAGTTTGGTCATTTGTAATGGTATCTCTAATTACATTTTAAAGGTAAGTAGAGACTGAATGGAAACTACATAAAGGTAGATTGTACACCTCATTTTCCATTAATGCTTGGTACAATAAATAGGGACATGGATACAATAGCTGTGTTTCTTGAAACAGTAGGTAATAATTTGTTCCTCGTTAGCATGTGAGCTGCACCTTTAAAAAAGGTACAAGAACCCTGACTGGTTTGAGATGGGACATTACCAGCATCATAAACACAGGAAAAATTGATTGCAGATATTTTGGGTAATGGAAAAGTCAGCAGAGATGGTGGTTATGGTGAACAACTAATCTTGGAACTTGTGACAAGACAGGGATGAAGCAAAAAGCTCGGTCACAGAACTTTATCTTAAAAAACTCAGATGCGAAGGATTAAAGACAGAAAAGCCATCATCTGCCCTACAGTTCAGTGATAAACCAGTGTTTTCAGAAGGTATTTTTACAAGTAACATCTTCAGTGGGGTAGAAATGAGATGCGATGCCAGAGAGATTTGTCAACCCACTTAACACAGAGCTTTTTCTGCTGCTGCACAATGCTGTGACAGTGGAGCTGGAAAGGGTCGGAACTACCAAGGCAAGGTGTGGGGTTCAGCGTGCCTAATGGTTTGGATAAGCCTGAAGGTTAATCCCGTGTGCGTGGTGCGTTTGGGTTTTGTGCAGTGCAACAGTACTTCTGTAATCTAGGTGCCTTGCAGGTCTACTAATCCATTAGAGCAAAGAAATTGCTGTGTTTAGCATAATCCCAGATACCACTGTGAGAGGGTTATTAACTGCTCACAGTTGCCAGCTGAGATTAAGCCAATTCACAGCCATCCAGGTTAGGCCTGCAAGTGGATTCATGTCAGCTACGTTTCTTCCCTGAATGTCCTACACAGGAAAAAATGGCATCATTCCACAGACAACACCTGGGACTGTGAAGATCTGTCATTCAAATATTTAGGGTCTCTGTGCATCTTCTCTGAGAGAAGTATTATTAAGCAACTCCATTTGTTGAACTGAGACCTAGTTTATTCGGTGATCTTTGGCATGCCCCAATCTGCATGTAAACTGATAAAGCAGGCTTGTTCTTTCTGGTTCAGCCTCTGCTTATTTGGCTTCTCTTGTATAACAGGGAATACAATCAAATGTGAATTCAGGGGAACTCTCTCACTGCTGAACAAAAACCATTTATGTAAAGCATCTAGAAATGATGTGCATGTTTCTTCAGCTCCTTACACTTACCTCTTTTTATGCTCCTGGGATTCTACTGATATGTGCTTTCCAACCAGGGTAGCACAATAGTTGTCCGACCAGAGAACTATAATCAAGTCCTGCTTTTGTGTTTGGTCATTATTTACTGAGCTCTGCCAGTAAATCTCATATGTTTAGCAATAAAGTGTCAGAACTGCACAGGAGAACAGACAAGAAGCAAAGAAGAAGTTAGATGTACTGGAGAAATTCGATGAAATTATAAGAAGAAAAGTAGATATTGAGAGATTGTTCTGAAAAAAAGCTGTAAGAAAGTTTTCTGAAGGGTGAAGTAAAGTGAGCTTGTTTCCTAGAGCTGGTTACTGACAGGGGATGGTAAGCAGGACCATTCACTTTAGGTTTCACCATAATTTGCTGCTGCAGCAGAATGTAGCAAGGAGAGCCAATTGCCTTTTTCCCGCAGGTTCGATGGGCGATACTCTGCTCTTGGTGCCTCAGTGAAAGCCAGCCTCACCCTACACCCAGCACATCACTGGGGTCTGTAACAGCAGCAGCGCTGCCGCCACGTCTGCATGCCATGTCCCCTCTGTGGTGTTCTGCAGGGCCGCTCCTCTGCGGCGTGGAGGCAGGCAGCCTCGACTGATGGCAGGGCAGGCTGTGGGGCCGCAGGCAGTTCCTGGTGAAACCTTTACCCTGCACGAACCCTTCAGCAAGCAGCAGGGCATGCATTTGGATCACATGTTCTTGCAAGGTTGGGCTGCTTTCCTTACCTTGTGTACTTAAACCGTGAGGCCCACAGAATATGACCTGTACCATCGCTGATGTAAAGCTGTTGATGTTTCTCTGGGAGAAATCCTGTGCATAGTGCAGCCTTGGAGCGTACTGGCAGGGGAGCAACTCAGAAAACCAGCCTTCTACTGGAACAAACCAGAGGCAGGCTTGGCAGGTGGTCGGATTATGTTTGCTCAGCCAGTTCAACAGTATTTGCTGGACAAAAGAAGGCATCAGGTGATACATAGAGTCCCAAACAAAGCTCCAGATGAAGACAGACATGAACAGACTTTCTCATCTGTTGCACATCTGTGCAAGTGCAGGAAAACTTGTGGCTAAAGGGGAAGGCCAAGAGCCAGAAGGAGTATCTCTTGATTTTTGTGTGGTGGTCTACTAACCACCACACTATGGAGAATTCAGATTTCTTTCCAGTTTTTTTTTTGCAGTACTTGAACTGTTTTCCATTGGTGACAAAAGAGTTAAAACCACATGGGGTGAATTCTCGTAACTCCTCTTCTTGCTTGGCCATTTTTGGCCTGCACCTTTTCCTTGCTGCCATCCCTGTATGCAGTGCCAGCTATCATGCGAACACAATTTTGGCATGGCACTGAAATCATAGTCTAACAGCAGAGGATGGAGAATAGCTCTTAGATTGTGACTTTGTAAAAAAATTCGAATAATTAGGCATCCAAATGTAAGTTTGTAGAACTTCTGTGGAAGGAAAGGCTCCAAGGGAGCACGAGGAGACTATTTCTAGGTAGGAATTTAGGCAAGCATTGCTACATGTTGTAAATAGATATAAATTAATACCACGTACAGAAGGTACCTGTGCTGGTTTTAAACCACGACAGTTAGATGTCTTTCCAAGGGTAAGCTTGCATTTCCTGCCTCCTCGCTTCTCTGTGAGCGAGAAGGTGCTCCAAGCTTGTGAAAGGTTTGAACAACCTTTCACTTTTCTACTGTGCATAAAACCTTACGGTGAAAGAATTTTAATCTTGTGCTAACGCATGTAACCCTGTAATTTAAAATCTATCTTACCCTGCAAAGGCAGTGTTATCGCACACGGGCAACCTCCTTTCTGGAACTTTCTGACTTTTCATTGCGTGACTTTTCAACCTTGATGATCTTTTGACATAATTTTTCCTTTTTTTTTTTTTTTTTTAGTGGATGTAATAAGATTATGAAATGAGTGAAAAACTGATTAAAAGAGAGTGTAGAACTTCCAGCTCAAAGATCAAACAATCAAGCCTCAATATCTTTCGTGTTGTAATTTGCAGTGAAAATGTCTAATGAGAAATTCAGGCACAATGAAGGTTTTGCTTACATTCAGAGCTGGTTAAACAGTAGCTGGTGCTCCAGTTCTACATGTTGCTAAAAGTAAAGAATGAGACTTTTAAAAAAGAATAGATCAATAGTAGCTAGTCAGTATGTGAAACCCGGGCAGCTCTGCAGGAACAGAGATCTCTAGTAGGTGGTGGCAGTCATCACAGCATTGACTTGGTGCAGCTGCTGAAGAGTCGTGTTCCCAGTTTGCACCTTACTCTCACTGGTGGCAAGTGTTTAAGTATTCTTTCTCTTTTTTTATAAGGGTTTTTTTTAGTATGTGCTATTTAATTTTCCAACATTCCAGTAGGATGGGTTGAAACCAGCTCCCTAGCTTTAGGGCTGGGTGACAAATTTTTATGTCTTGTTTAAAAATATTTGCTAAAACATAGGCAGATGGAAACAGGTCATTAGAGTAAGAATGAAAGGCTTCTGGAGGAGTCCCACAGAGAACCCGGCAAAAATTTATATTGATTTCACTGGGGCCCAGATTTTATCCAGAAAATATCGCATACACATTAACGTCATTGGCATAATTACACCAGCTTTATGGTAAGAGCCTGAAACTCGCAGAAAAATTTGCTTTTTGCTTTCATGTGTGATATTTTAGTTAATACAATGGCAGCATTCTGAAGACAGAGGTGTGAAAGTATAGGTAATTCTGGCAGTATGACAAGATATTAGAATGATGTCAGCAACTTAAAGGATACAAGATGAACCAAAAGAGCAAAAGAACAAAACCAATCACATAAAAATAATCAACGGAGTAAAATTTTAGATTAGCCTAGAGGGATTCTAGCATCGATTTGGGTCAGTTCTTGGGATGAAGCTTTCATTTCCTTCACAGGACTGGATTCACCAGTGTAGCTTTGCTCTGATGCATTTCTTTATGAATCTAAAGGGATGGGCAGGGTGCGTATTTCTCATCACCAGCATTTTTGGAACTGCATGGCACCATATTGATGTCCCTGCAGGGCTTGGGCTGACTGAATAATTGAAGAGAAATTTAAAATATTAGAGTGGAACAGTCAGATAAATTTTTAGAAAGTGGTACAAGGTAACTGATGCTTTTGTTGCACAACACATTATGGCTTGTTAAAACAGTCTCTGTGAAGACACAGTAGACAACAATGAGTTGGCTTTAATCATAGAATCACAGAATGGTTTGGGTTGGAAGGGACCTTAAAGATCATCCAGTTCCAACCCCCCTGCCATGGGCAGGGACACCCTCCACTAGCCCAGGTTGCTCCAAGCCTCGTCCAGCCTGGCCTTGGACACTGCCAGGGATGGGGCATCCACAGCTTCTCTGGGCAACCTGTCCCAGTGCCTCCCCACCCTCTCCAGGAAGAACTTCTTCCTGATATCCAACCTAACTCTCCCCGCTTTCAGTTTAAACCCGTTACCCCTTGTCCTGTCACTCCCTGCCCTTGTAAAAAGTCCCCCCAGCTTTCTTGTAGCCCTTCAGGTGTTGGAAGGCTGCAATAAGGTCTCCCCAGAGCCTTTTCTTCTCCAGGCTGAACAAGCCCAATTCTCTCAGCCTTAATAAAAACCAAGGATAATTAATAACAGTCTGAATGAGGAAAATGTGCTGGTTCCAATTGCAATTCTGCCTCCAGTCCCAGAACTAATATTTAAGGTTTGTGTTGAAACCATGATGATCTTGAAATGGATGGGGCTTTGCCATTGTTTGGAGTTATTCTAGGATAGCACCACAGTTTTTATTTGCAGATGCTGACATGGCAGTTGTACCTGCATGCACAGTTATCAGCCCTAATCTTGGTAGTTGCACATGCTTGCCTTCATCATTTGTCAATTAACACTTGTTTGAGAAGAATAGATTAAACTCATACCTTTATTTCAGGCTTTATGGAAATTCGAATCTAGAATAAAGGTGGTAACTCTAGTGGAAGAATAGTGGTTTGCTGGGAAGTGCTGGGGACTGGAAAGGCACATAGCAAGGCTGTTGTGCAGACTAAATGTTTCTCTCTTGTAAATAGGGAGAACAGAGGAGATGTCAAATGAGCAATAAAAAAAAAGGTGGGAATCACTTTGGAATTAAAACCCATCTACCTGATCCTTTTCAGTAAGGGGTAGAGCAGAGCTGCTGGATTTTGTGGAGTTTTACAATGAGAGCTTGAGTTACTCTTTTTCCCTACCTCGATGTTGTGCTCTTGCCTGTTCTTCTACCTAAGTAGTATTTGCTTGATGTGCCCTCCTCCTGGAATTGTGTCCCTGCACTTGAAAACACCAACGTCTTCTCCACTGCTCCCTTCCCCTGGAGCTAGTAGCGAAGCAGCAAGATCAGAGGAAGAGGCAGTTTGGCTTCCCTGATGCCCACAGCAGCTGAGGTGAAACCCAAGTGACATCCTTACAGCCCAGGTCGATATTTGACTTCTCAGCAGGACTGCAAGTGGCTATGATGGGTCTTCAAACTGACAAGTGGGGTCTAAGAGTCCTCTAACATAGCATTAACTGGGAAGATCTAAGCCTTTATTTGACTTGCAACCCAGATAAAAACTGTGATCCTGCTTGACTCCATCTTCTTGCATGAACAGCTCAGCACCACCATTGATGTCCTTGCATGCCAAGCTCTCCTCCTGTCCAGCTTTTATGTGCATTGTTCAGGTGGAATGAATTTTCCAGAGGTCTGTCTTCTGGAGGATGTAGGCACAGATTCTGGTATGGTCACTGGGAGGTGAACTGGGCCTGTTCAGTTCAAAGTTAACTCTGAATCACGGAGAGGACACGTGTGCACTCAGCTTCTCCGGGGCTTTATTTGCATCATCTGTATTGTCCTGTTAATACTGCACAACCTTGCTGTTGCTACACTGTGTAGCTCACGGTGTCATCACCCATCTGAGAATGGTGATGAAAATAAGGCTGTGTGTAGGTATGGCGTAGATTATTTCTGTGCACACATAAGCTTCCAGGAATGCATTTCTGAGCAGGACCAACACCTTGATGTTTCAAGAACATTCAGGAGTTGTTGCCTTCCTGAACCCTAATAAATATTTGTCTGACTATGAATCTGTTGAGTGTCATTCAAGTCAGATGAGATAAAACTTCCCAAATATCAGAGAGTTCTAGGAACAGTTTAAGTGAGAAAAACAAAAGTTACTTTTTTTCATTCATGAAGGCCCGCATTGCAATTATGTTATCTGAAAGAGATGTTTCTTTCTTGCTTCTGCTGTGTCCAAAGCTTGACTGTAGAACATTCATCAACCAAACAGCTCTTCAAAGCATCATCGGTTTTAAAAAGCTGAGCTCATCCAGCACTGCGTGAACTGATTGCCCATGAAAACCCAGTTGTGATTCAGGTTCCGTTAACTAGGTGTAGGCTAGTAATGGAATATTAAGCCCTCATAGCTGAAATATAACCCATAATAACTTTGTGCTTGGGTATAGAGATGTTAACAGTAGTTTTCCAGTGTCCAGTGGGTTAAATTATGTAGCTTTTATGCTTTTGTTTTCAATTTTTGGCTCATGAAAATTATTAAGAAAAAAAGCTTACAGTCAGCGAGGTGCTGTTTAGGCAATTTGGACTGAATTCAGCTCAGCTCAGCAGTGGTGCAGAAGATGAAGGCCTGTATACTTTATAATTACTGTGTGTGGAGATGCCAGATTGTAGAATCTCTACGGGTAATTGTGAGATTGCTAGAAAGACATCACATTTGCCTGCAGAGATTTCCCAGTCTGCGACTTTCATCCAGGTTGAAGAAGAGAGAGCAATGTTTCCTTTCTACTAGTCCATGTAATTTTTTAAACTGATTTTTGAGTAAGGTGAAGAACGTTCTGTTGTTGAAAGTCCAGGTGGAACTCCTTAGAAGTTCTCAAGAAGACTAGATAGCGATATTGGCAATAATTAAACTATTGTTGTGATCCGACATGCTGCAGTCTGTTTGGATCCCTGTCCTCCAAAGGTTGCATTTCGGATGCCTCTCAATCACCTGGGACTTCACCTGGCTGAAACTGAGAACACCTTTCCTCTAAAGTTCTGTGAACGAGTACTTCTTGCCCCTGACTCTGCTACGTTTTTGGTCTCTACAAGAGCAACCGTAATGCTCCTCTTTCCTTCTCCACAGACATTCTGGTTGTAGTCAAGTGGCAGTGATTTCTTCTCTGGGAACTTTCCTCTCTTTCCCTTTTTTGCCTAGTTTCTGGTGTTGGGAAAGAAAGGAGAGAAAAGGTTTTTAGTCTCCATCACCACCCCTGTGGGTGCTGCAGCCACATGGAGGTTCTTGGGTACTAACCTCCCCTCCCCTTCAGTCGCTGTAATTCTTGCCTGTTTTACGAGTCTCCCACTTGTTATGTCTTGTTGTGCATTTTTACACTTAAACAGGGCATTCTTTGAGGCACAGATTATGAATAGACTTGCACTGTGCGGGTGTTTAAAAACATGAAAAAACACAAACAGATGAGAGGAGATTAATTGTGGACTGTACAGTTTCTAACACTTACTCTAATTCCAAACAGTAAGCACAAGAAATACAAAAGAAAAAAACCCTCTGCTTTAACCTACTTCAGTACTCTTTTTGTGAGCAGCAGAGGAGGCTGCGAACCCCTCAGATTAATCTACTCGGTTCTGCTTTCATTTGAAGAGATTTGGTTTCGCCAGTGCTAAGTGATCCAAAGAATTTGCAGGGTGCGGAACGGATCTTTGCTGTGAAAAATCTTTTATGTGCTTTAGAAGGAGGCTAAAGGCATCTATTTAATTTCCCTTTGTCTTTTGGAGGTGAAAGGATGTTTTGCACCAAATTCTTGAAAAATCCATGCAAAACAAAGTCTCCGTAAGGTGTGACTCGCAATGACCGCTTTTACAGTATAAACAAATGGAAACCAGCTTGTGTCCTTGCTAAGCAGATTATCGGGAGAGGCTGAAAAGGTTCTTTCTGGAGAACAACTCATTCCCGTAATTCTTTGTAATGCTGGTGGAGCCCTAGGAAAGTGGAAATGAACACAGAGCACCACATTTCCCCCTCGCCACACCCTTCGGTATCAGTGAAAGCAGCTTGCATTTTGTAGGAAGAGATTGAGGTTACGGAACATCTCAGTTTCGCCACGACTTTTGCCTATTTATGCTTTACATTCAGCCTATTAGTTAGCTCGTCCTCTCTGTTCTGTCCGCGCTGCCCCTCCTGACGGCTGCTGCGGAGGCTTTGCACCGTCAGGGGGATGCATCGTACCTGCTCTGTGCTTCCACAGCAACTTCTAATACAGCCAGTAGCAATTCTTGTAGAGTGAACTCTCCTGAATGAAACCTTGCTGCTGTTCCGGACAGCTCTGCACTGACGGCTGGGACCTGGGGCTTGACTCTCCCTCTTTAGAACAAACAAGCAGACAAAACCCAACTACCAAAAACGGCAAAACACCCCCGTTAAGTTAGTCGGTCTCTTCTACAAATTAATGAGTATGGTCAGTCAAATTCCATTTTAAAAGGAAATGACAATTTGGGCTGAAAACTGTGATGCCGTGTTTCAAGACAATGAAATTTAACTACTGTGCATCTCTGAAAGAAATTATAACGAGCTGGGAGACCAATCTGTTGCTGCATCCCTCTGTATCCCTTTGATGGAAGAAAAAAAGCTGGCTTTGTACGCCGATGCACTTGTAAGCACAGCGAATAACTTCGTCCTCAGGCTCTGAAACTTTCTGGTGTTACAGTTAATTAATAACGTTAGTGTTTGCCACCCAGTGACTTGAGGCTACCGCATTAGAAAAATCATCACCCTGAAAGCGCGAAAGACAATAGATTTGGGCGCGTTTGATGGCGAGTCACTACTGATGGGTTGGATTTAGGATCTTTGCTATTGTTATGTGTCGGTTTATGTTGTTAAATGCCTGTTTTTCTGTCATTTCACTCAGATGTACCTCCGGCATCAAGGAAAAGAGAAACTTCCACAGGGCTTAGCTGGTGCGCTGACTGTTATTTCCCGATGATCTACAACAATGGTTATTCGGTAACAGCTGGGCCGTGTCTTCTTTAGACAAAGCCACTGTGGGGCTGAAACCTCCCATTGCTGAAGCATAACTGTTTCCCTGGTAACGGTTAACTAGCACGTGTTTTATTGTTTCAGACTGCTTTCCTAGGGTATTTGCAGGTGGTAGAAGATGCTTTCTTAAAGAGGGGTCATAACCTCATGAACTTTCAGATGTTGCAACAAATTGGGGGACAAAAACATTTTTTTTCTTTCAAATGGATTAAGTAAATCTTATTATATAGCCTTTAGGAGACAGATGTAACTCACAGTTTGATTTTTAGCATTATATCCAGATGCTGATACAAGCATTTCTGCCGTCAACATTTTCTTTTCGGAATGTGAATCAAGACCATATTCCAATGAGCAGATTTCAAATAAACACAGTGAGGACATGCAGACATGAATATTCCTGTGGCTGTCCTTTGTCTTGGGTTTATTTTAGCCGTGGGTTGTTTGCCTGTGTGTATTTCTTTTGAATTTGAGATTCCAGTGATCTATCTTAAAAATGCACTTGGAGCTACCAGAATTCTTAGGTTGATCTGATAGATGTCGGGATACACACAAAATTATCTGTGAACATGTAAAGGATGGTTTTAGTGGATAAATCACTTGGTATTTTAAGTTGGAAAGCACATAAGTATACTTTTGATGCCCACACACATGCAGAGTATGCGTTCGTATGCCTATCAGTAAGTAGGAAAGCAGAATCTTGTAAATAGGAATTACATCCTCATTTTTTCCTATCCTAAAATTAAAAGTGCCTTAAAAATGTACTTACTGCCTTCGTCCAAAAAAATGGTGTGTGGTACACAGGGATGTTTCGTGTTACAGGGTTGTTTGTTAAGAGGAGACAGTCCCAGGACACAAGAATGACAAGTAACATGTGACAAATAGAATAAAAATGCGGTTAGATTTTAGTAAGTTCAGCAAAATCCATTCATAACCTAGTGGGATGAAGAGAGAGCTCCCTCTCCTGTCTGTTTGATAAAATTTATAGAAGCTATTTGCATGTTTGCTGAAGGTATAAATAAAAATAAGGTTTAGATGCCGTGCTGTGAAGCTGGTAACAAAAGGCTTGCATTCAGCTCTTTGAAAAGTGCGAGCAGCCCTCCAGCCTGACTCTGTCCCTTTTTCTGAGACATTCTGAAATCCCTCTGTTGCGCTGGCAGCGGGAAGCCTGTGTTGACAAAAGTACCGCGTAATAGCAGGCGACCTGTTTCGTACGGTGTGCTTGAAACTAGGCATGAAACAAAGCTTCCCAAGCTCACACAAGGAAGTATCCTAATTCTAACGGAATTACCTCTCAGCCCAGCGGGCAGGTTCAAGTCCCCAGGGCCGTGGTTAATAATTAATATTTTGTTTCATTTTTTGGTATCAGGGCCTCTTTCCTGGAATTTATTTCACGTCACATTTCATAGATACAGTTTTCTCAAAGGTATGGAAGTGGTAGGTGTTCCTAGGCCAGCCCATCTGCTCCCTTTGTCAGGAAACACATACCTAACTCGTAGCTTGGATACCCTTGAGCCCTGTGCCTTAGCTGTCCCCAGGCAGATGTGGAGAGAGGGAGGACAAGGTTGCTGCTGCACGCAGCTGAGCAGTTCCCAAAGATTTAAACCAGGTACATAGCAGTGAAGCATCAGAGGCTACTGGTGGCTGAACCGTGCCATCGGAAGAAAGCAAATAAGTCCTATTAATCCCTGGCTGAAATCAGTATGTCATTTACTGAAATGCAAGTGTGATTATGACGCATTTTCTAAGACTGATGGTGTTTGTGCCTCTTTATCAAAATACCGATTTTTCAGTTTCTGATGCATGTTTTCAGAGAAATTTGGGCATTCGTGTATAGATGAAATAGCCAATGCTACTCTTGTTTTATCTGTAGACTTAATCCAGCTTCCATCCTGTGTCAGTCCATGAGAGTGTCTCTACTTGTATTCTCTCTGTTCCACTTCACATCCTTGCTATTGTTTAGCAATATAGCTAAACCAGTTTGTATACAGGCTGCTCAGTCTTTTTGGTGAACATCTCCTGACAGTGAGAATCACTCATCACTAACTCATGGCATTAAACGCCCGAGATTAAGCTCAGTGGTAAAGCTGGCAAGTAACCGCAGGGCTGGACAATGTGTGACTGCCCTGAGCCTTAACTCTGGCAAAGTCCCTCTCTGGGACCTGCCTTGGAACAGCGGAAAGGGCAGGAGAACGGCGCTTTGTGCTGTGCAGAGTGCCAAGCAATTCGACACAGCCTAGGGGATTTTCAGTCAGCTCCCACAGGAACAGTCCTGTAGGACGCTGCAGGGAGCTGGGGGGAGCTCGGTACCTGGCTGGATGGAGCCCAGAAGGAAAACTGCCTGTTCCCTGAGATGGCTGTGTAGGTCTGTGCTGGATAAGGGGATGGGGATCACATGCAAGGATATGGGGGAGAACACTCTTCATCTTTTCACGTATGTTCCAGAAATATATTGCTTAATGATTTCTTCAGTCGGGCTCATGACTGAGCTGCGGGAACACTAAATGGAACTGAATTCTTGGGCAGGTACATTTCCTGTCATGATGTCTACGATAGTACGTTAGCAGACGCTTGAACTGGGGAATGGAATCTGATCCAAGATAAGGTAGGGAGAAAAGCAACAGGTTGTACACTCAGTGTGCTCCCCCCTCACTTTATTTTTTTAGACAGGGGGGTGTTAAATAAATTAGCACTTAAATAAACGAGCCACATTTCAGGCCAGAAGTTTTGCTCACAAGTGAAGATTGAAGGAGAACGAAAGGATTCCCCTCATTGTTCACTGCCTTACTCAAAGCAAGTTTCTAATCTACAAACCGGGTTAAAGCTTACTGAAACACAGACTGCCTCATACAAAATGCCCTGGGCTATATTCTGCAGGAGCATTACACCGCTTGTGGCCTAACCTTCAGATTGATGTGATATTAATTAATAAGTAATGAGAGAATTTTTGACCCCACACTTGTTCTGCTGCAGGTTATCTGGCAGCAGAGGAACCAAAATTAACAATCTGTGTGTAGTCACCCTGCTCTGCATGTCTGTGACTGTTTCACTCTAACCCAGGATTGATCCCTCCTCCTTCCCCGTTCAGTACCAAACCGATTTTAAGTCTTTTATAAAACAACTTGGAAGCCTGACGTAGCCACGAATCCACATTGATTTAATTACATTCTGTAAACTTCAAAGCTCAGCGAAGTTCTCATTTTTCATAGTTCTGAATCAAAAGCAAACGAAGCAATGACAGAGGCTTGAGTGTTGGCAATAACAAGGTTGTATTTTGCTGTCTAATTACGATCTCATTAATTCTAAGCGTTGAAGAGCAGCTGCTGACTGTTGGTACCAGTTTACTTTAGACTAAAACAATGTTTAACAAATGAATTGACATTATTTTGGGGAAGAAAGCATTACGAATGTTATAGCAATAGTTAATAACAGTGCCTGCCACATAGTCACAGCAACACTACATTCACCAGCAAGCTCCCCCCGCCCCCGAATTTAAAAGTCCAGACTTACCAGTAAACACGAGTACAAGCTGTTAACCATTTATTTGTATTTCTCCAGACTTCAGCACTGCTCTCAGGGCTGCTCACTAATATTTGTAGTCGCTTTAGCTACTTCTGTACTGGGGTAGATGCTGACTGATGTGAGCTTGGAAATGACTTAAAAAGAAAAGCCTGGTAAATGCTGCTTTACGCTCAGATCCCTCTGCCTTTACTCCCAGTTCACCACAGTTACTTTGCTAAAGTGATCCTCAGACTGGGGCAGGAATCTAAGGGAAGATTCCTTTTTCACTGACCGCAGGAGGAGGTGAATGGAGAGGAAGAGTTCTCTCCTTGCTCTCAAATCCCCTCTGAGGTCCCCAAACCGCGGCGCTGACACTAGCGCGGGGGCACAAGTTCCTAGAGCCAGGCCTACTGTGCTGCCGGCTGCTCCCGGGATGTCAGCTTCCAAGTTGTTTCTTAAATAGAAAAGCATGCATCTGCTCCTCAAAAGTTTCGGAAGCACCAGCAAGATAGCTGAGAATTACAAGTAAAATACAAGTTTTCTATAGGAAACAGCCTGGCAGTCCACACTTTGTTATTCACTCGATAAGCAGAGTCTTTTTGACAGTCCTAACCTTCTAAACTATAGGTCCTGCTGAGCCCAGCGTGAGTCAAACGCTGGGTACCATCTGTCAGAGCTTTAGTGGTTTTTTTTTTCCCCTCTCTCCTCTTTTACTGCAATCTGCTAAGAGGGGTGCGGAATAGAAGTTGCTTTTCTACACTTAAATGAGAAAGTACGGAAATTAAATAAGGAGCGTTAAAGAAATCCTGCTGTTCCCCAAAAAACTCAGTAGGCACTGGGCTGGAGAACAAATTATTCTGTGTCCCTAAAGTTTTTAAAACCAAGTATGTAACATGCCTCGGGAAGTGGGGGGAAAAAAGTCTCAAACCCAAACCTGAACAGAGGATTTTGAAAAACTAAGTTATCTAAACCCTGGTATTGGCAAGAGTTTTGAAGTGACGCACAGTTAGTTCAGAGGTTTCAGCCGTTTTCCTAAAGAAACGCTCTTAAAGGATATTCCAAACTTCCCGTTGATGGACATTTAATCAGAAGAGCTGGCAGAGAAGAAATGCCCCCCTGCCGCACTGGAAAAGAGTTACCAAGGGGACATTTTTATGTCTCATTAGTTTAAATTCAGCTCTAAATTGGCACCTGCTCTGAATCCGGTCGGAGTTTGCTGGAACTTCAGACACACAAATGAATATTTCCCTTTGACACGTTACTAACAATTCACAAAACAGAGGGGTTTGCGGGTTATTACAGGCACGTGCACGCATGGAAATAAGAGTACAGCACGAGAAACGTCCTGATTTTGCAGTGCTGAGGGCTCTGCAAGTGTGGGCGCCGTTCCTCCTACCTGCCCAAAGGGCTGTTTTACAGGCAAAATCCTAAGAACCACAGCGGTTGCTGATACTTAGGAGAAAGGAGCGAAAAGTTGTTCCATGTAGTTGATTTTTGAGCTGCTTGTCTGCCAGCCTGTGTCTCCTAGAGTAGCCGCGGGACTGAGGAATTTTGTATTAGCCACCGCAGTGCCGGCTAGATTAGCTCCCTACCAGCCACACAACCCTGTATGGCACAGCCATTCCTAGGGGGGACCTTTGGTGGCTTTCTTGTCTTTCCTTTCCTCCCACTACTTTACAAACTGAAGGAGCTGTTTCGCCTCTGAGAAACTGGCTCTGGACTCCAGCTGGAAAGTTGTGTCGGCAGTGCTCGGTTTTCACATGCAATGACTGTAATCAATCACAGAACGTGGGTGTTTATTTGCACGGGGAATTTTGTTCAAGGTTTGATTTTTAGGAGGCAGAGAGCCTTAAACAACACGCTTAGGTCTCCGTTTCTGCATTATGTTGCGCTACTGACTGGCATCACGTTCTTTCCGTTGGTGTTTGTTTAGCAGAAGAGAGATGTGGCGGTGAGCTGAGATTGAAAAAGTTCTGGTGCAATTTCATTGTCCCCTTACAGTTTCTTCAGTCACAGCAATTCCATATTGCCATTTCAAAAGGTCAGCAGCGTGGTTTTAACGAGCGTTAGAATCCGGTCTCGTTGCCGTTTTATACTCGGGCAGTTTGGCTTAATGCACCTGCGAGCGCTCGGGCTGGCGCAGGGGCGGGGAGGCGCTCAGTGAGGTTCGGAGCTCAGCAAGGTTCGGAGCTGGGGTGTGCGCTTTGTCTCTGCTTGTGATAAGGGACACTAAAACGTACCCTGCGGGCACAGGCGGGTGCTCTACAAGTTGCTGTCGTGGGGTGTGTTGTAGATGTTGTCTTTGGGTGTCAGCTATTACATATTATAAGAACAGTAGCATGTGGTGATGTCATGGCTTGCCTGAGATTAGGAGGCTATTGCCGTTATAGGTAAAGTACATATTTTTACAGATCCTTTCCTACAGTTATTATCATCCTCCTTCCAAATGTTTGTTGTGGTACTACACACAGTCACACCACAGCTGAATCCCTTTGTCCCCAGTGCTGGGTGAACCCTTTCCTGGGGTCTTCAGCCTACGCAGGACACACGGACAGCAAAGAAGGAGAGGAAGGAGAGAGAACACAACACAGACAGCGAACAGCATGTTACCAAAAACAGCCAGTCAAAGCTGATGTTGTTGTTATCTCACCATTAATCTGTATTTTTTTGCAAGGGAGAGTGTGAAGTGTGTGTTTTCCCGTCATCTTCTATGGCTGCGTTGGCGTAGCGATACTGTGATTGCCGAACGATTCCATGGCTTCTCGTTCTCTTCCATCTCTTGCTGAGCAACATTTACATGAATGTGTTTCCTGTTGCCATGAACATCTTTAATTAAACGTGCGATATGCTGGATGCTCTGTCTGATCACAGATGGGCTTTAGGCCACATCTCTTCCAGAAAGAGCCTTACTTTAACTGTGCGAGGGCATAACATCTGACCAGACCTGCTTTTAGAGATGTATTGTGAGAGAGAAATGCAACATCTCCAGGTAAATAGCTATTTCAGGGATGGTGAGCAAAAGCAATAGCCTTCTTCCCCCCTCCCCATGCACCGCAGCTGCAATAAGCCGGAGCACCTGTTCTTTGCATACTCCTGCTGATTCGTGCTGTTTGTATCTGCTGCCAGTGGGGTCCCAGGAGAGATGCAGGAGCCTTTTAATGGAACAAGAAAAGCTGGGAGTGCATAAGATGTGCACTTTCACAGCGGTCGTCTCTCTCTTCTTAAAATGACCACAGTTATGAGGTCAAATCCCATCCTTTTGATGTAATTAATAAAACTGCATGAGAATTAGTTACACTTCAGCATGCCAGACTGCATTTGGGAGAAAGGAGAGCTTTTCTGGTTACGTTACTGTACTTTGTGAGGATCATATTATTCAATTTGTAAAAATTTGTGTGAGTGTTTCCAAGGATTTAAACCCGTGTGGCAGTCACTCTGGGATATCTAGTATTTTGTGGATATTTAGTAAGTGGCATTTACTTTAATAAGCTAACATTTGTATTCCACCAGGATTACTAGGAGGTGTGTATGAAGCACTTCATTTTCCTCTTGGGCAGACCAAAGAGGCCTGAATTTAAAACAGTTGTTATCAACAGTGGCTTGTGTTGGTGAAAAGGATGACGTGCAAGACACACAACATTTGCATTCCGTGTTGTATCTCAGGTGGTGCAAATACTGTTGCTTCTAACATTACATCTGAACTAACTAAAAATCGGTAGATAGATGGGATTTTGAAACCAGCTCATTCTGTCCTTTGTTACGAGAGAAAACTTTCTGTGCTGCTGTTGTTCCATAATGTCTTACAAACTGATTGGCTAAATGATTGGTTCGATGTAGGGTGAGTCAGCCTACAAATAGAAGGTAAAGCACATCATTTCCAGTGACAGTCTAGACTGTTTGAAAACTATACATTCATAGCAAAACAAAGCAAACAGCTGCATCAAAAAGGTGGTAGAGACGCTAGGATGGTTATGGGGGTAGAAGCACCCCATTTATATGTTTTCAGTGTCATAAAATGTAATCGAGTGATCAAATTTAGAAGGGAGACAGATGAAATAGAACCCTTAATAACAGCTAAACAGAACTAGGGTTATGAAAACAGCCCTAAGACTGTCAACCCAATGGACTCTCTCTTCAACAGAGGCCTGTTCTTAAATTGCCTTGCCCTCTAAGGCAACTAAATAATCCTTGATTTCTTTGTAGGCATGGCAGCCTGTGATCCTCACGCTGGCCAGAAACCCATGGACCATAACGCCAGTGTCTTTACAATAACAAAGTTTTGGATTCTACATTCCCCCTTCTACCCTGGGGTGTAAAAGGCAGCGAAGCATGCCTGTAATATTGCAGTGGAGGGGAGTGTTGCTGGAAGCTCTCATATCCTGCTAACCCCTTGGCTGTCAGCATGGAATCTTTTCATTTCTCAGGGGTGGTGGGCTGAGGAAGGTCCATGCGGTAGTCACTGTATGTGCCGTGTCTCCTTGAAGGACAGTGCGGTTTGCAGCACAGATTCCAATAGGTGCTGGTGTATTGTTTCGCATCAGTCTTTTTTTTCACACCTTCATAAAAAAGGATGGTGAAGGAGATGATGGCAATGGAAAAAATTGTGGATCGGGGCTGAAATAGTGGGTAGGACTGGAAAGCACCAGGATTTCTGCTGAAATGCTTATAAAACCCTGAGGAGCTGCTGAGGGATAGGATGTCGCTTCATGTCACTTTGTGCTTTTCATGTGTCTTCAGAGGATGTCAGATGATTTAATGAGAAATACCGCTTTAACATTGGTTTGAATTATGTCACTGTTGCCAGATCTCCTTCCCCACGCTGGACAGATCCATTTAGCAGTTATTATTTATTACTATTAAATTAGAATTGTGGAAGTCTCTTAGGCTTCTCTTTAAATTTTAAATACTCTAGGAAAACCTACCTAAGTTCTGATCCCATAGTCATTAATTTTAGTGGCATAACTACCCTTGATTGAGTGAGCCTTGAGTCTTCCTGATAACTATCTATCTATCTATCTATCTATCTATCTATCTATCTATCTATCTATCTATCTATCTATCTAGATATATCTCAAGCATTGTTTTTAGCAGACACAAAGTGAAAATATCTTTTCTGGAAGAATAAACTAATACGTCTTTCTCTTTTTAAAGCTAAAATCACACCTCAAAGTTGACTTGGAACCTGGTTGAGTCAATTTTTGTTTAAATATTAAAACAAATTTAAAAAATCCTTTTAGATTGCAGCCTGCCTAAATGCCAACAGATCTTTCTGAAGCACACTAGAAAAGGGGTGTTTATCTTCATTTGTAGAATCATTTAATGAATAGTTAACACAACCTTAACATTTGCTCTCAGAGTAAAATACGTTTCCATGGCATTTATAAAGCACATAAAACAGATGTTTGTCATGTACTATCTTCTTGTGTGTATGTACCACTTAGTCCCGTGTGCTTTATGGGATTGTGCGCTTCCTCTACATTTTTCATGCCAGATGACATAAGATCGCTGTTGGAGGTATGAGGTAATTAAATTTACATGTGACCGGGGGAATTTACACTGATATTTGACTTTCAGTCTTATGCAAATTACTAGCATCCAATCTGGCAGAAGTAAAATTACTGACCTTTCAAATGTTCATTTGCCTTCAAGTGTCCAGTGGGATCAATAGGGACATCCCTGAATATATTTTATACCATGGCATAAAGCTTTGGAACAGTTTGAGTTCCTCAAATCCTTCCCATGGATACTGGTAGATATTTTTCACCACATATCAGGAGTTACTGATTCTGGTAGACTTTTATGTTTTTTCATGCTTTATCTTCCATGAGTTGCCTAGTCCTTTTTAGGTAAAGTCTCTTTTTCACTCAAAACTGTCCTTAAATAATGGTCAGATAATTTTCTTTGCATATAACTTTTAATCTTGTAATCTTCTCTGGAAAGATCTAAAAACTTGAGTAGTTTTCAGAAGAGACTTCTTCAGGTGATCTTCTTCAAACAGCCTGAAATTCTCCTTAATATTTTTCTACAAATAGACTGAAAATAGAAGCCCATTCTACTTCACAAGCAAATGAGAGCTAGTTTCTAGGCTGCAGTCATTCAATACAGTTTCAAGTGACGTACTTGGCACTTACACGCTTCCTATTGCAATTTTATGAATAAGGTGGAAAGGAAACTTTAACAATTTAAAATATATATTAGTCATCTCATCTAAAGGCAGTCATGAAATTGGAGGAGTGTAGTTTTCATAACAAAGTGTGTTTCGTCTCACTTTTACAGTAGTCCAACTAATATATTGAATGGGGTGCAGTAGAGAAAACAGAGTGTGTTTTCTGCTGTGAAAGTCTCTCTTCTGTATACCCTGTTTTGACCAGATGAACCTTTTTACTCAAATTTAGTCAATATCTTGAGTGTTAGTTGTATATTTTCACCTCCAAATTTGCATTTTATTGCGTCGCATGTTCAGTATGGACAGAATGGCATGATTTTCCTAATAAAAGGTGAATTTTACTACTACAATTTCTGTAGTAGCTATAGTTACAAAATGCTGTTTTCAGCAGATGGAAATGCTGAACGTTATTGTCACACCATCAGAGAGATAAAAAAAGAATCTCCCTTCTCTTAGGCAAGGACCTGGCAAGGATGCTAATCCCTAAGTCTGACCTTCCACAAACCGCTGCATTCTGTGGGGCAGACTTTAGGCTGATACAAATTGCCCCAGTTCCGTAACAATGGCTTGGCAGTGCAGACCAGCAGAATATCTGCTTCGCATGCTCAGTTTTCATCTAACCTACTGATTCCTTACAATTCTCTTAACTTAATCCTTAACAAATAAGGCTGTATGTTTTTTTGTTTTTGTTTGATAAAAGCCCAGGCATTAAGAACAGAGTTGAGAAGAGAAAATGTGCAGCGAGAGAGAGAGTGCGCCCCATCCGGCAACTAACACATTAGATTACAAACAGTAGTAAGAGTACTCTTACACGTCTTTTACAAACTCACTGTTTCTCCTTGGGTTAACAGAGCTAAATCCTTTCAAAACTTTTTTTTCCAATGATCTTTGATGCCTGGTTTTACTTCTGTGAGTCTGTGGACATTAATTTGCTATTAACAGCAACGTTACCTGCTAAAGCACATGATGTGCTGGAGCAAAATAATAGGACCAAGTTATTAACACTTCAAGGTTGACCCGCCCTTTATCCCAGAATTCGTTCTGTGTGTCTTCTTATTGATCTGACTCATGCAGCTTTTTGTCACTTGGGAATTAAGAATTCAATGTTTTATTTGACCATTTATCTCTTTAGCGAAATTGTCGCAATCTCTTTGACCTTTTAAAATGTTTATGACAAGGTGTTTGCAGTTAATTGCGCTCATAAAAGAGTAAAGCCCAGATCAGGTCTAATATGTGCAAGGAGCCAAGCACAACTTCCTTACAAAGGCGTTCTAGGCGATAATGTGAGTATTTCGTTTGTTTGCAATATAATGAAAAGAAAGACGAAGTTCCCATAGCGGGAGGACTGGTACTAGGGACAGCAACTCATTGTACACGCAGAAAAATAGCACCACTCTGTTCTCAGTTCCTTCTTCCTTTGTGGAGGGAAGCGTCAACTAAGGGTAGAAATTACGTAAAAACAGAATTGCGTATTAAACCTGCAATTTATAAGTAGGTGCACCTATGTTTCTTGTCCTTTGCTGCTGATACCTGCTGGGAGGGCACCCATGTTTGCGTTACCTAAGCAGTACCTTTGCTAGCGCTGTGTGCCGTTTAAGTCTGTATAATGGAGCGAGCAGAGTATGTTGGGTCAAGTTCTGGCAATGCCTTCCCATAATCACCATCACAAGGTGTCCTAATGCTCTGTCCTGTGCCACCCACCCGTGTCCTCAGATACCACACATCTCCCACGCCCTCCGGTCACGCTCTCGCTCAGTTTTCTGCAGGCACCTTCTGTCTGCCCGTGGCTGTGGACAGAGAGGTTGGTCCCTAGACTCCTCTGTGCAGAAGGGCAAGTTCCAGGTAGGGAAGACAGTTGTAAGGCTTTAGTCCAGGGCTGTAAAGGGATGATGGAGGAGGGAGCAGCACTGACCACACTACAGCTAGAGGACTCTCTGTGTAGTGCACAGATTTGTCAGCCTGGGGATACTGGTATGGCTTCATCGCCCAGGGCTGGCTGTGTCGCACGGGGGTCCATGTCTCAGCCCGTACTCACCCCAAGAAGAGCCCATCTCACCCTGTTTGGCAGCACCACTTATGATCTCACTTTAGGCACCCCAATAAATTGCTAGTCTGGTATAAATCTACGTCCTGCCAGTAGAATTAATGAAGGTGGCCTGATTTCCTCCGCTGCTGCACTTGTTTGTGCCTCCTGCCTTGTGTGTCTGAATATGTCAGTCTGGAAAGGCTCAGAAAGCATTAAAATTATGTAGTGAGACACTGAAAAAAGGGAGTTCGGTGGCACAGCTGTGTGAAATCTCACGGAACAAGACCAAAAACTCCCTGATACAAACACAGTGAAAATAAAGCCACTCGAGAATCCTTGAATTCATATTTTAATCAGTAAAATATTTTTATGTGTGTTCACAAGTGACTAACTCTGAAATATTTTTGTCATGCATGTACTACTGCTTGGAGTAAAATGCAGTTTTGTGGCTCCTCCAGCTGTGCATTTCCCACAGCCAAGCGAGCACATGGTCAATGTACTTTCCTGTAATTTTCAAGGCCTCCCTTTAAATGATAAGGCCTGAGGTGCTTGGCTTATTCACATCTGCTGCTTTCCTGGAGGTCAATCAAACAGTTCTTCATTCAAGAAGTAATGGGGTCTTACAAAGGAAAACAATTATTTCACTTGAAATCTATTGATCTGGTTTCTGTGGTTTATGTGGTGTTTTGGGTGCAGAACAGTTGCTTGAAACAATTTGAGATCAATTCAAGTGTAACTGAATCAATAGATAACCATAACTGAAATGCACTGCTCTTGGTTTGTTTATAAGTTTTTTGCTACCAATAGTAATATGGGAACGCTAAGAGTGATCAAAACAGAAGGTGGAAATTAGAAGCTCTTAGGCCTTAGTGAGAAACACTACTTCTAGCATCACATTTCAGTCTAAGGGAAAGGTGAGACATGAATAGCGCTAGGAGAACAGTGGTTTGTTGTTGTAAAAGGCGTTTTTATAAAAGCTTTCCGAAGAGTTGGGCTGATTTCTGTTCTGAGCATCGAGTCACCCAACGCTACATTTGCCAGGTTTATGATGTACGGAATGTTGCTATCTTTCAATAATTTTGCTGCAAGAGGCCAGAATTTGCATTTTTAAATTATGTTGCTTTCACAATAAATGCTGGTGCCAGAAATTTGTGACTTTGTAACCAGGTCTCCTTCCTATACTGCCAGCACAGTTTGTGTACATTTTACTCATCTTTCTGTTTGCTCCAGTTCTTTTTTTTCTGTTGAGTGTTTATTCAGGCAGAAAATTTCGGACCATTCAAAAGAAGTTTGAAAACAATGGATGAGGAAAGGCAATCGGGGTATCAGAAGATGTATTTTGACATTAACTCTTTGTCTGCTGCCAGGCTGCCAGCTGACAACAAAGCGACTGGAGCAGGGGAAGCTGTTGCTAAAGCAGCTATTCAACATTCCACATAACCGTTTAGTCCTGCGCTTAGAAAAAGACTGTTTTGAATACCTTTCCTGTAAAATGCTGAATGCTGATAGATGTCTGGTGGACACTAAAATAGGCAAGTGTGTTTTTGGCTCTGTAGAATGTTTTCTGCAAATTACTTATTCTGGAGGGCTGAGAACTCTTTGGGATCTACAGGATGAAGACCATAACTAATTGTGGGCGAGGACAGCAACCCGGGGAACGTAATGCAGAGTTAGTAACAAATAAAAAGTGCCAGGCAAAAAGTTTGAAAGTCTTCTTATCCTTTTCTGAAATTCATTTCCGTTGAGAAAAAGTAGGGCTTTTGCATCTTGCTAGTTCGCTTTCCTTAAATAATTACTTGACAAATGATTGGTAGTGGATGTGGGGAGAAATCTGCTCCATTACAAATACACACTACAATGGATTTTCACAAAAGACCGTTAACATTGTGGTGCTGTTGAAGCAAGCTTTTGAATGCATAATTGCACCTGGGAAGGACATTTTGGGTAGGATATTGAACTGTTCAGATAACCTGCTCATTTTGCATGCAGAAATGCTTTTTCTATGCAGAAATGTAGAGACCTACACGCAGAAAACATTGCAGGCAGAGCTGAGATTGATTTAGACCTGTGAATCTTAGTAAACTGCCTTAAGCAAATTCAGGGAGATGATTCAGGGACTCTGTTATGAATTTAGCTAGTCATTGGGTCTTGCCTAAATGTAATGATTTCACCAAAACATTCTACTGATAACGGTGAGAAGAAAATCTAATATAGTACTAATTTTAGTGCCTTTTGGATCATGAGTATGGACTGGTGAGTGTGTGGTTACACAGAGAATTTTATACTTTTAAAGACATGTTTTCCACTCATTTGTTATTAGGGTGCCTTAGCTAGCTTAGCTGTATGGGAGTGAGAGGTATTGCAGAAATGGGCGAGGGAGGAGCAGCAAGTAGTGATGAGCTGGTAGTAGAAGGGGAGACAGAGGGCAGGAAAAGACGGGTGATTAGAGTAAGAAGGAAGAAAAGTACACTAAACCTGCAGCAAGGCATAATGAACACAGAGACAAGACGACTTGGGAGAGTTGCTAGCAGTAGTAGTGACAACGTACAGAGCCACTACCAGCACCACTGGCTCGGGACACGTCGCAGATACTCAGATGCTGCGTAAATATGCATTCTCACTTTGCCTAGCTGTCCAGGTTAATCATGCAGTTTGTGCAGTGGATACCTAAGAGTGCCCTGCAGTGATATTGGGTGGACAAACAAAATTAGCCCCAGAGTCCAGTGCTACTGTTGCTCATCCGAACTTCTGCCATTCTTGTTTTCTCTGGTGCACTAGGAGTTGCTTTGACTTCATTGCTGTCACCCAGTTCACAGGTGTAAGGCAACACAGAGCCTGCGACAGAGTCCTTAGTCACAGACAGAATCATAGAATCTTACAGGTTGGAAAAGACCTTTAAGATCACCAAGTCCAACCATTAACTCAACACTGCCATGTCCACCACTAAACCATGTCCCTAAGTGCCTCATCCACACATCTCGTAAATCCCTTCCGGGATGGTGATTCCACCATCTCCCTGGACAGCCCATTGCAATGCCTGACAGCCCTTTCTGTGAAGAAATTGTTCCTAATATCCAATCTGAACTTCCCCTGTCACAGCTTGAGGCTTTTTTTACCTCTCGTCCCATCACTTGTTACTTGGGAGAAGAGACCAACCCCCCCCTCTCTGCATCCTCCTTTCAGGGAGCTGTAGGGAGCGATAAGATCCCCCCTGAGCCTCTTCTTCTCCAGGCTGAACACCCTCAGCTCCCCCAGCTGCTCCTCACAGGGCTTGTGCTCCAGACCCTTCCCCAGCTCCGTTCCCTTCTCTGGACACGCTCCAGCCCCTCAGTGTCTTTCTTGCAGTGAGGGCCCCAAAACTGAACATAATATCTGCTATGAAAGCAAAGTGATCATAGAAAAGGTCCCCAAGTACTGGGGCCAAAAAAGGATGGTACAAATTTTTTAATCCGTGACGGCTACCTTAGGGGAAGAGACCCCAGCATGGAGTCCTTGAACCACAAATTGTGGGAGGCTGCTCTAAGTCTTTGCCATATCGTCCTCCTTTCCTGGTGGCATCTGCTATGTGCCACTGCCAGCGACAGGACTCCAGGTTTAGTCTAACTGCTTTGGCTGGGCTCATGTGTTGCAGTCCCAGGGAGAGGCTGCAGGTATTGGGCAGTGGCCAGTAAGGGCTTCCCACTGTTGTAACCTGAAATTAGGTGCAGGAGCTGTAAGAGTGCACAACCCGGTAACTACTACTGGTAGTAGTTGTACGGTGCCTGGATTGTGTCAGATGGTGCAACATGCATGAGATTGGAAGAAGCTTTTATAATGCAATCAAAACTCTGAAGGGATTAAAGCTTTGTTTGTTGATCTCAAAATAGGAATTCTATAATTAAGCACAGCATTTCTGCTGCACTGGATGAAGGTGGAGGTAAACAATATTTACGACTTACTGCTCAAATGATGGTTGCTAAAGAATATCGCCCGGTCAAGCTGTTAGTGCTCTTTTTTCCAGAAAGATTAGCGGTATATCAATCTCAGGTCTTCAGGCTGAGCTCAAAAAAGTAAGCAAACCCTGTTTTTCCAAACCAGAATAAAGAACAGCTGTGAACCTGGTGGGTCCATGACTTTCAGAAACCCACATTGCTCGGAAGAAACACCACCGTCGTTAATCTCCTCCTGCAATGGAAACCAACCCTCATTGTCCTACACTTCATAATTTAATTTCCCTCTGGATGTAACTTCCTCTAAACTTAGGGATAATCTTCACCCACCTCTTACCTCTTGGTGTGTTCTGCTTGAACGACTCCACAGGTGCTGCAGTGTGGAATAGAGAGCAGAGACCTGCAGCGCAGAGCAGGGAGAGGAATTGTCCTTGTAAACCCTGCCACGTGAGTGAGGACCGTGCCAAACTGTGCGGGCAGTTAATATGTGCCTATCTCGTGTACAGACCTTCAGCGGTATCTCTAAGTACAACGTTATGAACAGATCTTCCCAGTTAAGACTCCTAATCTGAGGAATAATTTTGGAAAAGAAAATTGGAGTTAATGTTCAACCTGGTTTTGTTTCCTTTACCCTTTCTTCATTGGAATGATGTCCCGTTTAATTGCAAAGTTAAAATGTCCTATCGTCAGAACAGAATCACTTGACTACGGGTAAATAACGCTGAGGAGAAATGGTAATGTTGGTTGTTTTCATTTAACGTACCAAGCAGAGTATCACAATTCATTTAGGTAGTAGACTGCTACAAAGACTAATTAGAAACTGTGAAAGTCAGGAATCATAAGGAGTAGTGAGTCTTCTAATTAGCTGGGATTTAAAAGCTGACAGAAAATCAAGATGCTGAGGGTCACTGTGTGGAAGAAAGTCCTTGTCTTGGGTGAACAGATAAATGCTGTGCCAGGGTATGTGGTTTTCCTGCTTTCTCTGGTGACATTCAAACACAGCTACCACAGCCCACTTGCTATCTGCCTTTTAAGGGGTTAAGTGGAAAAGAGAGCTTGTTAGACCAACATTGACATCTTTCTCCTTCACCTCTTGTGTGAGAGAGTTATCCAGTCTGTGACATTGCAGCTCTCATGTTGTTTATGGGACAGACCTTTGGGAATGAAGTGGGAATGATGGAGGAGCAGCGTGTCCTGTGGCTTCCTGTGCATCAGACGGGCATCCTGGACCTCTGGACGAATAAATGCCAGGAAAAGCCAAAGGCAGTCCTGAGAAACTTCAAGAGCAAACATCCTTTCAATTAGGCACAAGCTTGTGATAGTCAGAGATTGCAGTAGTCAAGCCCAAGGCAGGTTATAAATATGTACTGGTTCATTATGAAATAGGAAATTATTGGTGAAGATTGGGTATTTCTGACATGATGTGAACTTCTCAGCTTGCATTAGTTGCATGTTTCCCAGTTTTACCACTTGGGAAACCTATTTACTTTTCCTTTATGATACTTTGGGTGCCACAGCTTTTCTGCCAGCTCCAGGACAGGTTTCCTAGCTGGTGTTTGCCACTGTGCTAGCAGTGATCGTCTGCAGGGGGGTATGAAGGTAGATCTTGGTATTTCTAAGGGCTGTGAGGTACAAAATGCGCCTCTTGCTCTGTGCACCATTAATCACGCTTTTTGAAAGCCCAGGCTAGAAGCATCAGCTCTACACTACAGTTGAAATATACTTATGTTTGTGTGGCTAATACAACAGTACTTTTAATATAAAATGTGTTTAATACCGTAGGAGAAGTGTTGAGTGCGTGGTTTGGAAGGTGATCAGACAGACGGCCGATTCTGATATAAAAGTTACAGGGCTTCATTTTAGGCTTCTACCTCTACACGGCCAGTTGACATTTTGGGTCCAAGTTTGGAGCAGCCGTTGAAAGCTTTGCTTTATAGTGTTCAGAAAGCCTGTTCTATGCTATTCTGCACTATTCAAAATAGGCATTATTCCTAATAACATCAGTTGATTACAGAATTTGTGGCAGCAAAGCCGTCACACCTGAGGGAACCAATGGGAAAGAGAGAGTTTAGGAATAGTCATGGAAATTACAAAGACCAGAGAGGCACTTGAAGGTCAGAAAGCTAATGGACAGTCACACCCATGGCTCGCATCCTTGCAGGCCTTCAGCTGGCCATCCACACTCTTCCACAGATGTGGCTAGTGGCCAGCACGGATCAGGTTTCACAATCTGCATCTGCAGAAGAGGAAGGGGACTGTGCTCACGCACGCTTTGGTTAGTGTCCCAGTGGGACATCTTTCTTTCCTCCCTAAGTTATAGAAAAAATGTATTTTCTTCTTTGCATCAGTGTTGTGGAAAATATTTTTCACACCTTAACAAAGCCTTCAGAGGTCTCTGCTGTCTGAAGACTTGAAGAGCTTTATGCTTCAGGTGTCCCGTCCTGGGAAATATTTGCCCTCTGAGGTTTAGAGCAGGCGATACAGGAAAAGTGGGTGAAATGGATAAAGCATCAGGAAACGGCTTCAATATTTGGGGATTTCCAACTGTTCTTTTCAGCTAAACCCTATATAATTTTGGAGCTACACAAGCGCAGATGTAGAGTGACAGAAGCAGGCTGTACTTTGGAGAGGAATGCATGTTTCTGAAGGTGGGTTTCAGGGATGCTGTTTTTCACTTATTATAAAACAGCAATAGAAACACAAGATTTCAAAACACAAAAATGTCTATGCAGTCAGTCTTCTCTAAGTCTATGACATCTTTGGTCATTGCGTGTGGATACAAAGTGTATCCAAATAACCATTTAGAAGTCATTAGTGATTGCGGTACCCTTCCACAGGTTTACTAAAGAAAAAGGCAGGTGAAATTTATATTTAGTAGTGGTTTTTGCCATTTCTGTCTTTTAAATCTATAAAAACGCTTGTATCATATCACTGTGGCTTTTAATGATTCAATACCGACTATAAAAGCCTGCATTTGGTCATAGGAATGTTAAGTGAATAAAATTGGATATATTTAAAATTAATGATGAAAAAGCAGTGAATAAATGTTCCTTGGCTCTCTGGCCTGCCAATATCAGCACTTTGTGGCCCTAATTCTTCCTAATGAGTCCTATGGATGCAGGTTAAGCCAGGACAGCTGTCTGAATTTGTCTGGGACTTCCCTGGCTTTTTAAATCTAGCCCTGGATGCTCACGTGTTCTCTGGAAAACCCAAGTTTCTCAAAACATGCGACAGAAGGACTTCTACTACCAGAGACTTTCTGCAGAGAGGTGCCCTCAACTCCTGTGTCTGCCCTGCTCTGGATCCACTCTCATATGCTGATGCCTCCCAGCAGCGTGGAAGGGAAGGGGATCGTGAACACTTGTCTTAACTCGAGTGGGGATGAAAATTTGGAAAATTCAGAATGTAGGGATTATTAATAGTTGGAAATTCCTAATTTCTTCACAGAAAAAAGACCCACTGTGCCTTGCCAGACTGCAGAATTTATGTGGAGCTAGTGAAACCTGGCCATCTGACACACTTGCTAGTGTCACGATTGGAAAAGGATAAGTGGAAATTCCCCTTCCAACAAAGGCAGCATCTTAGTTTAGTGAAGTGTAAGATTACAAACAGAATTAAGAACAAGTGGTAACTATGTGATTGCTACACAGAGTCATTTCATAATGGGATTAAGACTGAGCGCCTTTGACAAACAGCTTTTCATAGTGTAGTATGTTTGGTTCTCTTACACAGTTATGTTACAGTTGAAGTTATATATGAAATTTTAACTCTCAGATCTCTGTGTTGGAAGCTCTTTCTTGGTGGATAGTCCCTATGACACATTTATCCTTAATTTAGTGATATTGTCTGTAGTCACAGGTAACATGATTTCCGTTTTGGGTATTAATATTTGTACCTTGAAGGTAGCAGTTGCTGTATCTGGGGAATTGTAAGTTCTGAACAAAGAAAGATCTGCCCTTGTTAAAGCTGGAGAGAAGGTTTCTGGGTCCTTTGGCTTACCACCAGCGTGCTGTGTGTAGCGCAGATGGTTAAACACTGTTACAAGGCTAGAGTCTGATAATTCCATTTTCTGATCATCTTACTTGTCTACCACCTCTTTGAAGTGAAAATGGTACAGCAAGTATTCAATAATTTACATACTGTACGATATAGCCAAATGTAAATGATGCATTATTCTTCCATTTAGCCCCATTTGAGTTGATTGATTACCAAATCTTCCGTTTATCATTTATCAGCATTGCGATTATTTATAACTTTTGCTGAGTTTACAAAGTAACGCATCAATCAAGAAGCTGAGTTGCACTTCCCTGATTTATAATGGATATTTTAATGACCGGTATCTGACCCTTTTATTGTTTATTTATTTAATTTTGTCAGCACTGAGCTTGAAAAGAGTAGCCAGGAGATATGATGCTAAAGCTAAGGCTGAGAAAGGTGACCCCCCTGTTTTTTTCCCTCTTGTTTTGCATGTTTGACTTTTACTGTTGCAATATTTACTTAAAAGTGTACCCCAAAAAGGAAAAACGATGCTGATCATTTTAGCAATGAGATCAGTGGTGCCGGGGAAGCCACTGGGGCCGTTGGGTTTCCAGGTGGAGCAGAGCGCTCTGCCCGGCTGTGAGCACAGGGACTGCGAGCCGTAGCACTCCAAATTCCAGTGGTCCAGGTGGCACTTGTACCTGGAGACGCACCAAACACCCCGAGACACGGCCTGTTGTGCCTCCAGTCCTGATACCCGGTGATTCATGTCACTAGTGGAGATCCACTACTGACCAAGTCACATCCCTGGGACAGACGAGCATGCCACCACAGGACGAGAAGATCGGATTGGGGCCAGGTGGCCAGTGCCACCTCTGCCAAAACCCCGTGGAGGAAGAGAGCAGGGCATCTTTCCATTTTCCTCCTACCTGCACTGCCTTGTAACAGCTGACTGTGGCTGAGGTTTCACTTACTCTTAGACGTTGGGATTGGTTTGGGACTATTGGGAGTAAACATCTGTTGTAAGCTTTTGTACAATTGGAGTGCATTTCCACTCTGTACGTAGGGCAAGAGCTAAACACATTATCCTGGAGACACTGGTGTGCCACCAGTCCACTTTCATGCAAAATCCTTTTTTACCTCAGTCGTCTCCTTGGCTTTCTCTGCAGTTCAGGTCAGGCTCTCTCTCCTCCATCCCCACCAGGCTCCTGATATGATGGTTATTCCACGGGAAGCTCAAGGAACAAGCCATACACTGAGTACTGAAGTCTGAGTTGGAATATTGTTAAAATGTGTTGAATAGAGAATTCACAGAATAGGTTTTTTTTTTGGCTATTGATAGCTTCCCTGGTTAATCACTACGCAACCTTTTGTGGTTTGGGCTCACCTAATTGCTTCCTTGTTAAAAATTGCACTAATAGTCAGCAGCGCAACTGGAAAGTGCGGAGATGTACGTGGTGTGTAGCTCGCTGAGCTTTTACCCTCTCTGCTGTTCTTATTAACATTTGCTCTGCTAAAAGAAAAGAAGATTGAACATAAAAAACTGAAGGTCGTCCATACAGTTGTCTCAATAGCAATCTGTGTGACTTTAACCCTGTTGAGGAAAAGTAATTACCCTTTGGCTTCTGATGACCTCAACTAACCTTTGTTGAAGGACCAGAGAAAATAAAGGCTGACCAACAGCCTGCCCTTCCTGCCCTGTGGTTAACCCGCTCTGGGAATGAAGAACACCCCCAACAATAGAACGTGAAAATGTTGCCATGGAAATATCATTGGAAGAAGAAACAAAAATCTATTACAATTAATAGCGTTTTATGAGGTGACTCCTGTAGAACTGTTTAATCATGGAAGTTGCTCTATCTTAAGATCTGGGGTCAGAAAATTTCAGGAGGAATAAAAGAGGGAGGGAGAGGTACCTCTTTAAAAATTCAAGAGCTGTTGACAGATCTGGGATGGTTTGCATGAGATAAAAGAATCAGTTAGATGTTGCGCACTGTAAGTGTGGGAAATGATAGCAAAGAATAAATTCAATTACAGTAATTGCAAGTGATAACCGCCCGCTACCCAACTGCTCAGGAAGGGTATTGATACAGAAATATTTGGGTTTTGTTATATGGCAATCACAAGGGTCATTTCTCTTTTCCTGTGTTTTTCACAGTACTAAGGCCTTGCCTAGAGAACCCCAGGTTATTTGCAGAGCGTGTGCTGCTTTTGTGTGTCTGACATTTTCAAAATTGAATCCTATAATGCTTTTGTTTTGATTTTTTTTCTCCTTTTACTGTTTATTAAATTTGACACCTTGCGATACGTATTGCATTTCTGTTAAATTCACTGGTCCACTTCGATTTGGTTTGGGCTGAATCTTGTGCTGTTCATTACCCCAGCACCTGGTAGTTTCAGTTGGTGCTAACAGTACTGCACATTTTCAGAAGTAGTTCAGTGGTTTCTAACACATATTGATGGTTCTTTGACCACACAAAGACAAAATATTTTGAAGACATCAAAAATGTACATGTTGCTGATCGACAGTATTCTGGTTTTTAGATCACGATAAAGCATTTTGATCAAGTCAATTCTGTGACATTTCCTTATTCATGTGACAAATGACAGTATAATTAGCGCAGGAAGAGGTTTTAAATGCATTTTTCTATATGTACCTGAACAATTTTAAACTCGTACTGCTTTCAAGAGAAATGAGAAATTTGAGTGTGTTCATTTTAAGACATATTAATGCACAGTTGCATGCACAGATTTTCTGGTGTTGAAAATGAATTCAAAATAACACATTTGTTACAACAAAGTCGTACATCAACTTCCTTTTTTTGGTCTCACTCCCAAAGCACAAATATTTAAAATGCTAAGAAGATGCCAGCTGAAATACTTTCATTAGTATTACTGACAGTCTCACCCTTGGTGTAAATGGGAGCAAGTCTGTGCCCTAGGACCGTAGTTCTTCTAGGAAAAGCTGAAAGCATGCTAAGGAAATGAGTTGCACTAAATATCATGTTAAAATCTTTGCCTTTTAAAATGGTGAATAAGATCTTTTTTCTCTGATATTTTTATGTGTCAGCTTTTCCTAATACAGCTGTGGATTTTCACCATGAGAGTACTCTTCGACCTAAGTATGTTTTCAAATGGTAATTTGAAAAGAGAACACTATGCTGGATAGAAACAAACATTTATCTGTAGGAGAAAGACTTTCACATGAAACACTGATTGTCTGTACTGCAAATATGATGATTTTCTTAGTCTTTACCTAATGATAACAGCATTATTCAGTTTTTAAAGTTTGCTTGCCACTGGAAATCTGTGAGCACAGAGTGTGCTATGTCCAGATGCAAAATCCCAGGAGAGATAGTGCACCCTGCCTTTTGTTTACAAAATGTAAACTTGGCTGCTGCTTTAAAATGAACTGTCTGCTGGTACATTCATTTACAACTGTGTGATCACCTCAAAAGCCTTCGGCCAGATTTCTTTAACTATGTAGGTTTGGATTTCAGGTTATCGAACCAGCACAGGTCTGGGATCAAGGCAACATGCTTTCCTTAATTTTCAACAATAATTTCCATGTCACTGCCTCCAAATCATTGTTTGCTCGTATAACTCACCTGGTCGTGGTGCTGTGGAGAACTACGACCTGTTTCGTCGACTGTTTCACTTTTTGCCTGGGGCTGGTGCCAAGGTTTTCATGTTATTCCCTCTCCATTTCCAAATGCCGTGGCTCCATGGCATTCTGGCTGAAGCTCAGAACAAAAGTCAAGAAAGTCCATCACCCCCCGCGGAGTTTCTGTTGCTCTGTTGATTGAAGAGCGAGAGAGAAAGCAGGACAAGAATTAGAATTGTTGCTCAAAGGTAAGCCCACTGATAACCTGATCTGTTCCCAGTACTTGGAGGAGTTTGAGAAATCCCCTGAAATGATGCACATCATATTATTTCTCCATTAGAAGTTGTTGTTAAAGTGCCTTCACTTGTGGATTGTGTTCTGTCAGGCTTCAACTGGTACACAGGCTACATCTTTTTTTCCCTTTTAGCCCAACAGAATTCTACAGCCTTCGAAATGTTTTAATTTATCAAGATTTTAATTTATGGGGTTACTAAAAGCAGAGGGCTGAGGGATCTAGGAACTGTTAGCTGTTCCTGTCGTTAAGTGTTTGCCACAAAAAGAATTTTCTGACTGAAATAGTAATGAGCTGCATACACTTACTGTGCTTTATAACGTGTTTCATACTTTCGTTCTCTGAAATATATTGTTGTCTGCCATTGTCAAGTGAATGGGAAATCGAATACAAACTCAGCTCATAGGGTATTATTTCACTGCACTACCATTATTTTGGTCTGTCCATACAGGTGTATCTTATGCTAAGCATAGGATAACTTATATAAAAGAACTAGGGAGGTAATGTCAAAGCAAAATAGTCAGGAACATTTTTAATTCAGCTGCAAAGTCTGGTGACATGCAATCACATTCTTTAGAAAGCAAAAACCTATTTATACCTGAATTCGGTTCGTATCTTCTCTGCTATTTTCACCATAAAACACACAAATGTAGTTTGGTAGCTGATGATTAATCTTGCTCGCTTATTATCATACATACGTTGTGGAAAGTCAGACATGAAATTATTTCTCTGTTATTCCGACCTGATAAATTCACAGACGACTATAACACACAAGGCTTTTAAACATGCCACGATTCTTCGAGCTGTACTTGATCAAACACTGCACAAGTGTATTTAACTAGTGGCCTCCTATTGTTCTATAGCATTACCTGAAAATATTTTAGCGTGCCTTTCAAGAGAAAGACTGACAATACCAAGGTTTCGACGTTGTATAAATATTACAGAGAGAAAAGAGAATTGATTCAGTCATCAGTGGTAATTGCGGCAGAAATATTAATTATAGCAAGATTGCTTCATGGCAAACTGCAATATTCAAAGTACTGAATGAACATCTGATTCTCAAAAATGTAAATACAGTCTGAATATCTGAGGCATTGCAAAAATGTTTACGGATTATTTTAGCAATCTGCACAAACTGCAGAGGAGGAATTTTTAAAAAAACAATATGACATTTCTGTAGCAAATTACTGTCGCTCTAAAGTCATCTACTAGATATTAATTAATAGTACGGCAATAAAGCATTGAATATAGTTTGGATAAGTGTTTATTGGTAGCCTACATCACACAAACAGATAAGTAAACCTTTATCCTGATGGTTTTGTTTTTAAATCAACAGCAGTATTAGATATCCTAAAAGTTACCACAGTCATTAAATACCTTATAGTGCTGTATCCCTGGTAATCCAATTTACAAAACTATATTCTCAGCAGAAACTCCTGGGGTATACAGTAGTTCTCTTCAGTAAGCCCTTCCTGCTTTTTCTTGTCATGAAGCAGTGATGATACATTTTTATCCTGTTGATAATTTGACTCTCTTTAAACTATTTCTTGTTGACCCACTGGACTGGTCTTTATTAGGGTGGAGGTAGCTGGAAGACTGAAGGACTGCAGACCATACATCATTCTTCCTTTTTGACTGTACCTCAATATTCAACATAGCATCATTATTCTGAGGCAAAAAGAGAAAAGCGAAAAGCTGGTCCATCATATATTCCACACATTGCTAGTCTTTCCTCTACGTCCTGCAGTGCTAGAGAGGGGGATTATTGCTGCAGAAAAAAAAAAAATCTGGCCATAGTATAGGAATAATCACTGCAGTCCAGCTCACCCCCACACCTCTCTTTCTCTCTCTCCTTCTCTCTCTCTCCCTCTGTTTGAGGCCCCAGCTGATTCAGTCTGCATCCATCCATACATAAATCATTGCCCTTATTCTATTGGTTACATGGTACATGGCAAGTATTGATTTTTTCCGTTGCCTCATTGCTGGAGAACCCATGGTTTTTGTGAGACTGAAAATGCAAAATTTTTTGCTGGAGATCTTGTCAAGGTACAAAAATGACAAGCGAGGAGGGTGCTATTTTAAGGTTTGTGAGACTTAAAAATCTTCACCCTCTCTGCTCTACTCTACATTTGCCTGTGTCCCAAAAAGTCGTGGCTTGTTTAATCGCTCCTGCTTTAGGTAGGCTTACTGGCTAAGCAGCAGGAGAATAAGCAAACAGAAACAGGGCCTGGCTGTTCCGAGGAAGGCGCTGCTTAGTTATTAAAAGTTTAATTATCTTCTGAAACATTAACAAAAATATCAAGAATAATAGCAAAATAATACCATTTTAGGGGAAGAAATGAAGCCTAGGCACAAGGTGATAATATGCTGTAGAAAAATGGACATTTGTTTTCTTTCTGCATAACACAGGTACAATATTGCGCTTAATCCTTGAGGTAGGTCTTGGTAGCGTTTTGAGACACATTTGCTAACCCTTTATCCGTATGATTGCTGTATCAAGTCAATTTTTCTCAGCATTCAGAGCTGCCTGAAAACATCTCACAAAAGATGGCACCTCATTTCCTCAATATCGGTTTTGAGGAATGGGAAGACTGGGCTGTGAGGGAGATTATGAGATGTTCTCCTTCAGTAATTGAGAATTCACTGGTATAAGAATCTCTCTTACTAAGAGCCTGATCCCAAACATGCTGGAGTCAACAGGAATGTTTTCATTGACTCCGTAGGTGCTGGATCAGCTTCAGATTACACAGAAGCAAGTATTTTCCTTCATTTGGATACCGTCACTTTCCCGTTTTGAAGAAGGAGATGGCTTAGGATGGGAGGTTTGTAGATGGATGTAGGATATAACGATATTTAATCTGGTTCCGTCTTCTAACACTTTTAAGTGAGATGTATGCAAATGCGTGCGTACTTTCTTTAAAGCCTGTAAAGCAACATCTGACCCATGCCAGCCCTGTGCTATTCCCGATTACTGCATTTTGCTGCAGTGGGGTTTTTTGCATTTAAAATCACTGCCCATTCGTTTTTTCCTACACTACCTTTAGATCCCAGTCTTCCACCAGATGTTGTCTGGACTCCATTTAAGTCATTGTACCCAATTTCTGCCAACTGCATATGCAAAGCGGCTGAGGTTCGCAATCTGTTATTGATTTGCACGCCAACACCTTAAACAATAATACAGCTTTAGAGCTTTTATGGTTCTGGGGCTGTAGAAATTGAGCAGAGAGGTAAAATTACCAAAAGAAACCCCAGCCAGACACCTTCACTTGCTATGTGGCACACACAGGAGCTGAAAGCATAGCATGATGCTCGTCTTCTACTTGAGAACCCTTCCCCAAGCTGGCTCCACTTCTGCCAGCAACAGCGTCCACTGACCAAATCCTTGGGTCATGCTGGAGCGAGCCACCTCCCCCATATTTGATGGGAGCAATTGCTTCCTTACTAATGCAGTTTTATTCCCCCAAATGTATGTTGTGACTGTTTTGAATATGTAACTTAAAGGTTTTTCCCAATTTCCCAAGCTCTTTGGACTCATATTCTATAGGGACATGGTTCCCTTGTATATGTTTCCCTGGAGCCATTCGCAAGGCAATTGGCCTGTCTACGTTAAACTGGTTTTGCTGTAGTCTATCCCCTTTCCAGCAAAGTGTAGTTGCATTGCAGCTCTGGGAGTTCCAGTGGAAAGCTTGGCAGGCACTGCACAGGCAGAACACAGGAATACCTTGTGTCCATGCTCCTCGCCATCACCGTCCTTGGCGGCTTTCTTTGAGATGCCGCATTGTTTGCTGTCAGTCTCTTGTGCAGAAGGACGGAGGCTCTGCTCAGTGTAACCAGCAGACGTGCACCACGCTCTCACTGCCCCCAGTACCAACTGCAGTGCTGGCTGAGGTAGGTTTTTAGTATGGCTTGAGGAGTTCACTTGTTACTGGTCAAGAGAGTGTGAACATTTAGCTGCTGACAGTGAGGCAAAAATTGGTCTTAGTCACGGGTGGTTGTAGCAGAACTGGCTACAGAAATCATTCCTGAAAGTTCCTCTGCGTGATGCCAGATGGACAGCTCTTCAAAGCTTAACGTTCCCATGTCGTAGGTTAACGTATGAGGGTCCGGACAAGGGAACACCTTAGATTTCTTCCCCTTGGAAGGAGCATGAGTGACTTGAGAGCCCTGTAACAGTCCTTCCAGCGTGTCTGGGAAGCTGTCTCAACATCGCTGGTTGTGTCCAGAAAGTGGAATACAGGCAGTGTGATCCCAGGGCACAGACCAACCCGTCACCCTCCTTCAGGCACTATGGGAGAGGCCATGCCCACTGCTCTGCACGGTGGGCAGTTAGAACGAGTGGTGGGGTTTTCTTCACGCTGGTCAGAGACCCCTAGCAAGGGGAATCAGCTACTCCCTGGGCTACTACCACTGCCTTTGGTGGCCAGTTCTCTTGCTGAGGAACACACGGAGGTGGCTGCAGTGCTCTTGTGGACAACTACACCTTGCTCCTAACCTGAAACCTACTGCACCTTTGTTGTGGCCCCAGCAGCCAAACCCTCATCATAACCCTTTTCTGTCCTGCTTTGTACTAGCAGGATGAGGTTAGTGCAGCCAGTTCAGCCAACTTCTTTTTGCATATCCCTTTTGGAGGAAAGCCATGTTGATTTATTAATTTCCTTGAAGACAGACGTGAGAATTAATAAGTGACACTGACAGGAGGTAGAAAGGACTTTTCATGTAGCAACCAATAATAACACCTTTGTTGGAAATACAAATGAAAAGGATTGACAGAAGTGGAAAACATGGTTGTGTGAGATAGAGCTGAAGCAGCCAGGGACATTAACCATTCCTCTGCTAATGAAATAACAGAAAATTAGGAGTCTGTGGGGCAAGAGCAGCCTTTCCTCCTCAAAAGCCTTCATAAATAAGGTTGTGATGTAGAAAAATAACTCTTGCTATTGTCTCCATTTCATAGGTGAAGAAATTAGGGAACAGCAAGAGCTGGCCGTGGAGCTGAGCTTGTGTTCGAAAGCTCCTGCTTGTGACACCCATGTGGGGAAAATGGCTAAAGAACCGCGCGTACACGTGGAAGTTTGACCCCGTTAACACTGCCAAGGGCGGCAAGGTCTTTGGTGGTTTGTTTAGCAAGCCTTAGTCACAAAAGCTTCTGGCTCTGCTCAAACCTGTACATTGCATTTTATTAAAAATAATAATTTAAAAAGTCCCAAACGGAGAAACGGAAGTAAATGGGAACACAAAGTCCTTTTTGCAGGAGGGCCTGCCTCTCTCTCTGTTTTCTGTAGCCTGTTATTGTGGAAATCACTCTCTTGTAGCCAGCAAATTAACTACACGCACTGCAACATGCTGTTGTGGGTTTATCCATTTAAATAGGAGCGGAATATAGTGCCACTTCATTTAACCCATGCTGAATGCTGCATAAGATCCCAGAAAAGTTATTCAGCAATAATTTTAAATCCCATCCCTGGGAAGAAAAAAAAAAAAAATAGAAGAGCTTTGGACTATAGAGTCGGAGCCTGTAGTTGCAATAAAACCCAGGAAAAGGTTATTTTACCTGAATTTATCGCTTAGCAACCAAGAATCTACCTCCTGAGATCGCCGTTTGTGGGTTACCAAGTAACTGGCTGTGACAATTACCAAACAGCTGTCCCAGGAATTTACATAGCCTTTAACCTCCGTCAGCTGAAAGATGGGCTGATGACAGCTAACAAACAATAGAAACACACCCTAATATTTTATTTAAGAGCTGAGGGAAGCCACAGCTGTATGGATCATTCAGCCAGCTGGATTTAACTGCTTCAAACTGCGTGTCCTCTCTTCAAGAAACTGCTCTGTGGCCACGCCGTGTGCTTCAAGATGTATTTGGGGCTTTAGCCTCCAAACTTGGTGTCAAATAAATGAACCCAAACTGGAGAACATTAAATATTGGAGTAATAAAGGAGTAATTTAGGATGAGGGAAAAAGCATAATTAAGACTGGGAAGGCAAAATTAAGGAAAAAAAAGAATATTGAGCTTGGATATTGAGAAGAGCTTCCTGCTAATGAGGTGGATTATGTCTGGGGGTGGTTTCCCAAAGGAAACAAGGGGAGTTACCATCAGCAACGGGTGGAAGTAAGCTGGAAACACTGGAATTGTTAGATATACTAATGCAGGTGGCAGTCCCGAGCAGTGGCAAGTGCTCTTTTCCCCCTCCCCCACTCTCCTCCTTCCACTTTTACTTTCTGTGATTTTACAATATTGCAAATCGCAGTCAGCAAACTGCAACATTTTCCACGGGTGCTTTAGATGCCCTAAGCCTGGAGAGATTTACGGCTCTGTTGCCTTCTCCAAGTTCTGAGTGGCTCCTTTTAGTTTAAAATAGAAACAGGAAAAAGGTTTTTGGAAGTGAAGGGCCCCGTTCACATTTACCAATCCCAGGCATGCGAGCTGGGGCAGGGAGCTCAGCCTCTCCCTGCAGACTCGGTGCAGGTATCCGGGGAAGAGCATTTGGAAATCAGCTGTGCCTTCCCCTAGGATATTCCAGCTGAGATACAAAGTGTTCTGCTACGCTTTTTAAATTTTCCCTTCTTCTTTCTTTTCTTTTTCCCCTGGCATGTTCCATATGCCACAAGAGTAAGAACTTGCTCAGAAAATTCTTCACCAGATTTCCGTTGGCAGCAAGTTCACAAAGGAAATTTTCCCCTGGCCATTTGTGGCCAGAAGCCTCCTCCTTGGCACCGGAGGATTCTTTAACCAGCTGGTCACATTAGCCTAGATTTAATTTGGCTACCTCTGCTTTCTTTACATCATTTGAGCAGCAAAATTGATAACATTTCCCTTTTTACTCTATGCAGCTGTAATCCCTTTCCAGGTACTCAGGCTATAGAGGAATTTTTGGTTCCTGATATTGGTTAAAAACCCCCATAGCTGCATCAGCATCATTTCTACTGACAAAGTGACATCTCTTACGGCATGAGAGTGTCCCGCTGCACTCACAGACAGCTTCTCAGAGCTGTTGTGCAAGAAGGGAGTGTTGGGGACTGTGCCACACCACTACCCGCTGCCTTCTGCTGAGCAGAGATGTGCAGTGGGCAATAACACCTTTTCCCTCAGAACTTTCTATTAGCAGTTGATTGAAAGTGAGTGATGATGAATACGTGAATGCTTAGAAAATGAGCGTTTGGTGCGATTTTATGGGGAGCAGAACGAGTCTCAGACTTGTCACTGCCCGGAGGATGGTTCCTTTGCTGCTTTCATGTGTCCCTTGAGCTAGGTACCAAAGGTGCTTTCACTCCTAAACTGATTATTGGCTTATTTGGCACACAGGGAGGGGTAGGGGATCACAGGAACTGTCTTGCTTGCACCCTGTCCTGCTAGTCATTTGTCCCCATGGTGGAATTCGACAGAGGAAGGCTTTGCTGGGACATTCTTTCTATCTCTTGATGACAGATCACGGTTGTCCTGTTTTCTGGCTGGTAGCTGGTTGGTTACGTTGACAGATGTTGCAATGATTCTTTTGGCAATATTCTGTTGTGCTGACTGTTCAAACAGGAAATTCATCTTTTAGTATTTGCACATGTTAAATGTTTGTTTTAGTAGGAATCAGCTCTGACAGCAGGCTGGTCAAACAGTATTTTTGGAGCAGCAAATTCTGGAATTCTCAAAATCCTCCTCATCCCGTAGGTCTGCTGGTGCTCTGCTCCCTGAAATACCACAGGACTGGCTTTGGAGGAGAGGAGGCATGAGCTTGTGAGCTCCAGGTTGCTGCTGTTTCACTCTTTGGTGTTGGGTGCCTGTGTGTGCTTGCTGGCCCTCGGTTCAAACCGTACCATGGGTCGGCACTTGGCGGGCTGGGTAAGACAGCTTGTGCTGCCTTTGCTCTCCCTGTAGCTTCTGAGGATTTAGCTTACTGAGCTGGCCTCCGGTCCAGTGCTAACACAAGTGACCAGGAGGGTGGCTGTGGCTTGTACTGTACCGTAGAGAGTGAGAATGTGCTCAACAAGTACGGTAAGAGGTGCCTTCCTCCTAACGAAGACTGGCTGGAGAACTTAATGTGAGGAAGCTAGATCTCCATCTAAATCTCTGGTGGTTATCCCAGCTGCTGTTGGACCTTGTTAGGCAGTCGCTTTGAAGGACAGTCTGCAAGTGCTGGTGTGGCTTAGTGCGATACACTTCAACTCACTTCTCATCCAGCAAAGTTCGGCGGTCTATTTATTTGAGGGCTCTAAGCGGCTGTTTCATGTATGCCGTGGCATTAGCGATACCCTGGCTCAGATCTGCTGTGTTGGCCTCCAGAAAAGGTTTATAAGGTGTCAGAAATTGCAGTATTCACTTCTGTAAGCAGGGTGTCTGTGTCTTCCCTCATTATGGGAAGTAGCTACACATAGAGTTCCGGTGCACACAGTGGAGCGAAGGTTTAATCTGTCCAAGACCTCTCCAGACCCCTTCGCCGTCACTAGCGGGTGAGAAGCGAGTGGCTGCGAGTGGCAAGTGAAGGCTGCTTTGTGTCTTGCCAGGCTTTGGAAACACTTCAGAGCTACAGCTATTTCGAGTAATGGAGCCTGGAAGTGGAAAAAGCTTTGTGGCGAGCCCGGCGTATGCATTTCTGAGAAAGGCATTCGCTTCCTGTACGGTTATTTTGCTGTAATTTGACAGGAAGAAACTAACGTTGAGAAGGTGCTCAGGTGAGTCGGATCACAACACACATGGATTTGCACGCGGAAGCGATCCAGTTGCAGGAATAACTGTGTGCATATGTAAGAAAAGCGTTTTCTGATTTCTGCTCACAACAGTTCAGGTACAGAACACATCCTACTCGTGGATTCATAAAACAGAATGGTCCGTTAGCTAGGTAATCTTTGGGAATGTTACACCTGCAAGAAGGTAGAAGAATCCTTGAGAAGCCGGTGCTGATTAGCGTTGATGAAATATAGGAAACACAAGGAAATACATCCTTCGAAAACTGACACTTGTGTGTTCTGGCATTTGGGGTGATACTGTCATTTCGGCACTCGCATTGCTTGCTCACCAATTAGTTGAACTTGGAACATACGTGGTTTCTGAAGATTAGTGTCTTGCGTGTTTTGACAGTTTTACTGATCACCAGGATTTTAGATTTCTATCGTGATCTATTATTTTCCTTGTCAAATGCGCTCATCCTAATCTCTGAGTAACAACACTGGTTCTGGAAGGGGCACGCTCTTTCCAAAAGAAACTCAGAGGTGTTTATATGTTAGGTGAAAGCACATTGCAGGAAAAAGCACGGTCTTTGAACAAAGTTTGGTTTTAAGTACAAAATAATCAGGATTTGGATGTTACTAAAGTAACATTTTTGTGAAAAGGAACTGAATTTATAAAAATGAACCAACTCTTCAGCCAGACCCGTTAAGAATTGCAAAAGCAGCTGGGAGATTTGGCCAGAAAATCAAGGTTGGGGTTTTTTTTTTATCTTCATCAGAGTTTGTAAGATATTTGGAGGGACATAACATTTATTTCTTATTTCTCTGTGTTTCAGTCCAGGCCTTGGAAAACCCCATCTGACAGTGAGTTTGTATATTTTACATTTTTTCCCTAAGTATGCTAGGCTCATTAGCAAGCCTTGGAAAAGGCATGCTTTGTTAAAGTTAATATGGAAAACAAGATACTTAGGGCTCAAATTTGTCTCCAGAAGATAAATATGCACAGCTTCCTTTGGACCAGCTCATGGCCACAGTTATACTGGAACCCTTGTTTCAGGGGGAGTTACGGATGCACGTTTGCTGGGAAATGCCGCTCCTTCAACAAATTTCCGAACGGCAGTCTCTAAGTTTATGCCTACAGGGTATGTGCACACCTACATACAGACGCACATCCAAAATAGCTGCGTAGCCCCGTATGGTACGAACAGGACATGGCTTATCGTTGGGTGGGAGGTACTTGCCCAGCAGATACAGCGCAGGAGGAGCGTGGACATCAGGGCTGTCCCAAACCCTCTTCTGTGCTGGGGTAAGGCCTGTGCTCCGTTTGCTTTCTGACCCATAGCACTGGCCAACAGCAAGCAGGCACAGGGAGTGAATAGTCTGCCGCTGGCTATGGGCTTGTTCCTCCCTGGAAAAGTTTCCTGTTCCTGTGGATCAAGAGGAAACAAAGATTTTCCCTTGCTTTACATGTAGCTGTTTGTTTGGTTGTGGCTTTGCCTCTAGCCGCCCAGAGTACCGCTACACATAACGAAGACGTGGAAATGACAGCTTAGCACTGACTGGCCCGCCCTACTTCATCCGATAACCGCTATATGACACTGTGTGTGTACTACAGGATCCCCTCTAGTGTGGTGACCAAAGAAGTCCTGCTCAAAATCATGCTTCCGCGACTTAAATGAAATAATAAAATGATGCCTGTGACATTGCATGAAGCAGTCATCTTTAGCTGAGCATCTTCATTTTAATCTTTTAATTAAAAGACTGGATTTGAGACGGTTGTGTGCATTAAACATCTGCGTAGGCACTGCTTAACCAGTTGGCACAAGGTGGATGTATCCTCATTAGTCGCAATTTATACTTCCCCGGTAAGCCAAAGCCATTCCTATTCACTATCATTATACTAAGCTGGGTCCTTTGCTGATCTCCTAATTCCCAAAGTACAGTGGCCAAATAAGCCTTGATTAAAGCACTCCCTGTTTTTAAGCCAAGCATATGGTAATGCTGGAGGAAATAGAGTGGAGCTGCAATGGGATATCTTGAATTGCTGCTTGAGAAAAATACAGTTTCTTGGGATGGGTTGTAAAATGTTTCATTGGAAACATGCTCTGGAGCTCAAGTCTCCCCAGATTTTGACATTTACTTGGTTCTTGAGCTGATATCCAGGAGGGCACTTGCGTGAATCTGAGGATGGCACCAGGTGACACCTTTTCTTATTGCTGGGATATTTAAGGCTGCTGCGGTACCATGTGGCAAACTCTAAGAGAATTTTGATTATACACTGTTCTGGCGGTAAGTGGTTTTTAGTGTAATCTGCCTGTGATAGCAGAAACATCTTCATCTCTGCTGAATGTTTGGTTTTATAGGGTTCATCAGCTTTCTTGTTACTTTTTCTCTGCAATCACCTTTTGTAGCATCATTTAGTTGCACTGGAGATAACAACCTTCTATTTAGGATATTAAAGAAGTAGATGAATGCTAAAAATGCCCTTTTTAATCTGCTTTTGTGCATGTGTTCCTAACAATTTTACAAGGTGGAAAAAAGCGCCTTTTTATATTCTTCATAATCTCTGTTTTATGCATCAAAACTCCATTTATCTCGGTATAGCTACATATCAACTTCTTAACCTCTCTGAGCACATGCACCTCATTACAGTTTTCACTTGCAAGAGGAAATGTTATGTCTCACGTGTCGCAGTAGCACAGCAGTTCTGTCATTTGTGTATTTGGTAGAAGAGCAATCCTCTTCCAACTGGAGCTGGTTGGTAGGAGAAAAATCTCTTCATGTACACACATACTGGCTGAGCAGCTCTGAAGTTGCGGGAGAGTAGGTCTTTCCTTAACAAGCGAGTGGGAGGCCTCCCTGGAGCTCTGGGACCAGCAGAATTTGCCTTCCACTTTCCTCTCATCTCCTCTTTGGCTGGAGCTAAAGCAAAGTGGCCTGTTTCAAGAGTACAAGGAGCGTACGCTGTTAAGTGTGCAGATAGTGGGAGGAATGGTCTGCCTAAATGTCTGCTCAAACATTTTGGGAACCCTCTGTGTATTTCATTAAGCCTTTCAGTAGTCGGCAAAGCTCGTCATGAACACACGTGCAGGACATCAGTGATTGCTTCTGGGCTTCGCAGTCTTGGAGAACGGTCTACCCTGCTGCATTCACGTGGATCTTAACTTGGATAACGCCAACCCAACGTTTCTGGAATAAGGAAGTTTCCGAGTTAACTGTCAGCTCTGTCTTCAGCTGTCTGCCTGGGATGTACGCAGCTCCTAGCCTTCACTGAGGCACTGGTGTCTTTATTTTTATATCATCTGTGGGAGATAACGAAGTGTCGTTCTTCCTATTTTTTAATTGGGGAATTGGGATTCAGGGAGATTGCACCACTCTCTGAAGAGGAAAGGGTGTTTATTTCCCAGTCCATATCTTCAATCACACCCCAGTCATCTTTCTCATTGTCTTCCAGAAGGCTTTAAAACTCGTTTTATAATGGGAAATACATTTTCTTGTGATTACCGGAGGCTGAACTATTTTATTCTAACTTGGTATTTATCTGAAGATGTTTTGTTGTTTTCTTGAAAATATTAGCCAGAGTCAGATAAAGTAGAACTGGAAACTCTCGTTAAAACCAATCATTACAGTTGTTGCTGTTCCTTCTACAAAAGTCCTGAAAAGATCTCTCCCATAATTACCTCATAACTGATTTGTCTCGTTCCTTTGCAGAAACCAGAACACAGTAATTACTTCTTAAATGCTCTGATTGCTTCTCTAATCCATATTTAATGGATACGTAGTGGCGAAAGATTATCAGCAGATGTGGAAGGTGGTACTGCCTGTACTCAAGCTTAACTTGGTACTCGGGCAGTGACAGTGCTCCACAGCAACGGAGCGTGGGAGAGGGAGCTCTGTGGTGGCACCCAAGGCCAGAAAAAGGGCAGAGGAGTGATGTCCAGAGAATGAAACCCGTGTATTATGTGGTGCTGAGCATGCTGAGGTGAGGCACCGAAGGAAGTCGTACTCCAAGTGCTGCCGCAAGAAGCAGAGGTAGCAGACGTGTGTTGGCCTGTGTAGGGTCTCCTACCACAGAGGTGCTGGGGGACGAGTGAATCCCGTAGCACTGGCTGGAGCTGAGCAGGAGCAGCTCAAGTGAACATCAGCGGCATGTAACCAGTCCTGTTGCATCAGGAGCACTTGGGAGGATGGCACTGAGGTCCCCCACTCATTTCTCATGTCATTGGGGTCCACTGAAGAGACCTCTCATGGAAACCTTTAGGTGAATTTCCTGACTCTGCTCATTAATGATATACTAGGTTTATTTTCTTCTTTGTCTTGTATCACTAATCAAGAAGTAATTGAATTAGCTGAAGAGAAGGATAAGATAAATTACTAAGAAGAATTAGCTGTGTGCACCTGAGGTCAGAAGGCTCCCAGAAAATTCAAGGTGAGAGTTGGCTGGACTGTAAATGAGATTTAGCAGGAGGGTATGGAGTTCTTTGGAGAACTGAGATGCAGAAATACATAGCACAAGCTAGCCATGAGAATCTAGAGGTATCTGAAAGTCTTTTGGGCAATTCCTTTCTGTTTTAAGATGTGACAGCAAAGGATTGCACTTACATTCTTTCCAACTGCTGCAGTTGATGAAGGGAATTTCCCTGAAATTTAACATTTCATCCTTGTGTCACTAGGCTTTCCAGAAAGAGATTTTTCCTTCTGTATGAATATTAAGGTAGTAAATTGTCTTTTCCTGTGTTCACTTGCTAACCTTCCTTTTTTTTTTTTTTTTTTTTTTTTCCCCTGGTTGCTCTGCATTTTAAGTTCATCTTTCATGAAAACCATATGTTGGATTAAAGGCAGGGTATTATTTTCGTGCATTGTAATATACTCTATTACCTCCTCCATTACAGCGCCATGTAAAAGTAATTATTATTCCGTGTGTCACTGTGAATACATTCAAGATTCTTTAGGTCTTCTCTAGCAAGGTTGATTCCTGATTCACTGGTCTCATTTTTTCCTTTTTTATGTCAGAATTAGCCAAGTATAAACATCTTCATTTTATAAGACTTTTAAAAATATGAAAAATGCGTATTAAAAATAATTAGAACTAGATTACACTTCAGGACAATGTTAAGCTAATGACAGTGACTTGTTTAAACATCAAAACCCCCTTAAGTACCCATAATCAAGTAGCAATATAAAGAAAAGAAATTCCAGTCTTAAACGCTAATGCCTCAAAACAGACAAAAGAAGCAGTTTATACAATTGCATTTGCTTTGACAATTGTATTTTCTCTGCTGAACAAAGGTTGGAACTCGGCAGCTTTGAAGAGTTTATGAATGTGGGGTTTTGCAGCAAGTTTAAACTGATTATCCTGACTGCGCAGAAGGAGACTTCATTCGATAGGTTTACTTTATTGTTCGTATTCTCTTCCCAGCAAACCTCAGCTGTAGCTGTCTGAAATCAAACTACAGAAAATGGTATAGTAACCTCACCATCTGCTGTACAGCTTTGGGTTTTGTTCTGGAGTTGGAGCTGAACAGTACATTACTTGGAATCGTGGGTTAAGTCGCTGAAATTAGATGGGACCCCTGCAGTCTAATCCATAGGAACCAGCCAATTCTTTTGAGTTTTCTGTGTTTGATTAGTTGTACTGTAATTAAAGAAATTACCAATAGTCTTGTGCCTGGAAGCGATTAACCCACCAAGTGCTCGTACCTATGTTCTCTAAGCATCTTCAAATAATATAAGGCTTCATTTGTGTTCCTTAATAAGGAAACAAATGAAAATCGCCTCCAGCCGTAATACTGCGGCGTGTGTTACAAGCTGTTCCGTCTTGTGCCTCGGTGATGTCTGCTCAATTGCTTCTGATCATGCTGCATTTTAATTAAAGCACTAAAATGCTATTTGTATAAATGGGATGTGCCTCTCGCTACAGCCCCTAACCGTGGAGAGGAAGGAATCAGATAACGACGAGAGCCACCTAAGCAACCAGAGTCCGGCGTGTTGGCCCTGCACACTCAGGGAGATGCAGCAGTCGTTGATGGCATTATGGCTGCATTTCTCTTGGGCTCTCCAGAATCAAAGTTTTCATTCCTTGAGGTACAAAAAGAAATAAAACCTAAAAATAATAATAAGAAAATCTCTAAATTCTGATTTGTCAATGATGATAATGATTTTTGTTATTTAAAAGATGCAAATTGAATTGTTTTGTTAAGTTTGCAAACTGAAAGAGCAGCAATCTTCAAGTTCCTCCTTATGTGGGCTCATTGGAAGGAGGAGACTTACAGACTGTCCCTCCAAAAGAATAAAAATTTAATACCCTGTGCAAAATTCTCCCTATGCAGGGGCCTAATCGCTGTGGATGCAGTGGGGAGAGTCCCTGTGAGTTCAGTGGCTCTGGGCCGGACCCTGGAGCCTGGATTAGGAGATAGACACTAACCCCTGGCCATTTGCTGCTGCGTGCTGGGGACACGCAGCACCCTGTGCTCCTGGTGTGCTGGGACACGCTCGGCCTCTTTGCGCTGAGCTACCTACCAGCTGCCCGAGCTCAGCCAGGAATTCTGTTTTGCTGTCCCACTCCCCTTGGACTCTTTAACTTCTCTAACCGTGAGCAGTGGAAGGGATCAGAGGGAAAAAATACTCAAGTGGGTTTTCCCTCCGAGAGCAGGGTGCCTGGTGGGATAATGCACAAGGGCAGCTGCAGCTCTGCTTGGTCCCTGCCGAGTGCCGGCTTCCACCAGCAGCCTGCTCCCTGCCGAGATAACACAACAGCAGCGTCATGATGCATTGTCTTAAAAATAATTTAATTTTGTCCAGAACAGGGCAGAGAAGGGCTCGTGGAAAGGGGCAAATGAAGAAGGAACGATGAGGTGGGTTTTGTCTCGTCTGTCTAAGGTGTTCTGGGAATATTCCCGCGTGGGTTTTCACCGTAAATGAATTTCTGCGTAGGCCTGGATCTTGAGCTATGCCCTGCACGTTAGTGAGGGGGACAGGGATCTCTCCTGTGACATTCCTACGGTCAAGCATTTAACTCTTTCTACCCATAAAATGAGGATAAAAGCAAGATGATAACCTTTTATCACATGCAAAATATTACAACTTTCTTAAAATACTGAGCACGGTGTGTCATGTGCCTATATATAACAGACGGATGACATGAAATTTCATGTGTTTCGGAAGTGTTCTGCACTCTTGTGAATGAGACCGCAACGTAAAACCCACGGTAAAACATTCCTAAATTAAAAATTCTGTGTTTGGAATTTTGATTCACTGTGATTTGTATTGCTCTCACAGAAGCTTTGCAGGGGTTTCTAAAAAGTGATTATTCTCGTGGAACCTCTATTTAGCTTAAACATCACTCACATGTTCAGCCACCTTTTTAAAAAGAAAAGATAACACCACAAAAACCCAACAAACAACAGAATTAAGAAAGCAAGACTTCAAAGTCGGTACCAAACTCAGGGCATATGATTAGGTTCTATAGATCCGTAGTAAACCTGACAGGTGACAAATGTGTATTAAATGTGGATCCTCAACCTGTATCAGCTATTGATGTGCCAACTGGGTATCGCCAGAGAGAGAAACTGCAGGAGAGGAAGCTTCGAGGAGAACGCTTTGCTGAGGCAAGGTATTTCATTTGCAGTGTTTCACGGCACAAAAAGGTCTGTGCAGATGAGTTTATTCTCAGAAATAGGAATAGAAATGCCATGGGAGGTTTTGATGTACTTTTAATATTAGGGAAGAGCCTGGGGATGAACCACGTCCCAGTTCATGCGTGCTGAGAATGCAGGCACAAATCCCAAACCTCTTTCAACCAACTGAAGCATTCCCTTGATTTCCATGGACTTCACATGGAGCTCACAGGTCCCAGGGAAGTGGTGTTTGGAAAAGCTCAGACTTCAGGAAAAAGGCAGTAAAAATGGGAACTGTTTAAAAATGGAAATAGGTTCCTTGCCTCTGCTGGTGGTGTGATTGCTCTGGTAGATAATGGGGAGAAAAGAGGTGGGGGTAAATGAATGCTTGGGCACCAATTCCAGAAGGTTTTTTCAGGAATGAGTGGCTTATAAATAGGTTTGGATAGTATTTACTATCAGCTACTAAATGGGTATTAAAATAGTTGCTGAGGTATTTGCAGGAGCTTTTATATTTGATCTCAGAATTACATTTATGACATTTTTATATTTGATCTCAGAAGTTTTCAATGCACAAACCCTATTCTGTCTCACCAAAAAAAAGGTAAGAAAATCACCCATCCATGGACAGCAGCAGCATTTTCTTGGGACTTAATACGTCACACTGTCCACACTCGCATAGCTCCTCCACAACCGTTCGCTGCAGGGCGTTTTAGGTGCATGTATGAGAATTGGTGTTAGGCTGCAATATGATATATAACAATGGGCTTTTACGGTAAGTAGGATTTATGGCTTCGTTTACTGCGGCATGCAAATCAAACTTCTGTGTGGTTTCATACAGAAAATGCTGTTTGCACAGCGTTTGTCATTGGCTGCTGATTGTCCTCAGGCTGTAGAAATAAGTAAGAGATGAGCAAATAAAAGGTGAGTAAATTTGGGTGGGAAGTAGTACTGTGTTGTGCAAGACAGCACATTTGGGGTCTCCCCTTAGCATTACAGTAACTGAAGGTTTGGTAGAATTCAAGAACCGGTGGGGTCCTATAAGGCTGCCACAAGCCATTGTTTTATTTGCTGGGGTTTTGAGCGGCGTGTATTGGCTGAGAAGTGAGTAGAACAGAGATGCTGTGGGATAACATAAATTTTGGAGGGCTCTGAAGTCACAGGGGTGCCAAAACTGGCATTGCAATGGTCTGATTTGCACCACTGAGCCTCTTCTATGACCACCCACCTAGTACCCCCAAGTGCCGGAGAGCGAAAAAAGGAAAACAAAACTGAGGGGTGGAGGGCAGTTAGCTGTTGGATCTTAGGTGACCCTCAGGAAAGATGCTTTTGCCAAAAACTCAGTGCACAGCAAGACACTCAAGGCAGAAGACACCTGTGATCAGATGTGGGGTAGAGTCTAAAGTCTAGAAAGATTGATGACTTCTACCCCACACAAAACAGTGTGGCAAAACTGGAAACTCGTGAAGATCCCCTGCCTGTAAAAGACACTTCTCCTCCTCTTGTTTCCTCTGTTTCCTCTGTTTTGATTGTAAATTCTCAGGAGGCAGAAGCTGTCTCTTTACCCTAAGTTACACAGTGCTTAGTACAGTGTGTCTTCATCATGGCTGGTACTTCTAGGAATTACAGTTTTTCCAAACGAATATGCATGACGGAGAAATAATAATACTCATCCTTACTGAAAGTCCTATCCAACATCACAAGGACTAAGTGGAATAAGGCTGCTTTTCTGGTTCTAAAAATAATTCTTCTGGGTCATGTGGAAAATCATTGCGGAGGTTATTTGTGGAAGTTCAAATGTTCAGTTGTTCTGCCTTACTTTTTCTAGGAATTACTGCATGGCTGAGTGTCAGCCTCCAGAATTCTCAAAAAGCTCATGAAAAGAACTGCTGTGTTTCCTTTGGAAAAACTGGATGGCAGGGAAAGAGAGAGAAAAAAAAAGTGTTAGAATGCGTTACAGCCTTACTGGGATTTGGAAATAGGGAGAGTTTGGGATGTTCCTATTAGTCTCACAACTCAAACTGGACACGGGATTCATTTGGAGATAGACTTTATTAGTCTTAACGTGCTGTGACCCACCGTGAGGACAGAAGTACCGCTCAGCAATGGAAACGTGTCGGTGGAAAATCATGAGGTTTTCCTAGAGAAACAATGGAATTCCTCAAAGGTTAGTAGCGTGCAATAATGGTTGGTGAGATGGCTGCTTGGATCATCTTCAAAGTTGAGGAAAGACTATTTGATGTGCTTAGCCAAAGGGTCACAGCCACGAGTGTTTGTATGGGCCCTGGTGACAACAGTAACCTGTACAGCTTGACCGAGAAAACGATGGCTTTCCTGAAAGCTGCTGGTAAAGTCAGGATGCAGGAATAGCAAGACTGCTGACCAGCAATTCCTGCATGCCTAACTGTTCGCCAAAAGGTAATTTTAAATTTTTTTTTTAATAGTCAAAGGCTGAAAATAGGAAAAAATAAACCAAAACAGCGCTGGCCCACTGTAGAGTGAGTCGTTTCCGGATACTAATCCAGTTGTCAAACCACAGGTCATCAGCGCTGCTGTTTGCAATTCTTTCTCTTGAATAAGAGGAAGTCAGAAGCGATTAAACAACAGATAGCTTACTTCTAAGTACACCAACACTTTTAAAGGCTACCTTGCTCTTTTTGGCTTGTATGCCAGTATGCATGTACATTAAAAAACAATGAATCAAGACAGGAGCTTCCATCTCTTTGCCCTCTCTAATTTTTTTTCAGCATAAAATGCCTTTCTGGGTCAGAGGAAGTAGTTATGTCACGTGGGAATTTCTATGTCCCGGCAAGAAAGGGAGACGTGGGGAGGGTAAACTTAGGAAGAAAGCAAGTGTTGGGAAGCGACATAGGCATTTTCTCCAGCTCCATCCTGTCTGTCACAAGTGTCACGTGTTAATAGAAATAGGGCAGAAAACACGGTTCTGTAGCCTGTACATTGTTTGTCAAATAAGGGAAGGAATCAGCTCACCCACCACTGCTCATCTTGTTTCAAGAACTGACACTTTTTTTCATGTTCTCTTGCCGTGTGATACGCACGGGTGAGGGAGGAGGACAGCACAGCAGCTCTCATTTGTAGAAGCATCTGTTCTACAACAATCAGAGTGATCTTAGCTTGCAATTTTAAAATCTATTTCTTGATGTCCATAAACTTCAGGAGCACAGCATTAACCTTACCTCCTCTCCTCTCTCATGCCAGCAGACTGAGAACGTGCTGAAATATACGAGTTGCTTGTCACCTTCTGGAGAAGGATAAAGGCACGGCCAACTCGAGACTCAGAGAAATCAGAACAACAAAACTGACTCTTCTGCCTTAATTAACTTGCTTGGCTCTGCTTCGTTGTCTGTCTTAATAGGTGTTTAGCAGCAAAGTTTGCAGAGCTGAAAAACATTCTCACTATGAAACATAACTGTCTCATGTGATAGCAAACCCTGATAATAATGTAACACCCTGGGGGGCAGAGGTCTGGGTCAGAGGAAAGATGACTTAGGACTAAGTAGAACTAAAGCTTGAAGGGATTTTGACACAGTAAAACCGCTGTAGGCAGGAGGAAATTAGGGCTTTACCAAAGAAGTAAGGGGGAAAAAAAGTTTTACTACAGGCTTTTAATCTTCTTGGCTTCCCAAATATATATATAGGAAGCAGAGAATAATTACTGAATAATTGGTAGCGAGAATTGGCTGCGTTCTGTCGCGTTAGATGTATGTGTGGCATTTGCTTCAGTCTCTCCAGCCAAAGCTTCCCTTCGTGCTGCTGCTGTTCAGGATGCCGAGTCCCGGGTGACTCTGTTCATCGTTCCAGGCGTGGTCCTTTGTAAACGCTCTTCTCTGAAGTAGGCCCAGTCCTGCTAGAGGAGCTCTGGAAACTCACGCACGAGCTCATCGGAGCCTTGGGCTGGATGCTGGAAATTCTTGTTTCCATGAGCAGTTTAAATCCTGTGGAAAACTCCCACTGACTTTGCAGGGATTATCCGTTTGCGGAAAGTTATTTTGAGGGAGGCGCATTCCTTTGTCAAACGGCTGGCGAGAAGTCTGGGCAACACTTCGGTCTCAGTTCTGGCCGTATATTTTTGTTGGTCTGAATTTGTCCTGTGCCTCGCACAATGGGAATGTACTCCACGACTAGAGCTTGCACTTTCCACTTTAGTCTCGTAAAAAGTAATAACGAAAAAAGAAAGCGAGGCTTGAGTGCATAAGTGTTTTCAGATATTGGACCCCTTGGGCTGTATCATGTTTGTGTCTCTGAACAACTCTCTGTCGAGATCCGAGTGCAGTTCTGCTTGGCAAGCGCAGACCCAGCGTGACCTGTCTTTTGTCAGGCCTTTGGGCTCCCAAGTGAGGAAAGTTGCATTGAAAATGGAAAACAAAATTAGGTACCATGTTTTTCATTAATTTCCTGACTGTTGTTATTATTTATACTCTTTTTATATTTTCATACCTTCTATCTCTATTTCTAGTTGTTTGGTGATCTCGTTCATCTATGTATTTGCAAAAATATTCCGACATTTAATTGGAAGGTGAAGGAGAAAAGCTCCCATGCAAGCTCGTTTAAAGAACATGTTATCTGCTGTCTGGTCAACATATTTTCTGTGATGCTTCAAGACAGAGAAGGCTGCGCTGCATTTAAATTTCAGAGTTTGCTAGTAATAATATGGTTCTTCCCGAGGTTATTTAAAACGAGGACCGACATTCCTCACATCCTACTGTTGTCTGAAATACAAAATTCCATCCTATATTGCTATTCCTGAAAATGTTAGCAGATAAAGTGCAGAGCAGGTCAGGGTATTTCTAATTCAGATTAATGACCCCATTCAGCTTGTCTCCTTAGCAGGAAATTAGAAAGTGCTAGGAAGGAGAAAACAGTGATTCATAACGCGTGACTCTCCGTATTGGCACTTGCACTCATTAAAAGCTAAGATATTGTTTTGATATAAAATAATTGAGTCTGACTTATTTATGGGATAGGGCTGTCTCTGCTCATAGAGATTCCTTGGGAAGGCTGCTGGCTCAGTGCCCAGATGGAGGGAGAAGGGGTGACTGATGGCTGTCAGCAGTCCCTGGGCAGGTTAAGCGCACAACTGTCTTCTCCTGCTGCAGAAATGAGCGCGGCTGCTCTTCTCAGCTTAAAAGGGCAAACACCTTCTTCAGGAAGGTTTTGAGCAGTCAAGGAGAAAGCCAGAGAAACCAGACAGGACAGCAGCTAATGTTAGTGGCATCAGTTGACATGTGAAGTTATGTTTAAGTGCGGGGGTTGTAGCCTGAGGATCGTAGAAGAGGATGTCAGCAGTCAGCACAGCTCCTGGACATGCCGGACTAGGCTTTGTCCGCAGAGGCTGGCTATAAAAGAGGTGTGATGTTCTGTGTGCCGCTGCTGGCCACAGTCCTGGGTACGGCGGCACATGCACCCTCACGCACCAGCCACAGTCTCCCGTTCGTAAGGGCGGGCCGGCCTTCCCCCAAGTTCCCGATCCTGCAAAATGGATTTCTGTGCAAAAGAAAGTAGAAAATTGTGCCTGGAGAAGTGGTCCCAGTTCAAGAGCATCTAAGCCCAAGCTAGTATGGAAGTGTGGGATGCATCTCCAGAGAGTAAGAAGCCGCTCTGTAGGGCAGTGCAGCTCCCTCGACTTGGTTCTTGGTTGAGCTGCGTAACCCCTGCAGCGTTGGCCTGGAAAGCGTCAGCGCTTTTCCTTGGGTGGGTGAGGTTCTCGCTGGTCACAAGAAATGCTGAAACGATCTTGAGAAGGCAGCACCAAACCTCCTGGTCTGCAGGGCAGGGCTGTAGCTCCCCGACATTGGGGTTTTGCTCCTGCATTTGAGTTCTTTCCCGTACCCAGCGGCATAGCGCTGGTTTCTGGCAGACACCGATTTGAAAGGTGGCAGAAAGGAGGAATGTTTGTAGCGATGTCTCTGACGCACCAGGCAAATCCTTAACCAGGATTTAACTCAGAAAAGGTACTCAGGAGTGCTGTTGTGTGAGGAGCTTGGGTGGGTCTGTGCCTGTTAGCTTGGAAATGTGAGCTGAACTGAGACCCACCGTGCAGGAAAGAGACCAGAGGCTCTGCAGTGTTAGTGTATAGGAGGCCAGGCTTGTCAGAAGCAGGGTGCAAAGGGATACTCAGCTTCTCAGCACTGGCTTTGGTAATCTGCGTTCTGCTCAAACCCTGTGTTAGGTGTCTTTTCTTTATTCTGAGTCCCTAGCTGCTAAAAGGTGGCACCGTGTGCGGCTCTGTTGTCTTGATTGAAACACTGAGGTCAAAGGCCAGCAGAAGCCAAAGGTCCCTGCGAACTAACCATATGCAGGGGCTCGCCGAGTCCTCTCCCTCTCTGTCATGAAGACAAATGGCATTTTTTAAAATTCTCCCAATGAACTAGCATTCATTTTCTGGCAGCTCTTCCTTCTTTATTGCTTCCTAATGAGCTTCATTCCCATCACCTCTTGCCTCCTGCTTTTGAACCTGCATTTACACCCATGCATAGAAGAGAAGCAAATTGAACAAATTAATTAAGTTGGCCTGCCTAATGAAATGGGTTTCGGTGACTTCTGGGTTTTTGCCGCGTGCTTTTTACAGATATCTTCTATAAATCTTTGATGGCCACAATTGCTGGGCTTTTTCTGTCCGTAGGGTTGGCAAGAACACCAAATATTCTTTGTGTGGTGTCTCAGATTCAAGTGAGAACGTTTCATTCTCCGTCTATATTTATATTTAGATATATATTACATACATGTGTGTATTTTTACTCCTTATTTGTGTATTTATAGCGGTCATTTTCCTTGCTTGTTTATTTTCTTAGCAATGGAATTTTCATGAATGTGCTTTTCAGGAGCTATTTGGAATAACAGCTGTGACCTAGGGGAGGGGATCTGGGCTATTACAGTCCACAAAACTTCCTCTCAGCCCTGGACTGGTCAGGGTGTATTTTCTCTCCTGTTCTTCCCATGCTGCTTTGTTTGCGCTCTGGGACAGACCAGCTGATTCAAAATCAAGTGTCACCTAGATTATTTTGTTATTTAACCTGTTAAAAGCTTGTGTGTGAGAACACCGACCCCTGCGATGTGCCTACTGAAGCCTGCACCCGGATATAGTTGTGCTTTGGCTGCTTCCTTTCCCCCGGGGGTGTCGCTTCTTTGCGCTGGAGGAAGGCAGCTGTCTTAGGCCGTGGAAGTCTGCTGATTTCAATGAACTGTGGACAATCTGGCTGCGCACGTGTTTCTGTTCCTCATTACCACTGCTTTCCTCTTGGCCTCGGGTGAGGATCTCGACCTTTAGGCTGCAGGCTGCCTAGGGTTGAAATGCACGCGGCATCTCCGCGTGCAAATCCGTTATCATCTTTACACGGCTCTGAGAGGTTCTGTAGCAGTGTGAAGCAAGATGAAACGGCTGAACTTTCTGAGGTTAAGCGTGGATTTAAGAAAGGACTTTAGGCCACTTACCGGTATGAGCTGTTGTCTGTAAACACCGCCTGCGATGAAGCTGTTCTGCCCTGTGAGGTCAGGTGTTACACCAGCCAACCCACGCTTAGCCTAGAGGAGACAAATAGTGACAGCCACATTTCAGTTTGTATCAGCTCTTTATTCCTCCTAACACGTGCCCTTTGCTGCATCTCATTGCAGGGGGTTCATTCTGGTTACGGACGACTAGGACTAATGGCCTCCACCTGATTTTGACAAGATAGCTATTTAATCCAGGATTTCTAAGCGCTGTTTCCTATCGCAGTGCTACTGTTACCAGATGAAAGTGCTATGGGTTCTTTCCAAGGAATACGTGAATAATTTTCAATTCCTCTGCTGAAACAGCTTTTATTGAACCTTTTCGCCTTCCTGTCTGCACTGTTTTCACTTTGAAGTAATAAATACATCTAGACTTTTGGTATCTAGATAGTTACCTTGACCATCTCCTTCCTTTTCATTCCACAGCTCCTCGCTTCGTTATACCTGCAAAACAGCGGAGGTTATATCAAGCGTTCTGGCATGGAATAGTACCTGAAACTTCAGCAGTGGTTAACGGGAGATCAAAAACGTCAGTGGGAATCTGAATCTGGTTCAGCTCTCGGTGTTGGTACCCTGTTAACTTTAACAGCATTACTGCACAGTGAGAAATATCAGTTCTAGACTCATCCTTCTGCACCTCTGAATTCACTGCACTTAAGTGTGTCCGAGAGGACCAGTACAAGATTTTCTTCCTGCTTCTTCCATCACACAGCTTATTGCGCAATATTGTACCATTCTGCAACTAGAATGTGTGGAGATGGATGGTAAATATGGAAAAATGAATTATTTTACACACTTGCCACAGTATAGTCCAGACAACGGATTTATTTCAGTCCCTGGATGTGAAAGTGATTGTACAGTCTCAGAAGCAACGAAGGCGATCCAGAACAAAGCAAAACCCAACAACTGGGGGCTGATACTGAGAGAAGGAGGTTCTCAAAAATTATTTCAGCTACATCCTCTTCACATTCTTGTGGCTTTTTTACATGCTCTTGGTGTCTTTATGTGTTCCTACCACCCCAGTGGGAGAAAGGCTGTAAATGGCTCTCTGTGGGAGACTTAAAATGCCAGAAAGTGCTGCAGAAGATGTGGGCTGCTCAGCCTCTGGGAGTCGGACTTGCCACTTGACAAGCTGCGTATCAGTGGCCTTTTCATTTAGATGTTCTCCTTTTAGTCTGAGATATCAGAAATACATTAACTACGTTGGGAAGAGTGACAAGGGTGACCTAACCTCTAGGTGAGGTTTTCGACACGTTCATTAGTCCTTCTGCATTCAGGTTCACTTGCTCCGGCTTCCATAGTTGAAGGACCCTCTTCCTGGCTGGAATTTCCTGCAGTCGAGGCAGTAAGAATTATTTTAGAGGGGCAAAGTTTGGCTGTTGGCAGTGAGGTTCTGCGTGCCTCGGTTTGTTGCAATCCTGACAGAGGAGCCGTCACTGCAGAGGTGGAGGGCTAAAATGGACAGGTCCCAGCCCTACAGCTTACGTGCAGAACCAGAACATAAAATACACATTAACATGGCCATGTTGGTTTGGTCTAGACTCGTTTCCAGGCTAGAAACAAGGGTACCGGACCACAGAGAGGCCTAAATTCAACAAAACCACCTAGATTTTGTTGCCACATACCTGTCATGCCTCAGGAGCAGTTCCCTCGTTTGTGCTTTGGAATGCTTGGGAAGGGGCTCTCCAGGTAACGTTACAGTTTTATAGGGAATAATACAATACTTTCAGTCTGAAAGGTCTCTGTGGATAGTCAAGAAGAAGCCACATAAGGGGGAAAACACAGTAAGATGTGCAAAGGAACACAGATAGCACACTTTTTGTCTGTTTTCTTCAGGAAAAGAAGCTATGACAACTATATGCTCCACACGTTTGACGTTAGTGCACTTTACGGGAGCCGGCACTGCAGAGGAGAGATATTCATAGGGATGTGTTCACATAACTTCTGCTTCACACAGACTACCGATTTAGATGTCTAATTTAGGAGAACAGGCTCTCTCTGTAGTCAGCGGAGCCTGAATTAACATCTCTGAATTGCCCCCTGAAAGGATGTGCCTTTCTTCAGTGACTTCAGAGCAACCCGAGGCTCCTAATTTGGGCACCTAAGTCACATGCCCAGTTTATTAGCCTTGTGTAAACAATACTCTGATGAGGTGTTGGCCCTGGCACGGCCTTCTCCCCATGGGCAGTGAACTCTCTGGGACATCACCACTTTGTCAGAGCTGAGTGTGTCGCAAGGAAAGGATGATCTTCCCTGGCTGGATGTAGCTGTATATATGTGCCTTGGTGACTTGAGAGCAAGGCGACACTTGGATACAGCTGTGCCCAAGATACCGTTTAGTCACTGAGAGAAAAGGGAACTCCTTACTGTGGACCCAACCACGGGTGCTCGATTCAGGTGGCAGGGCACGTAGCAGCAGAAAATGCCTGCAAGCTACTACGTGCATATACAGCTACTGGGGATGTTAACTTAGGATGAGCAGAGCTGAAAAAAAAAGAAAACCCCACCCCAAACCAACCTCACATGCATCTGCAGAAGTGGAGAGGAATGAAGTGAGGACCAGAAGGGGCCTGCGAGCCCCTGGCTTCTCCATCTGCCTCTGCCGAGGGCTCTTCCTGTGACCCTGCGCAAATTGTCACTCTCTCACTCATTCTGCACCTCTTTGCAGTGAGAATGATTTTATTTACAGGAGGTGATGTCACAAGGTTGTTGTGAGGGGATGTGACTCAATGTTTGTATAATGCTTAGATGAAGAGTGCTAAGTATTGTTATTTGAGATGGCAACAAAATAAAACAAAATATGTTCGGTGCGGCTATTCAAGCCAAATCCATTTTCAGTTAATCTTCCTAGCAGGAATTCAAAATCAAAGTAAAAAACCCTTGCCAACTGGAACTTTACAGCTTGATGGGAAAGTTAAAAGAGAATTAATTGGGTTTTAAATAGTTGTAACTGTATTGTGATGGAGCGTGATCTGGAGCGCTCATCTGCTCCTGGTTGCCAGTCAGTTTGGAACTGTGAATTAAGGCTTGCTTGCGGGAACCTTTTTTTTTCAGAAAGGAAAAACAGTTGGGCTGTCTTGCATGGCACAGTGTATAGACTGTCAGAAACAGCCCCCCTGCTCTCTGAAAACGTGTGCTTTTTCCGCTTTGTGCTGCCTTTCTGTCAGTAACGCAGAACAGCAAAAGATGTGGAAAGCAAACAAATGGCCAGTGGCCACCACAGAGCCTCTCGGAGGGAATTGCTGTCCCTCCCGGAAAGCTCCGTCCCTGGCACTGCCCCGGCTGGGCAGGTATTCTCCTGGCACCAGGCGAGCATGGCCTGGGGGAGCTTCCACATCGCTGCTCTGTGCTGGCCCCCGTGGCATCTGCTCCCGCATGTCCGTTACAAGAGGATCTTCCCTTTGGATCAGGGTTATTAGTGGAGTGTTTACTCACAGTGTAACGTAGAAGAATTTGTTCCCTGGCCTTTGTACTCTTCGGGATAGCCTTTAGCCTCAGTTTTGGGAACACATAAATTCTTGTACTGCATCAGGCTAATAGTTCAGCATTCCAGCAGCAGCGGTCAGCGTCGCCGACCTTGAACCCCAGTAAGGACAGCTATATTTCAAAATTGTTTCTACCTCTTGGTTGATGTTTTAAAATGCGATCACAAAAATCTGCTTAATTCACTTTCTCGATAAAAGGGGCATGATGACACCCTCGCTCCCCTGGAGCATTGCTAAGTCCAGCTCATTTGCAAAACTTTCAAGTCCCATACTGAATTTAGCCAAGTTCAACTATTTTTACCTACCAGAGACCTGCCTCTTTTAGGGCAAGGTCTATGTACATTGGATTTAGATTTTTCACCTGATGTTCAAAGGGCCTGGGACATGTCTCTCCGCCTGTTGTCTTTGGTGGGATTTGTCAATATGAAGCACCTTTATAAGAGGGTCATTCATTGCCTTCTCGCCTTCACTGAGTGCACTGTTTCCTGGCTAAACCATACTGTTTGAATTTTGCTGTTCTGTGCAGAGGTATGCCTTCAGATCCTATTTTTTGTTTTCTTAATACTTTTGAAGTTACTTGTTCCTAAAATATGACTCTCGGTAAACATTTCAGCACTTTAATTTGGCTTAAATTTACACTTGAATATTAAAGTTCCAACATAGTTTTGTGAGCCAATAAAAACCCGATGGCTCTGGGAGCCTTTCTTTTCAATATCTTTTTGTTACGCTAAACTGTATACACGAGTAACTGCCTTATAAACAGCTTTATATTGTGCTCTATTGCAAATCATTGGCACCGTGCTGTAATGGGTTGCGAATGGGGTAACATCATATGCCACAGTTTCTGCAGCCAGAATGAACGAGATCATTGGAAAGATATTATGTTGATGAATGCGGGCATAGAAAAAATAACCTTAAATCTAAACTCCCTATATCACAAGTAATGGAACAAAGGGAAAAAAATACAAATATATTTTTCTTCTCGGAAGCAACACGAGCCAACACAGTTCTGCTTGCTGAGATGCTTTTTCGGTCATATTCCAAGTAAAATTTTTATTTTCTTTAAGGCTCTGCTTGCTGTGACAAAAATGCTTCTTTGCATAAATCATTTTTGCTCACCTTTGGAAAGCTGATTCTCTCTGAGAATCAATTAATTAGCTGTCAGAAGAAAGTGCACATCATACATTCACAAGCACTTGGTGGACAGAGCAGACATTCATTACTCGAGGTCTGGCAACATTAAAAGTGTGGCACAGGCCTGACATTTTTTTCCCCCTCTCTTCTGGAGAGAAACTGATATAATTAGTCAGGTGCCTGTATTTAATTCTGAAGTGTAAATGTAGTATTGCAATTTCAAACTGTGCCCTAGAACTCTTCAGCACAGCAAACATCGGACCAGCTTTTCCCTAACGTGTCCTTAGTGCCGCAGGTGTGTCTGACACTGAGCACGGAGTGCTTGTCCCACAGGGCTGATCTTGCAAACCGCCCGTGCTCTGGATTTCCATACTTCCTCCCTTGGAGGCTGCTCCGCAGGATCGAGCCTGACCCCAGTGCTGTGAGGAGAGAACGGGTGGAAGACGACAGAGCCGATGGCTGTGTTCTTGCTGGGGTGGGTCTAGTGCATTCTGCCTTTGCTCTTGTCTCGATCATGCTGAGATATATACGTGTATATACATATATTCTCTTCTAACGACATACCAACACTCCCTTGGCTTTATGGTCGCCATTCAGAGACTTGCCCAGCGTCCCCACGTAGGCTGGAGAAGGGGGTTAAGGAGAGGTCGCTGTCGGTGTCAGTGCTACAACTGCTGGGCAGAGGGCAGGGCACCTGTGATGCTGAGGAGAATTTTAAACCACTGGGTCCTGTACTGTGGGAATGGTTGTTCCTTATGTATCCTGATGTAGATGGAGAGGCTCTATAGGCAGGGGGAAATCCAAGTGGAAATCTCTAGTGGCATCACCTGGGCTTTTCTGCTTTTCCTCAAACTCCAGAAAATGTTTTACTTTTGTGTGAGTAGCAATCATCAGCTTCAAAAAATGGGAAGTAAGGGAAAGGATGGTCAACACTTGTATATTTCACAAGATCTTGATCACTAAAATATCACCAAATCACTAAAAGATGCACGTCTTTTCCAGTTATTATCTTGACAATCTTGACTTTTCAAGTACTTTCTGAAACACGTCCAGAAACTCCTGAGACCTGGTTCCACATGGTGCAGCTTCTTATGCCCGATGAACAGAGACACTGCCTCTGACCCTCATTTCCCCCCTCCCCCCCACCAAAACCCCAACAAAAACGCCTGCCTGAAAAGTTTTGACAGAAAATAAAGCACTGAGGGACATGTGCGCTTCCTTTGTGTTGGCAGTGTTTTGGGTGTCAGCTGTCTGATGGTCGTACATTTTAATTAAGACAGGGCACATTGATGTGTGCAGTATTATCTGAGCTTGTTCTTCCTTGTCAGCCTAATGGACTTACTCAGCCCCACAAGCGTGAACGAACCTGTCGGGTACCTTTGCCAGCCGTCCCTCTGCAGATAGTGGGAGGCAGAATTATTCAATAGAGAGAATTGTCCAATTCTACAGAAGTCTAGCTACTGTACTTGGCAAAATACAGTACTTACAGGGGTGTATTTTCTTCCTACCTTCCTGTAAGGAAGTTAGTCTGTGGAGGGAGAAGGATTTCTAGGCACAAATTCTTTTGGAAAGGCTGAGGTGGCTATAACACACAGAAATTATGGATTTCTTGGTGCTTAGTCTATCAGCTGCTTTCAGGCTTATGAGCTGTAGCCGGATGGACCGTGACCCTTTCAGGAAACATCCCCAAATTGTTCTTCAGCATGGCTTGAGAGCCATAACTCTGAGTTACTGCCCAGTAATCTTCTTAGGGTGCTTTACTGGGCAGTAAAAACAAACAACTGCTCAGTTTGATTTTGGTTTTTATGTTGATTTCATTATATTTGAACAGACTTTTCTGACTTGTGTACGAGAGAGGAAGAGACTGAGAGAGGAAGATTGGGTGGAAGTTTTTACAGTGATGGCCCTAACGGTCAAAGCAGCAGTCGGGTATCAGGATTTCTGTCCTTTCCCTGCCTCAGCCGTGGCTCGCTGTTGCCTCAGGCAGTTCCCAAGCCCACGTTCACAGGGATTTCTGTCTGAAAAATAAGTCTGATGACATTGACTCATGGTGGTGCTAAAGCAAGGAGTCGGAACAGGGGTCCTGTTCTGTTCAGATTTACAGAGGCTTGCTTCAGTTCTCCACCTGTAAGCGATGCCGGAGGTGCCTTCCTCCACCAAGCAATATTGTAAGCTGCAGTTTGTACCGGGAAGAATCACTTCAGCAATCCTGAAACCGCAGGCTGCGTATAACCTCAAACGCGTCAGAGGTATAAGACACCGTTAGTGATACGGGCACAGCGAAACAGGGCCTACGGACAGGAAACCCTGTCAGACGGCAGCCGTTCGTGCTCAGCGCGCCCGGTCCCGACGGAGGCGCCAGGTCAGTGGCTTCACGGAAGGTGCAGGCCTGTGTCCAGAGCAGGAGGGGCACAGGGCAGCTGTGGCACAGGTTTCCCTGGCAGTGCGGGTGCACGGCGCTGGGAAAGGAAGCTCCAGGCACACCGCTCCCTGCCATTTGCCCTTTGGAAGGGCAAAGGGTGGTTAAGAAGCAGCGGCTGAGGTGAAGCCCTGTTGTTCTGCAGAGATCGAAGGGGAGGAAGGTGTGGGGCAGCTGGTACGCGCATGTGTGCACACGCATACGGGTATACAGGTACGTGTATAGGCTCGCAGGGGGCTGCCGGTTTTGATTCCCAGGGCCAGCCCCGCTCATGGCCGCTGAGGCCGTGGGGCGGGGAGCGGCCGTGTAACGGCTGTGTGCGGGCGCCGCCTGCCGGCCCAGCTGCCGCGCGGCGCGGAGCCGCCGCCATGCCCGCCGGTGCAGCGGCCAGCGCCCGGGGCTCGGCTTCCGCGGCTCGGCTGAGCCGAGGGGCCGCGTCCGGCTTCCCTGGCCCCGGTGCGGGACGCAGGCCTGTGCTCCGTCACGGGACTCGGGGCCACCTCCGCCCTCCGTCATCGATCTGCGGCGCGAAGCGTGAGGCGATTTGAGGGAGGGAAGGAGGGAGACACGCTAATGTCGTTCGGTGAAGGTCACTGGCTGGCGGGCTGGGGGTACTTTGGAAGTTGGATGCTCTGACCGATGCAGTGTTACGTGTCATGCACATTCGTCCCACCTTGTATTTTTAGTTTCTCAAAGGGCGAGCCAAGCTCCCAGCCCCAGATGAAAATTCTACCTGTATGAGGCCGGCCTGTCTGCTGTCGGTGAAGAATCTCCCTCAGGTGCGATGCCCAGTCTGTTCCACTGCCTCTAACTGTGTTCTCTAATGATACCCAGTCTGTTCCACTGGCTCTGACTGCGTTCGTGCAGGCCGTGATCCCATGTAAGGGATCCTGCTGTCCATCAGCAGATTCACTGTTATCCCCACATAGGGCTGGGCTTTCACTCCGCGCAGCGTTTATCTTTGGTTTGCGGTGCTGGACGGCACACGCTCTTTGAACTTGCTCCGATGGGACCATGCTTTCCCTAAGCTGGAAGAAAGCGCTGGATTTGCCCCATCTAACCTGTGGGCACCTTTAGCCCTAGCCCGGGCCAGGTAGCCCCTCGGGCCCTAAGGGTCTGCGAGCTGAGGATGCGTCTGGAGGGCTCTCAGAGAGCTGAGCCACCTTCCCTTAGGGTGCCTGTCTCCCCAAGAAGCACACAGGGTGACTGGCTCCATGGGAGCACCTTCAGGTAGGTAGCAAAATCTAAGGAAGGTTAGTCTGGGTCAGCACCTCTTATCAAAGCCAGGTGTGGAGAAGGTTTATTTAGGCTGTATTTGACTGAAATAGATACAAGCCGGAGAGGAACGTAGCTCGACTCATCCATACAATGCATATTTTATTTGCTTTTTGTCCTAATTTCTGTGATTTAAGTGCTCAGAGTGATTTTTGAAAACTTCAGTGAAGAACTGAGTTTTGTGGTTTTGTTTTTAAGGAATGTTTACTAAATAACAAGTCTTTAAAATTCGGTAAGCTGACTGAGGTCACTCCGCTCCTGAGTATTTCTCTACTCCTCATGCAGTTCCTCTCACGGACAGACGAGGCTGCTGTGCAATTGTTTCTTTCGTTTTGGGGGAGTGATACTTGGGGGACTGTACCCTCCTTGCTAAAATACCCCCTGAGGACTCTCACAAGCTAGACCCCTGTTGTCTCCCAGGAGATCTGGGAGATTTAGGCTGCGTTCCTGGTGCAGTGTGTGGGAGGGCTTGGGGAACAGGGTAACATACCCCACCGAGCAGGCACCTAGCTTTCAGCCAGCACTCCTGGCGACATGCAAGCTGAAGTTCCTTAGTTTCCCTGTGTTGTAGGAGAGGGCACACCTAGGAAAGCATAATGATATGAATTCCGTTTGGAGATTAGGCATATAGGAATGAAAAGCACTGTGGGGAGTGGTGTCAACCTTTGTTGAAGAGGTTGCAATATTCTACAGTCTTGTTTTGTTATGGTAACAACGCTGAATTCTGGGATGGCGGCCTTTACCTCAGTGTGGGAACATCCAGCTTCGATGGGACAGGGTTTTGCAGACTCCTTTTTCTGCTACAGTCCTTGCTGTAGGTACCCCTGCCTGGCTCCTTCTAGGCTAAATTACTGGAATAGCAGAACTGTTTACCCTTGGAGGCTGCTCAGTACCTTCAGGTGATGCTGAAGGTGGCCCTCGGTTTCATAGGGTGACACTAGCACTCTGTACCGGTGCTTTGGTGTTGAGCCCTGGCTGTCATTGCGCTGCCATGGGCACATGGCAACTTTGGTTTCTATTTAGAGAGCACTGAACTGCCTGAATGCCGGCTGCCTCAAGGACTGCCTCTCCCCTCTTCTGCCAAATTAGTTTTGCTTACCAAGATGCTGCTGCTGTTTTTACCTTAATATTCAGCTTGTAGGTATCAGGGTAAAGCGCTGTCAGCTGAAATCCCTGGCTCCACGACTGACTCCCGAATCTGTAGTCTGGCCTTAACATTAGCATAAGCAAATGCTTATTTAGGTTGTTTTGGAAGTATATGATTTAGTGACATCACCAAATTTCTGGCTAATAAAGAACTTTCCAGAAGCAAACAATAAATGGTAGCAAAGCATGTCCTTGCAGCAGGTTTTGGGTACAAACCCCTGAGACTTAGCACATCTGTCTCTTCAGTAATGAGATGGAAAGAAGAGAATCAGCTTTTAGGATCAAAACCACATCTCCTTGTTCTACACGGAACCCATGGTATGGGATGACGGTATGTAACAGACAGCACGCACTGGGGGTGAGCATCACCACGACACAAATCCCTGTCTCCAGGCAGCACTGGTTTGTACCTTTATAAATCCAAGAGAAAATTCAGGTAGTTCAGTACAGTGTATTGTCCTGAGAAAGAGCATCTAGTTACAGCAGATGAAAATGTTTTTCTTCAAGGGAACATATTGAATGAACTATATTATTCTCTAGATAATGGACAAACCCATTCTTTATTATGAAAACTTTATGCTCTTTCATAAGCCTTAATAATGCTGGTCGTATGTGGGTGGAGAGACGGTGGGTAGAAATGATAAATGGAAAAGCAAACTGGGATAGCTATGAGGCTGTAATTTCTTACAAAGTATTTCGCCGTATGATACCCCTTTCCTTCAGAACATTTTTATAAAAGAGAATTACTTTGCATTTCCTGCAGTCCTCAGGTTTTTACTGCTTTTTATAAGTGCAGTACTTCTGAAAGGCAGTGGGAAGGGAATGTCTTAAGAAAGCCTTTATTTATCCAGATGACCTACAGTACTAACAGCAATGGAAATTTCCTCATGCTCTGGGCCAGTGCCTGAATCTTGTCTAAAAATCATCTCCTAGGCCGAGAGCATTATTCCTCTCCAGTGCTCATCTACTCCCCAGCAGCTCTCCCAAGCCTACCGAGGTGGGACAAACTCGCTTGCTCTTCTGAAAATGTTTTCCTGTACTTTAGAAGCTGGATGTTTTTCCCTCATTATCTCTTCGGAGGTCACAGAGTGATATTAGCAGCAGTAGTTGCTGCTCGCGTGGGTGGATTCCTGGGGTGGGCTCCACGTCAGAGTACCAGGAACCCTTCAATCTTATGTTTGCCTGGAAAACTCTGTCATTAAATCTGATTCCTACATTGCAACAACTGAATGTTTGAAGCTGGAATTCTGTCTCAGGGTGGCTATAATGGCCCTGGATTATTTTTCCTATTTCAACCCCTTTTCTTTGCTATCGCTATTATAAAATCTTACTCGCAGATAGTAGTAAGGGTTTGGGACCATCCTGCCAGTGAGACTTACAGATGAGGAAATCCACTCAGGGTGCAGAAAACTTTATTATCACTGAATAAACACAGTTCTTTCTTCCATAGTGGGTACAGAAATGCTTTGCTGGAGTGATCAATTGCATTTTGATTGAAATTTGCCTTCATAGTTAAGGTTGTTTTCGTGGCTGAAAGTACAGCGCAATGAGCTTGAAATACTGCTATGTAGACCTCACCAGCTAGCTTCTCTCTGCATTAGAGAAGGATTCCATTTTAAAGGATAATCAAAAAAATAATTAGCACAAGAATGAATATTTGCAGCCCTGTTAGTTAGAAGCAAATGATATAATGGGCAACATCAAAACCAGTGCTGGCCTCTCCTGCTAGAATTTTGTGGGTATTTGATTAATTTGTATTAAGAAAGAAATCTGATAATTGAATTCTTAGTAAGAACTTTATTCAGCAGGGCTTGAGTGATTTCTGTTGGGTTTCCCTATTGCGCTCCCCTGTCTTTGTCACCTCGACCTGCATGCTGGAGGCATTAGATCTGTATTTATTTATGTCATAGGAAAAACATGAGAGGTGTGCTATTGATTTCATTGATTGGAAACATGTAATTAGCACAAATAAAAAGGCAGGTTAGACTGGATACCAGCTGCTCAGGGGCTTCTACAGCCAGCTAGAGAGTTAAGACATGAGCAGAGAAGTCATTTGAAACGGGTAGCTGTGTCAGGCTGGAAAAATGCTTTGGTCCCTCTATGCTTACAAGTTCAGTTGTAATACCTGACAATTACGTGGGGGCACGTGAAAAAAAAAAGATTATTAGAGGAAAGCTGGCTGGGCAATTTGCATTGGTCCTTAAAGAAAGACGGAGAAGATCAGGGCGAAGAGAGTCTCAGCCTACACATCTAGCAGGGAAAATGCTGCAATATGAATTAATTTTCATTAAAAAGGTGTGTGAAGCAGTAGGAGGACACACTGAACCGCTCTGCAGATGGAGAGAGCAGGAAAGCATCGGCAGGGAGACCCTGCGCCACAAATTCTCACCGTGGAGAAGAGGCAAATGCATTCAACCCTGTCAGCCAAGGGAGGGTTGTTTTTACCGCGGGCTGCGTATGACGGCTAGTGCGTATGGGTGCTCATGGCTCTGGGGATTTTTGGTTTGGGTTTATTACCTGAAAACCCTTCAAAACTATTGGAAAAATCTAACAGCCGTGAGTTATCCAGGCACTCAGCCTGACATCCCTGCAGACCAGTGGCCTGCAAAGAAAAACAAACCCCAGGAGGAACTTTTTCTCTTCTCGAAAAGGTCGATCAGTTAGCCACAAAAACAACAGATGTTGAAAGGAAGCAATTTTAAACTGTAAGATTTAAGTTGGCAGGAGGGGAAGACGAGTTGCCAAAATGTGTCTTTGTTTTGCTGTTTCTGAAAGCCTCAGTTCCTCCTAATGGAAGACTTCCCTCTTTGGCCCCCGCACACATAAACTTGTGTTACATTTAAACTGCTGTGGCGCAATCGGAAGGCTCAGGCTAAAAAAACGTGGTCCCTGAAGCGGGTCCAGAGCAGTTAGCCCACGGCAAGGTCTGTACCCCTCTGATCTTCGCACCAGAAGGGGTGGTCTGTGGGGGCTGCGATCAGTGGGCGAGGGTGCTTGCCACGTGGGAAGAAGCGACGGGGATTTGGTCCCTGGAGCTTCCCAGATCCAGTTTTTGTGTCTGCGTGGGAGCACTTCCATCCCAGGGTAAGGGCAGCTCCACTGGCTTTTCCTGAGGAGCTTCACCGTGTTCCTGGTGTGGCATAGCTGCTCCAGGACTGACGTTACTGCACAGAACCCCCCGTGCGTGAGCAATGTTTACAACGAAGAAATTCCATTAATAGGGGTTTGTGGAAATCAACTGAACAGGCAGAATTTCACAAAAGCAGATGTGGTTTCTCGTCGAGTGTATCGGACGGTTCACATAATCGATAAGTACTTTGTAGAAAGTTGTGCAGAACCCTTTTTTAGTTATTACACATACGTACCAAGAAACAAGCCTTTTGTAAATGTAGTGGTCAGAGGAGGAGAGTAATTGAAATGTTAATTCTAATCATATGCTGTGCTCATGCATTGATTTTTAAGTTCAAGTTATCCATTAATTAGTTAATGCCTGTAAAGTGTATGGAAGATAGAAAATGCTATAAGTGACTATGTACTGTTGTTACTCTCATTATACACTAGGTTTAATTAGTTCTTGTACATTTTAATTGGATTATTTATTAGAGAACGTGATTTCGGACAAACGCTGTCCTCAGAATCCTGGTGAAGTGAGCAGCTGCAGTGCCCATATGCACAAATAAGAAGACTAGCTTGTTTATGCAGATTGGTGCATAAATCTTGTTATGTTTGTCCTACACGAACGTGTGCATCCGATGGCTTCCCTCTCCCCTAAAATTATCCTTGTCCTAGGAGAGGACACATTCAGCCCGGCCCAGTGATGGTATGTCTGCAAAAGGATGTGTCACAGTGCTAAGCAGTGATTTATGGCCCTGGGAAACTAGAAACAAGAAGATTATAGCACAAAGATGAAAAGATTCTCCATTTCCCTTTGGGGCCAGCACCTTCGTGTCACCTCTTGAGGAAGGGGAGTTGGCTTTAAGCCAACAGTAGCTTGAACAGCATCTGGTGGTAGGTTTTTCTTTCTGTGTCTGTAACGATGCCGAAACCTGCTGACCTTGTCCTTCATTCTTGCCTGTGGTTCGGAAGGATGTATGGAAAATAACAGTTTCTATTTGGCTGTATTTATCTATTTATTTATTTATAAATAACTGCTTTTGAGGGAAGCATCAACATCTGATCCTCTCAGAAGGAAACCTTTGGGAGATTTCCCTTTCAATTTGGTCCAAACTGCTTCCCCCTGCAAGATCAGGGACTTTCTGGGTTTGTATAATGTTGTAGATGGTCTCGTTCCAGAACCTGCTGTATTTCCAAACCAGTAACTGGGCAGCTGGCAAATCTTCCCATGCCTGCTTGCAGCAAGGCTCTGCGTTCTGCATTTTTCAGGGCGTTTTGGTTTTAGTGCTTAGAAGACACCTCCCCGACCCCTGCCTAAAAATCCCACCAAAAAATAAGGCATTACAGCGGAAAAAAGGAATACATTTGCTCTTATTGGAAAAGACATTTATCAAAGCCAAATCAGCTGGGATTTTCTGATACATGGCTGACTTGCAAAATTCTCTTTAACATCTTTGCATTTTTGGCACTCTAAGGAAGTACTTACCACTCGGATTACTGGAACTGGAAGGGGATTCCAGCTGAAAAGAGAAAAAAGTAGATTTTTTTTCCTTAACCATATTCTCTTAACTATCTCCATTTTCTACTTCTTTACGTCATTTTCTCTGTGCAAATGTCAGCCTGCTTCTAAGAAGAGATCAGGAATAAAGCTGATAGGCAAGTGATTGAGCAGGGTGCCACGCCAGTGCTCCTGGCAAACAACGGAAAGTCGCCTCTTGAAGCCAGCGAGTTTTGGGAGCCTGCTTCTAAGAGAGCTGCCTGTTTCCTCAGGGCTAAGCTCCTGATAAAATATATTGAGGTTTGTCCGCCTTTTTCATCATGGCTTTCTGTTAGTCAGTGCTGGGGTCTTGTGCAGTGGCATCTTATCCCCAGTTCTTCAGACTTCGTAGGACTGAACCCAGTTGTCCCTATCCTCACATATCAGGAAGTTAAAATCTTCTATTTAACCTTTGAATGTTTGCTGTGTCAGCCTAGGAAATCAAGTTTCTGGGTTAGATCCTCTTTTATTTCACATGGTGCTGCAGTTGCAAGAATTCCCTATGCAGTGGTCTTGCCTTGTGCACGTTGTTTATCTGGTGTTACAAACAGAGCAAATACGCGTCCCCTGAAGATTGGGGTGGGGGTTTTTTTGGCCTCTAATATTTCCTTGTTGGAAGCGACTGTTTCAACCGCAGCCTATCAGTTTATCTTCAGAAGCACTTGCCCTTGGCAGGTGTCATACATCAGCTGTGACAAAACGTACAGCAATTTGATTCTTTCCTTTCCTCTCCCTTCCCTGTATATTCTAGACATTACGGTGTTTGTCATCCCTAATTGCTGGGAGCTGACCGAGGTTGGCAGGCTTTTGCTGGCACTTGTGAAGCAATGGTTTGTGCTGTACTTAGGTTAAATGTTATTTCTCGGAATCTCCAAATTGCCCCCCTCTCCGTTTTACCTGTTTCATTCAGTTTAAAATCTCCACGATGGCCCGGCATGCCGCTGGCAGCTGTACACAGGAACTTTTCTCTACCAAAGAGTTTCTGCTCTGCCTAAAACCCCAAACAAGTGAAAAGCCCCCACACTTCAATGCCCACCTATTGGTGCCCCAGCAGTTTCTGCAGCCCGTGCATCTCCTCTTGAACTGATTAAATAATAGTAGCTGAAAGGAGTGCGCTTAGATTAGAAATCCTGATTTGGGTGTTCGTTTTCCTTTTGGCTTTTACTGTTCATAAGCAAACAGAACAAAATCTCCAATAACGTGCGTATCATTGCAACACTGTTGTGCAGAACATTATGATACAGCATGTAATGCTAAGCTAGCCGTAGATAGTTCACTTACCTAATATATTGAACATAGCCTAATTAAATATTTAATGGATTTTTCCTGCTGAGGGGAATCAGCAGAATAACTAAAGAGTGTGTTTGTGGAGATGAAAGTTGCAGAGGAAGGTGATCTGTGGGGCTCGCTGTTCATTCAATAACCTCGTGAGCTGCCTTTCCAATTACTGTGTACCTTTCTTCCCATTGCATGCATTAGTATGTATATCCGTGTTTCAGCGGCCCCAAACCAGTAAAGAATTTCTAACTTGCTATTGCATGACATGATGGTAAATACTAAGTTTATGGCTGTTTGCTGAGCTGACAATATAGTTTGAAGCCAGTACCTCATTTGAAGGCATTCAAAGAGCCAGAACAGAGCATGAAGGATGTTAGCAGGGGTACAGAAGGTTTTCATGAAAATCATCTGCCCAGGCATTTTGAGGAAGCTGTTTTGTCTTTGCTGTCACGGACTTCATAATCTTTCCAGGTTACATGACTGGGTTTATAACCGTTTGACGTAATTCCCACCTATACACTCCTTAGAATTCTGCTTTGTCTCTTAATATCCATTTTTCTTCTCATTGCAAACTCTATAATCCTCCTATTTGACTTTTGCTACTTTTTTAGTGTGGTTTGTTCCTTCATTAGTTTAACGTGTGTGCAGGCTTACAGAAAAATGACTCTCAGTTAAACGGGACAGCCTTATTTAACTAGGTCTGCCCCTTCCCCTGCACTTTGCAGGAACCAGAGGTCTGCAATGTAGCTTGTAAATTCTAGGAGCATTGTCTTTTTATATATTATATTAAGGACAGTCTTCTCAGTTTGTGGTCCAGCTCAGAGGGGTCATACTGCATGGCTAGAGGTCTCGGATGCTATTGCATTACAAATAAATAATGCTCAAGGTGGCTAAATGTGCTACAGCCTTGCTTCCAAACAAAGAAGTGATCATTAATTGCTAGGATGAGCCAGTGGTATCTGAATGAGGCCTGGGGAAGTGAAAAGTGTGTTAGCAGGCAGCTTCCTTCTACGTGCCCAAAGGGCTCTGAATACTGTCTTCTTCATCCATATTATTATTCTTGCACCAGATCACTGTGAGGAATTACCAGTGAACTGGAGACTGAGGGTTTGATCCGATATGTGATATATATACTCTGAAAAATACTGCAATAGTCTGTAAACTGCTGTAGCAACACAGGGAGTGCATTCAATGGGAAGTATCCTTTTCTGGTAGACAAGCTCTGAATGTTTCACTTCATAGGAGGTCAAACATTGAAGGTTGTTTTTTGTTTGGTTTGTTTTTATTTTTTCTAAATTAAAAAGGAATGGGGGAAAAAAAAGCGCCCAGTTCTAAAGAATAGGGAGAAGGAAACGGGAATTATCAGAGCTGCAGTTAGTGTAAAGGAAGTGAATGTTATCACAGCCACATCTGCTAGAGAGGTTGTGCTACTCCTGCCACTTTTTATTAGATAAAAGTTGAAGGGATTTTGTCTTGGAATTCTGTCTTTCAGAAAAAGCTACCCAGAACAAAGCAACCCCTCAGGTGAAGCAGGGGTTTGGGGCTGGCAGTGCGACACTGGAGGTTTACTCTGAAAAAATACATGTTAGGAAATGAACTGTTGCGGAGTTGCTCTGGAAAACAGCACCCGAGATGCTGTGGTCTGGCCATTGGCTCCGTGAAGTGCTGTTGATGAACTCAGAGCTGCAGTGAGGACACGAGACTGATATGGACTGATGTGTGAATGCCTTCAGCATGGGTCCCTTGGTTTTATGCTTTGCTTTTATTACTTGGTTTCCAATTCTGTACTCACAAACCAATGCTTGGCTGGAAAGAACGGTTTGGTTTGTGTTTTTAAGCTGGTCTAGTATTTAAAGTGAATCTAGCCTTTTGCAGATTTCAACAGAATCTCACTTTGCTTCCCTGTACGTAGGTAATCCTAGTAAAGACATGAACACCTCAGAATGGGAAGTTACATTGGAAATCCCTGGAATTGTTTCCCACCGAGCTTCGCTGTGTGAGCTGTCACTGTGAAGCAGCAAGATACAGGGAGAAATCGCCTCCGGCATCAGATCGCTGGTGCCCCTCTGGCAAAGGGTAAGTGATGGATAAATAACCAATGATTTCAGAAAAGCCCACCTTATTGCAGAGAGCAACTAAATTTGGGGAGAGTTGTTGAAACCCCAGAGCCCACTTGCAAAATACTGTTCTGCCGGGGAAGGGAAGGGCTATAAAAAACCTTCATGTAGCCATGCAGCAGCCAGAATGGGTGAATGGCTGATTTAAATATTTTGGGTTAACTGAAGATGATTCCAAATGAAAAGTACAGTGTTACAAACCACTGGAGATCTGTCCCATATGCTCTTGTAGATTAGTTTTATTCAAGCATACACAGCTTTATAAAAACACAATGAATAATTTTTCATAAAAAGGGTTTATTAACAAGTAACAATAATGCCACTAAAGAGACAGATTAAAAAAAGAAGATTTTAGCTTGAAAATAGTCTTTTATGTTGTAGATTCAGGGAAATGATAATCGAGTAGGGAGGCTTTCCTCTTCAATTCCTTAGATAGCTGGTTTGGGTCACAGTTCTTGGGACTTACAAGTCTGGCTTATTTGGTAGGATGGCTAATGTGAATAGACACGAAGTTTGAGCACTGGTTTTTGTATAGTTATCAAGAAACCCACTGTCCAGTCAATTTGTGTCAGTTTTTATTCATGATAAAGCTGAAACTTGAAAAAAAAGACACAGAAAGCAAGAGGGGAGGAGAAAAAAGCTCATGTGAAGTGTTTGGTGTCCATTAGGGCAAGAGATTTTTCCATGTTCCTCCTTCCAGACAGTGCTGGCTGTCTTCCTGGCATGCTATTGCTTCATTTCAAAATCTTTTTTCCTTTTGTTTTTGGTTTTTTTTTTTCACCTAAGGATTTACCCTACCTTAATCTCATTCCAATGCTTGTGCTTACTAAGTATGTTGTAAATCCTTAAATGTATGCTTTACTACAGTCTTAGAGGTGGACAGATCATCTCCATCCTCATCCCATAAATACCCTGCCAGTATTTGCCGCTTTTACAGGGTTCAGGGAAGCAAAGGATCATGGTGTAGGGCACACACCTTTTCTCGCTTCCCACCAGTCATCTACTTTACTTCCATCAGCCGCACTGGAAAGAAGCGTCTGGCCCCTCATTAACTCATTAATCAAATATGAACACAGAACGAAGTCCAGTGGTAGAATCTTAGAATCATCGAATGGTTTGGGTTGAAAGGGACCTCGAGGATTATCTAGTTCCAACCTCCAAGGGATGTTACCCAAAGGATGAACAGAGTACAGTTAAACAAAGCCACAGATGCTCTGGTTATGCATCTGTGTTGGATCCCAGCCAGAGCAAACTGTTAGCTGTGCAGAAAAGTTGCCAAGGTCTTTATGATAAAATCAACCCCATAAAAACGTTATAATTAATGGTTTTGTTCAAACATCTTTGGATGCCTTTAAGTTATTGTTTCAGGTAGGTTTTCTGCTGAGCTGGAAAGGTGCCTGTTCCTGTATTTCATGTTGTTTCTAGGGATCAGCCATCTAACCACTTGTTTAACACTGAGCAGTTAGAAAGCGGGTTCGTTTACACGGACCTCACGGAACTCAACAAGCGGGTTTAGGAGTATTGGCCAAGACCTGCGAATTTCTGAGCCTGAGTGGCAGAATCTTCTTGGCACCTCCTGTGAGTAATCCGTGGCTGGGGGCTGCCAGATTTAGCCTGGAGGAAGGCCACAAAAGTCTCCAATCAGTTTTCCAATTGGATTTTGTAAGTGGTTGATGATCTTTTTTAAGGTTTTTCCATTGGCTTATGAAGCTGATCCAGTTCACTGCACGGTTGCATGATAGCTGGATCATGAGAAAAGTGTAGGTGGCAGTAGGAGGAAGTTCATAGCAAACTTTGTTTTGTAAGAAAATCTTAATTTAGAAAAAAGGAGATAAACTTTTCAAAAGTTTCAAGAAGAAAAAAAAGTTTATTTTCATACAGAATAAACAGAAGATATTTATTATAGGTAATTAAAGGGTTGAAAGCTGAAACTTTCTGACATTTTTAAAAGCCTAATGACTAACTGAAACTGAGCTTTTCCCCCCCACACTCTCCAGATTCTTAACTGAAAAACATGTTTTCTAGATTTCGTTTATATTTTCTTGTAGATGGGAATACATGAACCTTGTTCTCTCTCAAAAATATTTCTGGGGTGAGAAAACTGCATATTGCCTAGTTTAAAAACATGTGCATAGTTGCATTGGAAGTTATATTTGTGGAGCTGTTTGTCATCTAGGCTGCAATAAAGCTGAAACATCAGCAAGAGGGTTCTTAAGAGATACAGTATAAATAAACTCAAAGGGATGGGCTTAAGGCAGAGAATGTGAGTATAGTTCACACTGGGTTGTGAACACAATGAAGCTGGGTTTGTTCAAAACGCGCTGTTTTCTTTTGCCTATCATAAAGTCAGGGGCAAAAGAGGAGGATTCCGCCTGTAAACGTTTTGAATACCAAGGTGTCTGTAATGAAGGATTTTGTTTCTGGCCAGCTTTAGCTACATGGCATTATCTCTAATATCCCCTGTGTGATGGAAGCAGGTAGGCAATGAAGTGGAAAATATATGGACTGCCTAGGATCAGCCTATTAATTTTTATATGTGCTGACATTATGAACACTGTATGAGACTCGGTTAGGAAAAGTTGTTCTGTATTGTACTGTAAAATATTCCTACGTGAACGTGCTGCCTTGGATGGATAGAGGCTCTTTGGGAGGGTGAGGAGGGGGAGTCATCTCTTTTGTTAACAAGGGGAAGGTATGGAGCTGTGCCTGGGGATGGGTGGTGAGCCGGCAGAGAACTGATGGACTAGGATTAGAGAGCAGCCAGGGCTGGGGATCCAGCTACAGGCACATGAACGATGGGTAGAACATCTAGAAGCAGCTAGAACTAAAATTACTTGAACTTTTCATTTTTAAAGCTCTTTCCACTTCCTTCCAATTTGGGAATGACATTTTTCAAGTCTGAACCCTTCTCAAAAGTATTTTTGGAAAGTCTGAACAAAACCAGTTTAGCCATCTTTGTGTAAAATGATTGCTATGCAAATATTCATTTGCTGTGACACATTTTTGGCAGACAGCCACTGAACAGCTTCAGGGCCTCATTGGAAATGTCCAAAAGTGGGGTTTAAATTCACTGTATAATTATTATTGGATATAATAATGCTTAGACACTCCGCCCCGCAATCAGACCTAAAGCACTAGATAGTCCTCAAGGACTTGCCCGGAGTTTGGGACTGCAGTTCCGGAGCTCATTTGCCTACGCTCTCCACTCTGAATGAGAATTATTTAGGGGAGGAAGCCAGTATTGCAACGGAATGTGAAAAATAAGGTGTTTGTTCTGGGGCAATTGCCATCAGCACTGATGGTAACAGCCCAGGCATAGGGGAGTACTTGGCGTTTGAGCAGGAAGTGGCCTAGCTGCAAGTAAGGTTTTAAAGTTGCCAGGAGATGGGAAAAATGATGTTGCACTTCCCACTCGCGTTTTGATCTTGTTACACAAGCGTGAATGTGAAATTAGATCCTCTCCTTATAGAAACGTTCCAGATTAGTTTCACTTGATACATTTTTTGGTTCCGTTATTAGAGCTACATTTGTCCCAAACTTCGGAAGTTTGACTTTATTCCTGATGGCCGTACTTTATGAATTCTCCCTTCACCTTTGCGTCCCTACAATGAAGCGGTGCCTCCCGCAGACACCAGTGTGGAGGCGTTTCATATTGGTGGAGAACACAGTGTTCCCTGAAGCTGTTCGTCTCGGGTCCGCGCTTTCCGTGGCACCCCGTGATCAAGAGCTGTGAAATGCCGGTAACGTTGAGTTGAGGCAAGCGGACAGGCTTTCCTGGAGCTTTGAGATTAACGACATTTTCAGACATTTTTCTGTCAACTGTTTATTTCGTGGAAAGAAATACATTTGAACTTTTAAAAATCTACCTTCACATGACCTTTCAACTAATATACTGCTGAACTAGAAGAGTAAGAAAAGCCTTTATTACTGCCTTTTCCCCAAGCTGTCCGTTTTTAGTTGCATTAAAATGGAATCTGTTTGGGCATAAAAGATGACAGCTCCTTTTCATGGCCCTTTACTGTATTTTTGCTGTGGCTGGTCAGACGCTTTTATCTAAAGCTTTGTTCTTTACAGTGGAAAAATTTTCCGAGGATTTAAGAAAGTGATAGGAGAGTCTGCAGAGAAAATAAAACTTTCACGCCACCCTTTGCGCTGATCAGGAAATGGGATTTCAGGACGGCAAAGCTCCACGCTTTGTTGAAACTCTTGTTGACAGTGACAGACTTCACAGTCTGGACTGCAGCTCGGCAAACATGCCCATCCTTTCATGCTTCGCTCTGCAGCAGGGGTACTGTGCGTAGTGGGGGGGGTGTGGGTAATTCTCCTGCCTCCTGAGGAGCAGACCCTACCTGTGGTAGCCGCTCAAATGTGATTCCCATGCCAGGACTTTGGGAAGTGACTGTTACAGGAGGAAGCTGGTATAGGCTTCTGGGGCTGCCCTTGCTGGGTCATCCTGAGGACAGAGGGTCTGGCACGTCGCTGGGAAACTGGAGGTACATGAAAGATGGATCAGCTGAAAGAAGCTCTGAACGGTGCTTGGGAAGGGAAAAGATGTAGGACTGTGGCTTGGTGAAAATGCAGGGTGTAGTGTGAGCTGGGCAGGAGCAGGACAACTTCTGTGACTGAGTGACAGCCCGTAGTTCAGGGAATGAGAATAAAGGAATAACAAAGAATGAGACTAGGAATAAGAATAAAGGAATAGCATTTGATTTAACCAAGTGACAACTTTAAAATGAGACCAGAGCGGAAAATAATCCTTGGCTAGCCTGGTCCTGTGGCACTCGCCGACCCTCCAGCAGACAGCAGCAAAACGCCAAGGGAGCCGGCTCGGGGCAGTGACGGTGGGACTCTGCCTGCCGGGATCGTTCAGGTGGTTTGAAAATGGGAATTCGATCAGTTATTCACCCCATAGTTTCAGTTCATCCACTGCCGCCACTGAGATACATCGTATCGCTTTGGGAGCAGCATGGATGGAGTATCCGGTTTCATTCTCAAACCGTCTGCAAGGCACATTTATGGCGAGGCCCTGCATCTCTGAGCACGCGGGGAACCGTAAGCCTCTCGGCACCGCCACCGAATGTCCTCCAGGAAGAATAAACATCCCAATCGCCTTAATTCCTGGGGCACCTCGCTTCGCGGCTGCAGCGAGGAAGTGGATCTGGTTCTGCCTGGTGGGCTCATCTCACCGCAGATGAGGATGAGGAGGGCGCTGAGGCGGTGCCGGCTGCCGGTCCGACCGCTCAGAAGCGCCCTACCGGAGGGACCGGGGCGGGCGGCGCTAGGGCCGGCCCGGGGCATCCCCCGCCGGGGCTGGCGGCGGCGCGGAAAGCGCGCGGCAGGTGGCGCTCGCGAGCCGCGCGCGGACAGCGAAATCCCCCCCCGCTGCCCGCGCGGGCCCGCACGTGGCGCGCGCCCCGGTGAAAAGCCGCGAGCCGCCCCGCGCCCGCCACTGGCGCCGGCAGCGCCCGCCCGCCCCGCTCCTCCCGCCGCGCATCCCGGCCCCTCCTGCATCCCTCCTTCCCTCCGCCACCGTGCGTGGGCTCCGGCGCTTCGCATCCTCCCGCCCGGCGCGCCCGCATCCCTCGGCCGAGGGGCGTCGGTCACCGGGGCCGGGCGCTGCAGCGGGGATGCTGCCGCCGCCGACCTGTTGACGGAACCGGGCTCGGTGGGGGCTCCTTTGTCTGGGTCCTTTTTGTTTTGCCTGGGGTTTTTTTTCCTTCTCGACGGGGAAGTTTGCTCCCCAGACTGTGGCCCGGCTTCCTCCACACCCTTTCGTCCTCCTCTTCCTCCTTTTTTTCCAGGATCCGCTGCCTGGGGCCAGAAGTGATTTCCCTCGTAACCGCCGGCCCCGAGCGCTGGAGCTGGGGGCATCCCCCAACCCCTCCGCAGGACCAGTCCGCGGGCTCCGGGGCTCGCCCCTTCCCCGGGGGGGGGCCGGCCCCGGGCGGGCCGTAGCCCCTCGGCGGGCGGCTGCCCCCGGGCCATCACCATGTCCAAAGTGACGGCGGAAAGTTGCGGCGTGGCGGCACCGGCCGAGGACTTGTCCAAGGTGTCAGACGAGGAGCTGCTCAAGTGGAGCAAGGAGGAGCTGATCCGCAGCCTCCGCCGCGCCGAGGCCGAGAAGATGAGCGCGATGCTGGACCACAGCAACCTCATCCGCGAGGTGAACCGCCGCCTCCAGCTCCACCTCGGCGAGATCCGCGGCTTGAAGGTAGCGGGGTGGGCAGGGTGGGAACCCCTGAAGTTTCTGCCGTGGCTCCGCGTCCCCCCCCTCGTCGCGTCCCATCCCGCCGGGAGCGAGCTCGTCAGGTGGATGGGCTGGGAGGAGCCGTTACCCGGAATCGCGTGAAAAGTGCACAGTAGCGTTTGTTCCCGCTTAGAAATCGAGTGTCCGGTTAAGAGATGACCTAGAGATGGGCAGGGTGTGGAGCACAGCAGGTGTATGCTCTGCCCAGTGTGCCTCGGGTGCGTGACAACGCTGGAGTCTTGTCACTTGGTTTTTGGTAAGGTTAGATGATCCAGTCTCAAAGAATAATGTGCAGAGCTGGAGACGTTCACAAGGTTTTTGTGTAGCTTCCGCTGGTTTCTGTCACTATTTGGAGATGACTTACTCGTCTGTCAGGCAGTCTGGTAGGCGGCTGGGGAGAGCTGGTCGTTTCCAGGATGCAGTGTGTATGGCGGGTGATTGCAAACCCTTGTGCTGAGTTTTGGGATGATCAGAACCAATCCCTAGCTTATTGTCTGAAAAAGAGGTCTGATAATGCACTCTGATCAAACCATTTTCGACTGTATGCTTCTGCAGACGACAGTGAGGGGCAGACCCTGTCTGTAATGACTTAGCCCTTCTTCATTTAACTCTTCTGTTGGATGAGAAGCATAGTCCCTAATGTTTCCTTCCCAGTTTCGAGGATTGGGAAGATAGTGTGACTACGTACAGGTAACCACCCTGCCGCAGCATGTACACGTGTATTACAGACCTGGAAAATGAAAGTAGGCATGACTACAAACATTCTGTCTTGTTGCTTTGAGAGAGGACATTGCTCTTAGGAAATTCCTGCAGTGAGGTGAGGTTGGAGGGAAGGAGAGACAGAGGTGCAGTGTGGGCTTTTGAATTGTTATGTCAGAAGAATTCTTGACTTGTAGAATGTCTTTAAACAACTGGATTGTTGAGAAAGTGTGGCATAAAATAAATAGGATGTGGGGGAAGACTGTTCCTGCCTCCCAAGTTTTCCTGTTCTGCAAAGTATGAGAGTGTGTGTGTCCCCCCTCCCTCTTTGACAGTACATAGTGTCCAGGGGTAAAAAAGACCCATCAGTGATAGTACTTCCATAAAGATAAAGCTTACATTTTAAATACAGGTTAAATTACAACAATTGTGTCTTTCTCCCAGTTATGTGCCAAGGTGTTGTGACATCATACGGATTTATGCACCTTCCAGATAAGTAACGAACCACCCCAAGATGTGTAGGAAGGAGTGGCAAATTCCTCTCTCAGTTCTGAACTCCTTCAAGTGATGTTTAGCTTCCGCCTTTTGTTCAGATGCCTCAGCTGGAACTCTTTTTGAAAGGAATTTGGGAGAACGAGGTTTCCAGCCCTACGTTAGTGTCTGGACATCGACCTTCTTTGTCCTGCGTGAAATAACTGGCCCATGAGTAACAGCGACCAGCTGTGCCTGGGTTTGGTGCCTGGTGCTGCTGACTGAGGAATTGTGGGCTTCCACAACTTTTTGCTTCCACCATGGGGCCATGTTAAGTATCTCTCACCAGCACAGATTTTTAAAGGTACCTTGTAGCCTCCATTGAATTTTTCCTTTGTCAGGTATCGATTGAAATTGGTCAAGTTCAAAGTTACTTTGAGACAAAGATCACATGCATGCACGCTCACAAATCCAGTGGAGTTACAAAAGCTTCCTTTTCTTAAGAAACAGTGCTCAAATGGTCTTTCCATAAGGCTAATTTTTTAACAATTGTGTCTAATCTCTACTTTGAATATCGTAAATAAAAAGGAGTGAATATTTAGGTGGGAGAAAGATAACTACAAGCCAGTTTGGTAAAACTAGGAGGATAAAACACTGAACATGTTTTCTTTGGCACGTTATTCTGCTATAGTAATAGCTTGAACGTTTTTGCTTCAGACTGTTTCTCACTTACAGAAGGCTATGGAATCATGTACTTTGTTTTGTTAGGAGTGAAAAATCAAATTACTTCATTTCAGAGTGGTTGAAGCATTTTGGATGAAGTGATGGCTGACAAGCTTCTTTCAGGCAAATCTGGGAAAATCAAACAAACCCCAAATATTTTAAATCTCTAAAAAGTTCATCTTTACATGTGAATATGCTTAAGGGAGTAGAGAGTATAAATGTTAATAATTAATTATTTCAGTGAGATTTCTGGCGTACTTTGCATTTTCATTCAGCAGTGACTCCCAGGTGAATATTTCTCAAGGGAGTGAGATCATCACGAGAGAGCTTATGATCTTTGCCCAGTTGGGGAGCTAAATTATTCTGATAGTTGTTCTGTCATGATTATCCTTCTTTTCTAGGATATCAACCAGAAGCTGCAAGAAGATAACCAAGAGCTGCGAGACCTTTGCTGCTTTCTGGATGATGACAGGCAGAAAGGCAAGAAGGTGTCCCGTGAGTGGCAGAGGCTGGGCAGATACAGCGCTAGTGTTATGCACAAAGAGGTTGCCCTGTATTTACAGAAGCTGAAAGAACTGGAAGTGAGGCAGGAAGAAGTGGTTAAGGAAAACCTGGAGCTGAAAGAATTGTGCGTGTTGCTGGATGAGGAGAAGAGTGGTGGAGCAGGCAGCCGGAGCTCTATCGACAGCCAAATCAGCCTGTGCCAGCTAGCTGCGACGAGCACTTACATCAGAGATGTTGGGGATGGGAGTAGTACTTCTAGCACAGGAAGTACAGACAGTCCAGACCACCACAAACATCATCCAAGTACCAGTCCAGAACATCTCCATAAAACTCGGGGTGAAGGAAGCCCTGAGCATCAGAAACACAGAAGTATCAGCCCAGAGCACCTTCACAAGCCTCGGAGTTCTGGCAGTCCTGATCATCACCTGAAAGGACCAAGTCCAGAACATCACAAAACCGTTGTCAAAGCACCTGAACAACAAAAGCACAGCAGCGGCAGCCCAGAAACTCTTCCAAAGCACGTTTTGAGTAGTAGCCCTGAACACTTTCAAAAGCAGAGGCCTGGTAGTAGCCCTGAGCATCAAAAGCACAGCAGTGGCAGCCCAGATCATCTTCAAAAGCACACGCTGAGTGGAAGTACAGAACATCTCCACAAAGTGAGGGGTACGAGCCCTGAGCATCTCAAACAGCACTATGGAGGGAGCCCAGAGCATCTCAAACACCTCAGCGGAGGCAGCAGAGAAGGTACCCTCAGGAGACAAGTAACGGATGACCTGTCACCTCACCACAGAAGTATATACAACGGAATGAATGGTGAGTCCATGCATTTACTGAAAACTCTCAAAATTACTAAGGTAGTTTCAGTGCTATTTCTGGAAACGGAAGAATGTTTTATGTGAAACGAAAGGTAACAAGCCTGGTGTTAGCATTACTCCTTTAGCAGGTGAATTAATGGGAGTTGTACTTGTTTGTCCATCCAGCAGGTGTTGGGTGGATAAAAAAAAAAGTAGAGGAAAAGTGAATCTTGAGTGTTGGTGTAAGGTATCAAGAAGCAGCTCTTGGCCTTGATCCTACTCGGTGGTTGGTAGGTATAAACTGTCCCTGGGTAGATCTCTGTTTACGTCAGAGAGGAAATGCCTGCGTTTCTTGTCCTGCCTGTATTTGAGTCAGCAGAATGGAGGTGAACATCTCCAATTTAATTTCCACCTTCCTAACCTGCCCTGTCTGTAACTTTAAAGATTTTAAAATTTTCTGGTTTTTGATGGAAGGCTTCTTATATAATTTTCCATAAACTCTGGAAAAGACCCCAGATGGAGAACTTGGGCTCAGTATAAATGACTCCGGTAGTTCCTAAAGCTTTTCAGAGCCTTGAGTTTGCATGCGTTTAATTATAACAAATTAAAAATGAAGATCTTAAAGTTGGGGCGTTTTTGTGTTGTTATTGCTGCATTTTAGCAATATACCCAGTAAACACACCTAGCTTTTAAGAGCTGTGTATCCTCACTGATTGAAATGAATTACTCTTTTTTTTTCTTTAAGATAGTCATAATTTAAGTATTTTGTCATTTTGAAAGACATGTACTATGCTGTCGATGTAAGTTTTTATAGACCTAACGGGATTTCTATAGTCTGCTCCCTTTGTTTCTTCTATGTGCTTTGAGGTGTTCCGTGAAGGAAATCAGCATGATAGTTGAACCCCCAAATCTCAGACCTTTACGCTCAGATTTGAAGTCAAGCTCGGAAGAAAGTGAGAGTTCTGCTTTAGTAGTTTGTCTCGGATGGAGTTCATGTGTTTCCGTCTTGAAAGCTGCTGTGAGAAGTTGTGTTGACACTGGTGGAACTGGCCACTTGTTGGATCTGCTTGTGAGACGGAGGAGACTGAGCTCTGTGCTGGGTGCCGTCAGTTATCACATCGCGCTGTCACATCGCTCCATTTACCGATTGTCATGATTAACTTAGAGAACGCCTTCAGTGAAGATAACCTCCTCTGCAGGGGTAAATCCAGATTACGTTGTGAAATGTGTAGGCTTGACAGGGCTGACGAACCCCAAAGGGGTAAGCATAGAGACGTTTCTTTAGTGACTTTAAAATGAATAATGAGTTTGTGACAACTGGGAAGATGTGTAATACACATCTAGTTACAACAGCTGGTCTTACACAGCTTCCATTAAATACTGTCTTTCTTTCCCATTCAGTTCTTTCTGTTTAAAACTGACCTGGCTGTAAGTAGCATGAAGTATGGAACCAGATTTCCTAAAAGGTGGCTTCGTACTCGCGCTCGTCATGTTCAGCAGTCCAGTCACTGGTTATGTAGAAAGGTGACCGAAGGGTTTAAATCTGTATTTTTAAAACTCCTCCACAGACAAAGATACAACTTTTTCTGCTTCCAACCTGGTGGGCTTTCTGACTTTTTTATTCTTTTTGTCCAAACAGTCTTGTTGAGAACTCAGCCATGTTATTAGCAGTGCAACGAAAGCAATTGTTACTTTAAACCTGAGATGACCGGCGTCCTTTGTGCAGGGTGTTTGAACTATCTAGAATTTGGACTGGAGCCACGAGACGCTGGGGAGGGCAGCTGGTGATCTGGGAGTCAGTTTATTGACTTTAGTCAGTGCTTTGCCTTCTCCTACACTTTATATAATCATTTTCGCAGAGGACTTCTCTCACCAGGAAGTTGTCCAACCTCTCTGCTTTCATATTGATAGAACTTGATGCGAGTATGAGGTTTAATTCTGATATTCATCTGACCTTGGTCAGTGGTAAAACTCTTGACAGCTTTGCTCCGAGGAAGAGGCCTTAAATTTCGGGAAAACACTAGGTCTTCTCAGCAAGGCTGAATGGCTTCGTGTTCTTTGTGTTTGGGTTTTGTAAAGTGACCAGAAAACCAGTTAATATGGAATTGGTGCCGCTCATTATCTCTTGTTATTGTTGTGGAAGCAATGTGTGACTCTTAATTTGCATGTTCTGTGTATACCTGTACACACGAACCTGCCATTCTAGTGCGGGTGGGGACGGTGCATTGAGCTGTGGTGAAAACCCTCATCTTTTGCATCGGTTGTAAGGCATGGGGAAACTGTGAAAATGTGAAAGTGGCCGGGAAACCTGGCCCTGCACTCTGATGAACAGTACAAAAGGATGCTAATTCTGATTCTTATCCCAAAATCATGTGGTAAGTACACTGCATCATGTTGGTGGAACCTAGCTTGCTTTAAAATTTGGAGTATGTCTGGCTAGTAGATGTTTGATTGCACACCTGTGGGATTGTTTCGCAGGGCATTTCTGATCTTACTGCAGTACTTGTGGAGTGTCACTTGAGCAGCGAGAGCAAAGTGTGATCCTACATGACGTGCAGCGGAGACTAACGTCTTCTGACTTGCGTCATCAGAACTTACCAGGCTCGGTACAGGCCTGTCCCGTCCTCTTTGGTATTAACTCTGAGCCTGGTCTGGGAGGAGAAGGTATTTCTCTGCATGTCAGACCTCATTCTAAAAGGTACTATACTGTCTGCCTGAAATTGCTGTTCCTAATTGGAAAGCGTGTTTGTGAACAGCCTAGCTATGCCTGTTGAAATGAGAGCTTCCCTACGCTGCTGACAGCTCCTGTTGACCCGCAGTTCTGGTCTGGTCAGCACTTGTGTGACACAGGGAAGCAATTTACTCAGTAGCGTGCAGTTATCGCTGACAGAACTGAGGCTGCACGTGGAGACGCAGGGAATGGAGTTAGAGTATTTGCAGGTTTCTGGCAAAGTCTGAAGCTGAAGTTAAAGCAGTTGCAATATAACATTACAGTGCTATCAGAAATATGACGTGTAGCTGTAGCCTGCTTTACAGGGTATGGTGTAGGCATTAATCATTCGGGCTTCATGCATATTTTAAGCTGTCGTGAGACATGCGGGAAGTCGCATCAGTCTGAAGCTGCCTTTGGTCCATAGGCACAGCCGAAGGAATAAAGGATGAGGTGATAACACTTCCTTTCATAATTCTCCTCATTTTCTATGCTCAAAGGTTTGATCTTGGTATTTTTTCTTGTATGACATGTCAGCTTTCATTTATAAGATTTATAAAGCTTTAAAGGAAAAAAAACCCCACCTACTTCAGGGTTCTCCTACATATTTTTCTGAAATAGGTGTCCTCAGCCTTTGGAGTGACAGAGAATGGGATGAGGGAGCTAAATTTGGCTTGATGTTTGCCATCCGAAAGTGTATATATTTAAAATTAAAGGCTCTAACCAAACAAAACGTGGTAACACTCTCTTGCTGTGATCGCACCTAAGCATGGGTAATGAGCACAGAGGTATTTGGGATAGAAGGATTGCTGAAAATGGAAAATGCCAGTGGTAACACCATTTTAAAGCAAACCTAGAATAATGCATGCCAACTTGACACGAAACTGTGGGCTCTAAGTGTCTATATATAAATTAACATGCTTTTGGTGTTTGCAAGCTAAGTTGTGGTTTTTATTCTAAGCAACTTCTTGTAAACTTTCTATTTTATGAAGTCCTTTGTTTTACTCTGGGCTTTGACTTTTGTGTGAAAGGAAAGTATATCAGAAGGCTTTCATATGTGCTTCTCGCTTCCTGCTGAGGTTATTAATGGAGAGAAACTGCTGAGTAGCACTGTATGTACAGCCGGAGGTGTGAGGAGTCTTAGAGAACAAATGCAACAGCACCTCTCCTTGAGGAAACGTGTTTGTAGGCCAAGTGGAGACTCAGCTTAAATTTTGAACGGTTTCTGCTATAGTTGTGCTTCTTAGAAGGAAAATAAAACCAGAAAATACTGCGCTGACTAAAAAGAGGAAACTGCAGCATGACTTCAGAGAGAAACCCTGCTAATGATGGTAATGAGTTAACTGACACCATCTCTGTGGAAATAGCTCCCATCCTGCTGGCCAGACAGTGAAACGATGACACGTTTCCATGTAGGTTTGCTTACGTGCCATGTTTCTTAAAGTTGAAATGGAAATCATTAGCCTGCCATTTAACAGCAGTGCACAACACTGTGTGTGTGTGACTTGAGCTTCCCCAGTGGCACCCACCGCTGTACCAGTGGTGATACAGCGTTACTTACTCTTGGGAATAGCCAGTTGTGTAAACAAAAGCTACAGGACTGATAGAATGTTTTGCTTGCTGGTAGGAAGTAATCTACTATTTATTTCAGAGGTTTATTATTTCAAGTGTAGAGCTCTGAAACTTTATATCAGTCGGAGTCTTCCAACTGAATTCCATAGGTTTTATGTCAAGCTTGTAAATTGGTTTTAGTTATTACACACTGTAAGAGAACTGGGGCACGCTACGTGAATACGTATGTGACTAGAGCAGGCTGCGTTTATTGCCGAGCTCACTCCCTGTGGAGTAACCTAGCGAGTTCAAAATCTGGCTGCGATATCAAAGCCTAGAACCTCCTAGAAACTCACATTGTAGGGCTTTTGGGAGAAGTTTATGCTTACGTATCCTTCACTTCAGTGACAAAACCAGTTTGAGTCTGAATGTTTTAGTATGAGCTGGATCCCGCAAAACTCAGTGTGTTAAGGGAAAGGCTGATGCCTCTCCCCATAAAGAAACTTGTCCAGTTTCAAACAGCTGTAAGGATGTTTCAGCACGCTGCTCACTGACAAGTTCTGGGGATGATGAGGTGGCAAACAGGGTGGTGCTGCCCGCAGAGGTGTGCTTCTCTCCCTCTCTGATGCTAGACGGGCAGTGGCACTGCCCGTCACGGTGGCGAGTATGGGAAGGATTCAGCTGAACCACCTCTCTCGTTACAGGACTGGGCATACACCACAGCCACGTGTGACACGCAGCACTCTCTGGGAAGTCACTACTTTCAAGTTTTATACTTTTTCCCATAGGTTGCGTATCCTGCTACACAGATGACTGTTTTGCAGTAAGGATGTGATGCTAATTCAGTCTTTCTTTGATGGAAGCAGTGACACTTTCCTGCAAGAATCAGAGTAGGGAATATATCTTTAAACCATCACCCGTATACCACCTATCTTTTGGAACAAGGTCTGTGTTAGTCCGTGATGGAGGTGGGTGTGTGTTAATAAGGTGGGAGGGAACTGGTGACTGCCAGAGTCAGTTAGTCGTTTCCCCCAGCCCATGTGGCATGCCACAGGTACACAGAAGCGCTGATGCAGCCCATTGACTAACTCTCCCTTCAGACCTGGGAATAGTGCCCTCATCTTTCCAGCACTTAACCAGCATGAAGCGGAGGTTAGCAGCTATGCTGGCTGGCTGATTAATTTGAGATCTGTGGCCATCTCTCTTGTTTTGAGTGCCTGTTGGAACTTCGCTGACATATGACCACAGACCTCAGGAAGTGAAAGGCTAACAATAAACCACAGCACTGTTATTGACGGCGCCTTGACGAACACTGCTGGCCAGTGCTTGTGGCATCCCTGACTCTACTGTGTCACACCTGGGATGGATCTGACCTACTCATTTTTTTTGTTTTGTTTATTTCATTGTGTTTTTTAAAATAATGCATTTTCTCAGTAGTGTGTGGGAGTTTGTTGCAATATGTACTGAAGACAATAGAAAAGCTTATTTATTTTTCATGGCGACTGGGTCAAGATGCAAGACGTTTTCCTTTAGCTCTGAGAGCTCGTCAGGAGCTTGCACGGCTGTTAGTCTTGTCAGCCTGAAATATGTGGGCAGTTTTCTATTTCATTCTTTTAGGGCCGGAATGGAGAGTCCTCACGTTAAATCCTTGTCCAAGTCCTTGCTTGGAGAGCGTACCTTTACACGAGGTCCTGTCCTCAGGTTAACGCAGTCCTTTGCACAGCTTTGAGTTACAGTGTTAGGCTTTTGTAGTAGTAAAATATGGTTTTAGAGGTATTACAGTGATTAAATTGCCAATTTTTTTGAACTTTGACAGTTACAATGCAGAGTTAGAATATTATAATAACTCTTGGTAAGTGCTGCTTGTTTAAGAACTTCAGCCTTGTCAGGTATATTATGTGTGTTAATCAGTGTCCCGTCCCTTCTGTTCTATCTATTAATGGGATTTCTGTTCGATTTTTAAAATTTTATTAAGAAGTTAACAGTGGAGAGTTGCTGTAGGTTGTGCAGGGATTGGAGCTAAACTGGGTAACAATTAGGGAAGAGCGTAGCGATCAGGATAGCATGGGGTTAAAATTTTCTGCTACTGTTCACACACAAAGTGTATAGATGCTGAGAGGAGTCAAGGACAGTGGCATCCAAAATTATAGGGTATTTAATGAGGTATAATAAAGCTTTGTGTACATACGAAAATGACTCTAGCAATGAAAATTGATTGGCTTCTGAGCTAGTAAGTCATGTCTTAATTAGTAAACTCAAGCACAGCTTATCTTAGGTCTTATTGTCATATACACAGATGTATGGTTACTGAGAGTGCGTTGAGAATTATCTTCAAGCCATGATCTTGATATAAATCTTCTCTGCATGTGCTTCTCGAGTAGTTAAAGGATGGGCTCTGTTAAGAGAATCGCCTAGGACTGAAACACAGAGCTTTGAATTTCGCTTAATGCTGGAAGAAGTACATTTTTATATCCCACATCCATACTTGTGACAAGATGAAAACCAAGTTATACAGTGCTTGTAGTGTGATCTGTTTTACCACAACCTTGTACTTCAATCTGTAGGAGAGTCCACTGTGTAACCATCAGTGTTTGTGTCTGTCTGAAGATAGATGAGGCCTTAGTGAAGCAAAAGGGATGGAGCACCGTCCCATGGGATTTGGAGAAGTATTTTAAGGAGATGCTCAGTTGTAACTAAACTCTTAAGCCCCATGACCAGATTTAGGCAGACCCTCATTGCTGCGAAATGGCACAGAGCCCATAACGGTTGAAGTCCTGAGAAGTATCGTACGTTCCTTTGGATAATATGGGAATGCTTGGTGTCTGGGAGAAGAGATCTGATTCGTTTGGTCTCAATAATAGAAGCTGAGGGTGACTTTCACTCTGCTGTGTTGTTCCATTGCTGTTAATGGCAAAGGTTTGTGCGTGACTTATCTAAAACAGCTGCTCCTGGTCCCTTTTTGCAGCAGGAAAATAAAATACTAATTGCATTGGTCTGATCTAGTGTGGCCGTTCCTAATTTCTGTAAGGTGGTTCTTTTGGTCATTGTTCCTTTGGATGTGGATGCGATTTTTCCACACACTCGTTTTCCAGCTGTGGCTTGTAATTGTCCTCGAGGACTTAATAATACGGTCTTCACTGCTCATGCAAGCTTGAAGTACTGTGAAGGGTTTTAGTATTGTTCTTGGGTTCCCTTATACACATGAAATAAGAATCTTCTATAATCTTTGGGGCATTTGCAATCAAGACATCTAAAAGCATATTTAAGTAAACAAGGAGAAAAAATGCACCCTTCTCTCCCCTCTTGGGGCTATTTCTTCTTTTGAAATCTGGTCACTTCTGATGGGATTCTGGGACAGTTTCATAACAGAAAGATACCGAGCAAACTGGGAAAAAGGAAGGATTAGCCTGGAAGAGCCTTGGACAGTGGGACTGAAAGATAGAGAGATATGCTGGTAATGAGAGTAATCTGCTTCAGAGGAAATTAATTACACTAGTATAGCGTGGCGTGAGGAAGGATATCTACTAAAGTAATCTTAAAAAAATAGATACACTAACGATACTAGTCCGTGTGCATTTAGTGCTTTTGTAAATCTTTTTTTTAGTACTTTTAATTCTGCAAGATGCACAAAAAGGACTGTGATTTGAGATCCGTCCGTGAGCATTTGGTAGTCAGATGAAAATGTGTGCAAATTTATTGATTGTGAAAGGGAAGGCTGCTGTCTTGAGCTAGGCTGTCTTAAAAGATGAACAGTTACGCGAAGCTGTGAATACCAATAGTCTTAGTACAACCTGCCAGTTCTGCTATAAAACTTCTGGCATATTTGCATTGTTTCTGTACACTTTTGGGGAGAAGGAGCCGGCAGTTTGGCACCTGCATACTTCAGCAAGTAGGTGTTTCTTCGGTCCTCGCTACGTAGCTCACATTTATGTGAGGTTCAGATAAGCCTGGAGAAGAACATTGATTGGGGATCCACATCCCTTCTTGGCTTCTGGGTCTATTTTTGTTTTACGGTGATGTTAAAAATCCATCTTAGGACTTTTGTGGTCTGAAAGCACTACCGATGACATTAAGATGGGTCTCTAAAAATACTGTTTGCTGATGAGAGAGACAAAGAACGTTTCCCTGAAGGCAGCTGAGTACATCAAGCACAAGCGTATGAATGCTGTGAGGTAGAATCTGAAAATTGGCTTAGGTCCTTCAAAGTCATTGAGTGCTTCACTCCCCACTGGGCGCCTGACTTGCACTGAAACTGGGTGCCCAGACAGAAGCAAGATGCTTAAATATCAATGTTTTAGGAGTGTTTTGAATGAAGTCACTTTGTTAGTCATTCATCTTGCTTTCATCTTCTTCAGGATTTTTGTAACCTGAAGTTAAATTTTGAATTTTAATGTTTTGCAGTATCATTAGTTCCATAAAGAAAACGTGAAAGCAATGCGTTCCAACAAGGTTTCTTCTCCTTACCAGCTCTCCAACCACCACAACCAAAGGCTCTGCCGTCTTAACTAAACAGCAGAAGGCACCAGAACCTGTGTCTCCTCCAGGTACAGGTGCTAGGAACTCCTTGATTTATTCCTTGTTGCTGGAACTTGACAGCTGATCTATACTCCAGTCAATACTGCGGAGTGCTACATTTTGACCGCTTGCAACTGTAGGATGTGCAAAGTTTTTGGAAAGCTAGGAGGACAAAAAAGCATCCTGAGCATATTAAAAGAAATCCGAATTTCAGCATTAAGGCAATGGTATTTGCACACTTTACCTTCTGTGTGCAAGCACTAAAATGGAAAGATTTCTGGGCCTTTTAGAGTGTACCAAAATGTTGTATTTAGGGTGACAAAAATGAACTGCTGGATTGCCTTGACAGCGTGGAAATGACTGATCTGAGTATCCTGGAAGCCTACATCTCAGTGTTTTATCCTCTCAAGTCACTCCATCATCCTGGTTTTGTCAAAAAGGAGTCGGATAGTGCTAACTCCTTGTATTGATCACGCCACTGCAAGTACATCCAGTTGCAGACCCGTGGAATACTGAAAAGGTACTTGTGGAAGTCCAAAGAGAGATGTAGCACAAAGGGACTTGCTTGACCCTCTTTCATGATAACTCTACAACAATCCAGATGAAACAGAGTCTGTTGTAGTTAAATGAGAAGGCAGCACTTATTGGCTGCCACCGGGATTTGGGTACTTCAGGTGCTGAAGCAAAGAGTCAGTGTGCTGGGTTCAGGCAGGAAAGGGCTAACTCCCTTTACTCTGGTTGCCAGGGAACTCTGTTGCTGGATGCTAAGAGAAAACATTGATAAGGCCTCAGCTGGTGCTGGGGATGGCCTGTACTGAACTCAAGGTCTTTTGTCCACTTTGGATGCTGTAGCTGACCCAGAGTAACCAAGGAAGTATTTCATCCCATAGTACGTCACGTTCCGGTCTCTTTGGGTGGGGAAGAGGGTCCGGTAGCCATTACTCTGCCCTTCTCTCTCTCTCCCTTACTCCCTTGCTCGTCTCTCCGGGCACTTGCTAACCCTCCTGTGTTAGCTGCTTTGCCAGCTCCTGTGCTGGCTCATTCGTGTGGGAGCTGGTGGGTTGTTTTGAGTTTTCTGGCTGTGTTATCAGTGATAAGGTTTGCTCGGAATCTGCTGCGTAGGCTCCCAGGCTCCGGCCTTCAGGCCGCGGCTCTCGGGCTGCGATCGCTCTCGGGCTGCGATCGCTCTCGGGCTGCGGTTCTTGGGCTCTCTGGGTCTGACTTTCATCCCTCAACATCTGGGTGTGCATTGGTCGGTGGGTGGTGGGAAATCGTATCATATTGTATATATTGTACCATATGTTTAATTTTCTACTATTTTAATTATTTATTATTAGTAGTACCTGTATATATTGATTTAGATTTAATTAGGAAATAGTTCTTATCTCAATTTTACGAGCTTCCTTATTTCTTTTTCTTCCGATACTTCCCCTCCACTGGAGGAGGGGAGGGGGATTTGTGAGAGCAGCTTTGTGGTATTTTGCTAGCCGGAGTTAAACCACGACAGTCAGTTTCCTGGGCAACAACTTTTATTTCACCTCTGTTGCTTGATGGTGTTTTTATTTTATTTCATTTTTTTCAACGAACAAAATTGACAGTTGATTCTGGTATCCGTTTGGAAAATGGAGATTTGAAGCATTGGTGAAGAACGTTTGAATGAGAAATAATTTGTTTGCTTTGAGAGCAAAACATCTCTTGAACTCACCGATATGAAAAGATCTACAGTTTAAATGTAGCAAACCTTGGCTCTGTCTGCTTTGTGTTTGGTAGGTGCACTTAGGAGATGCATTTTTCAGTTAATTGATGTTAGATATCAATCCTGCATGTCACTTAAACCTGCTGTGAGATTTTTTTGGTGTCCATTCTCCTTGTTACAGGCCAGTGTCTGCAAAGATGCAGACTCTCAGATGCAGATGCTCTCAAATTTCACATTTTTAATTAAACGCCTTTAATACTCCCATAATTTTGTTAGATTTTAATTGATTTGTTCTTGCAGTGCTGCTCAGAAATACGTTATGATACACAGGAAGCTGGAGGCTCTTGGAACTTGTGGGAAAGGACCTGTAATGGAAGATGAAAGTGATTAGTAGATTTTCACTGCCCAGAGTGAGAAAAATCCTGATAACATTTGTATTCTGCTTATTGGGAAATGCTGTTTCCCAGGAAACCAGACGCATCTTAATTCCAAACACCAAGCCTCACTGTATCTGTGTGTTTACCCATCAGCGCAGTATGCAGGTGCCGCAGGAGCGTGCACAGTCGTGCCAGTTAGGTGATGACTAAACCAGCTGGTGGGTTTACTCACCTAGCTAGCATGGCTGTGGACACGGTGCTTCCGAAGCACTCACTTTCTGTCCCGTTATATCTGGTGAGACACAGTGGGAAAAGTTCTTTGTGTGACAGTTCCTTCACCACTCCAGAAGTCTGATCAGGAATCTGGAGAGGATAAAGCTGAGAACATTCTCAATTTTAACCACATATGTAAAGAAAACTACTTCAGCAAACATAGATTTCGCTATTTCAATGGTGTAAAGCAAAAGTAGCTCTTTGACCTAAGGATTGCAGGCCCAGTTGTTTTCTGTATGTAAACACCATCCCTTTAGCAATCCAAATGTATTTCTAACTCAGGGCTCAAGTCAGCTGCAGATCTGTGGAGGCCCAGGGATGGGTGAGGCTGCAGATCTTGGCTTGGCTCTGTGGATGCTTACCCTCCACGTCATGCAAGATGTGGCCTGGTAGCTGCACACCAGTCAGCTGGGCTAGAGGCTGACAGCGTGGAGGTGTGAGATACTGGTGATAGCTAGTCACATAAGGCTGGGTATCCATTGCGTTGTGTGGAAGTTTGCTACTGCCTGTTCCCATGGGCTGGGGAGTATTCCTGGGGAGATCTGAGCATCCTCTGCCCTTCTGGTATGGTGCCACTGCAGTGGGCTCATCGGATCTTGTATTCTGTACCTTGCTCTGGTTTTGTAAACACGTGTTTTTAATTGTGTATTGTGCAGGAAACGTGACCCTCAGAACCACAAAGCCGAACTCTGGAAAACCCAATCCCAAGTATATATCGGATCTGAAAACCACCAAAATAAATATTCAGTGATACCTATTTTGTGTCTGTGGTATGTTTAAGTTTTGCTGAATTCATGAACATCTGGCAGAGGGGAAAATTGAAAATCTGTAACGTGCTGGTCATCAGACTAATGACGTGTCTTCTGGAAACTGCCATTGCAGTATGTCCGTTCTCTCGTCTGTTGACCAGGATAGCGTCAATGTGTGGAACCTGCATCGGTCGACGTGTGTGAGCGTGCCCCTGGTTGTAGCCAAGACACGGGTTGCACAAAGTCAGAGAAAAAAATGGCTTGAGACCTTGATGTGTGTAAAGAGCTATGGATGCGCTATTAGCCTGAGTAAACACACCTCGCAGTAGTGCCTGGTTACTACTTAGAGCTTTTTATCAGTAGTTCTCAAAACAATTTGCCAACGAAGCAAGTACGACTGTGATCATCGTCTTGTGTATGATGAACCATGAGCCAAATGACAGGACAGGGTTAATTAACCACCAATGAAACCTTAAATCCAGGTTTCCTGAGTTTTAGCTACTGGTTATTCCATTGCATCCTATCACTTTTCTAAGAGCTTTTTTCTTAGATTAATCTGTTTTGAGTGAGGTGAAGGTACTGGGGCTGAGGTTACTCACGTGCCTAGAAAACACCTTCATGAACAATTAGTTTGATACAAACATTTTCAATGTGTTTCCTTTCAAAATCAACGTTTCCTTCCTGAATGTCCTGAATTATGCTAACCTGGTCAGTGGGGAACAAAGCTGTTTTTAATTATTTGGTGTGTGCGTGCTGCAGGCATATAGGAAGATGATAATGTACCTTGTGCCTTGATGAGGATGTTTAAAAGTGTCCTTGCACGGAAAGTGATTTACAATGAATCCGAACTTGAAGTACTGTGAAAGCTTTACTAGAGGAAGCTCTATTTTTGTGTCTTGTTTCTTGTGGTCTGTTTTTAATCTTGCAGAACAGTTACGTAGCTATAGTTGTCTTCACTGGAGAACTCAAGATGCTGATATGAATTGGAGGCATGGTCAGCTATCGGCTGAAGATTTCAGGTTGCTAACTGGTACAATCAAAAGGAGAACCTCATCTTTCATTGGAATGAAATTCAAAAATGAAAGCCCTTGTACGCCAAAAAAAAAAAAAGAGTACAGAGGTTTTTGGCAAGATGGTCATTCAGCCCTTAGTATCAATCAATAGTGTGGCATCTTGTGCATATGCCAGGGAAGAGGGAAGTGGTACTTAGCCGATACAAATCTCCGTGGTGAGTCTCAGTCCGAATGTCTGTGTGACTTGCCAGATGGGAACGATAGGAACTTGGTGTGTTTTGAGACTTTTTTTTTTTTCTGAATGCCCGCAGGCTCGTTTCTAGCAGGTAGGTGGTTGCTGCTACGTATCAAGTACTGCAGTCTGAAATGTTGATTTAAAGTCATGTGGAGCAGTGGCTGTGCTTGAGGGAAGACTGGGAAAAGGTTCTCACTGTCTGCCAGAAGATGCAGGTTTCCTGTACAAAGTCACTGTAGCAGAGTAATTTCTAAAAATGCCTATGAATGGCACCGATCAGAATTCAGTCTGGGATTTGAAAGCTCCATAGTAATGTACGCTCCATGGGGAAACAGGCTTTGGCGTTCAAAAATGACAGCCTAAACATTTCCAGTCAGTGATACGTGATGACAGGACTACGGTAACAGTTCTGGTTACGAGCAGAAAGTTACTGCAATTACAGCAGCTCCCTGCCATGCGAAGCAGTGAGGTTTAGTGGCACTTCTGATAGTGAAACGTGGCCTGAGTGTGATTTAACGTTTCAGACCTGTGCGGAGATTAGAGACGTTGGTACTGTTACTATTTTAATCTTCTAAACTAGAGCAAACACCAGGTTGTGTGTCCTGAGCATGATTTAGCAACCTGTTAGTCGTTTAATTATCTTCTCCCTAATTAGATTGCTCTGATTATTTGGTACTTGAAATAAGTGCATATTTTTAAGTTCTCAGGGCAGTAGTTTTTGGAAAAAAATTCATTGCTTTTCATTTTACAGGCATTTTGTCTTTCCTGCTGAAGTATAGGAACATATGGTGCTGCTTCTGATGTAACACTTGTCTAAATATCTTTGCTTGTAAAATTTTCTGCAGAGCCATATAATTTTCCCCGTAAAAACATTCCTAATGTATTTAACCACTTTTATAACTACAGCATGGGATTATCACGTTTTTGTCATTGTAAACTTTTACTAGATGTAGGTCAAGAAATTAAACTGCAAACCCTGAATAAAAAAAAGGAACAGTAAGTAGTTAGAAATTCAGAAAGACTAGTAAGAAACCTACTGGGGATAAGTGCAGGAAAAATAAAATAGTTTAGCAGAACACTTCCCAGATATTTGGAAAGGCTCAAAATGGTAATTTGATATTTAAGCTGAACTCTTGGGATATCGCTGACGGTCAGTAGACACAGGATTCTCTAAGACGGGGTCCAGAATACTCACATGGGAATGGGTTACGTCGTGTGTTTTGTGTTCAGTCACACTTCCCGAGGGATAGTGTTTCTTCTGCCTGAGCCATGTGAAGCCTGAGTCATGAGCATGTATGAAAAATGTAAACCAGCTACACTTTCATCGCTATGCAATGCAGGGAAACTGGAAACGTGTCTGAGGCTGAAGAGTTGGGCACAGCCGGAAAAGTTAGAGTAGAATAAGCAGAATACTTTCGTCTACATTGCTAGACCATTATCCAGCGTGAGGGATGATTAGCAGGAGGCTAATTGGCCTGTTAAATAAACTTCTTTCGAAATGAGCAAAAATATTTATCTCGAGGAGCAATGCTTATCTAAAACTACTCTTCCTACGTAGCGGTGGGAAAGCAAGGACTGATGGATGTTATCCAGGAGCCAGCAGCTTGAGTGCACGTAAAGGTGGAACTGGGCAGACTTTGAAAGACAAGCTGCCAGAAGATTTCCCAGCATGCCTTCTAGCAATATGGGCAGGTTGTATTAAGCCAGCACCTGAAGCACCTCTTGCTACTCAGAATCAATGACCGCTTGCCTGTTTAGGACTCTTGTGTACTGTAGAGAAATGCACACGTGTGCAGATGTGCGTGCTGTATTCTGAAAACAAAATGCCTCGCTGTGTTGTCACGTTGGAGATACTGATCCAGCTAATGGGATCATTCAGGGTTTGACGGTGCTTTTGTTTATGCAGGTGACTGACTTCATACACTTGCACTTTTCCACCAAGTTCACAGACTTTTAGAAACATGGTTTTGTTTGTTTGTTTGGGGTGTTTTTTAAGTGGTGTCATGAGCTGGGACTTAAAATTTATTCCAGGGGAAGCAGGCACCAATCCCTTGTTGCCCGTAATGTTCTGATCTGCAGGAAATCTTGTGACTTTTCTTTCAAGAAGCCCTATTCGTCCACTGTCTGCTTCCAGAAAGATGGATATTGGACAGGGAGACTTTTGGTCTAGGTTTGAAGACAGTCAAAAAATCACTATGGACTTTTGTTGTGGTTTAACCCCAGTCAGCAACTGAGCACCACACAGCTCTTCACTCACTGCCCTCCTCCAGTGGGATGGGGGAGAGAATTTGAGGAAAAAGCTGAAAGAACTCTTGGGTTGAGATAAGAACAGTTTAATAATTGAAATAAAGTAATGATACAAATTATACTAATAACACTACTGATAATAATATGTAATGAAAATACTACTACTACTGGTAATAATACGTAATGAAAAGGAAAACAAGAACAACAACAATGTGATACAACTGCTCACCACTCACTGGCTGATGCCCAGCCAGTCCCCAAGCAGCAATTCCCTCCAGCCAACTCCCCCAGCTTATATACTGAGCATGTCGTTTTATGGCATGAAACATCTTTTCGTCAGTTTGGGTCAGTTGTTCTGGCTGCGTCCCCACACAGGGGCACAGGAACACAGGGGCAGGATGAGAAACTGAAAAAGTCCTTGGCTTCATGTAAGCATTGCTTGGCAACAACTCAAGTGTCAGTGTTATCGTCGTACATCTCATCACGAATCCAAACCGTCCAAGTGTCAGGCTCCCCCTCTGCTTCATTGGAAACACTGAACCAGGTACAGAGCTCTTGACAACCCAAACGCCTTGTAAAGCATTACAAGGGATGAAGCATCTCCAGTCTCCAGGAGAGTGAGCAGCTCCACCAGTCATGGAGGGGGAGGGGCTGGAGCACGGGGGCAGAGAGCTGCCTTCCCCAAAGGGGTTGCAGATGCAGCAGCAAGTACACAATTGCTGGAAGGAGAAAGGAAAGCAAAGGACAAACTAAACGAGACCTCCATTTTCCTGAAAGTGGGTTCAGCACCTGATTGCCATCTCTAGGGAAACGTCAGTCAGACGTGAAGGTAGTGGCGTAGCTGCACTGGGAGCAGGCTGTGTTTGATGTTGAAGGTTTGAGTCGCACCCTAGCGAGCACAGACTATAGAGTTGATCAGAAGAGAATCTGTAGTTTCTGAGTTGGGTTTTTTTTTATTTTGAGAAAAAGAAAGTAGATGAGGTTAGGCAGTTTCAGAGTTATATTAAGGAGTGCATCGGTGTCAAAGTGAAGGACTCTGAAGAAAAGAACATGTCATAACTCAATTACCCGAAGTTGGATTATGGTGAATTTGCACTCTTCTTTAACAGCATCCCTTTCCAGAAAACAGAGGTGTGGGAGAGCAGAATTAGATTATAGGGGCAACCAGAGCTCCAGCATTTCCCAACTGGAAATGGCAGGAAATGATGTGGGTAATACTCACTTATGTATCACCTTTTTTGAGAGTGATAAATGTAATAATTCACGGGCTTTGTTAATGACTATACAGTTTTAGTCAGTCACAGTTATCGGTTTGATCTGCCCCTCCTTGTTCTGCTATCGGGTGGAAAACAGGGCTTTTCTTATGGTGTCTGCCAGCCACGGTGTCATGGCCAGTGTGGGAGTGCTGATCCTGGCCGAGCCGCCCTGCGTGCTCAGGACTTTTACCTCCGTAGCAGCTCAGAGCTCCCCATGGCTTTTGGTGTCTTGAGCACCGGAAGGTACCTGCTGCAAGTCTCTTGTGATTGAGGAAAGCATGACTTCAGCACTCCAAGCAGTTAATAGTGTTGAAATGTAAATTTCTTTTTCTATACCCTCGACTCTTCTTCCGGAGCTTTCTGTGAAGCAGGACTCTTCCCCTGCGTATTGGAAGGCAGAAGTCTTTAATTATTAAATATTTGATTTTTTAAGCAATTGCTGCTGTGGCACCGGTCTGTGTTCATTGATGAACTCTGCTACTAAATCTGAGCTGTCCTGTTTAAAAGGGAGAAAGCAAAATATGTTTCCATCCACTTTTTACGAAATTAATCTTAACAATTTGTGAAAGTCATTACTATGAGTCCTTTGATTATTGCTACTGAAAAAGCAATTACGTTGGAAAAGCAACTAAAAGTCTAGTGTGAGATTAGAAACTTTGCAGTGCTGGTTTCCCGAGCAGTTATATGGGGCAGAGATGGTCCCTTGCTGCCTTGTATAAACACAGTTTGGACTGTTTGCAGACAAGAACGGAGGTAATCCAATTATTTGGATTCTAAGTTTTGCCTTTGCTTAGCTTCTTTCTTTATGATTTGTTGCTGCGACAATGTATATTCTTAAAAATGAATTTGTCAGCCATCTCTCTTCAAAGTGCAGAATCCATTGCACCTGCTTTAAGCTGGTGGGATAAAACTGAAGATTCAGTGGCCAAACTGGACAGATTCAGCGCCGTGGCAAAAGTGGCAGAAGAGGTTGAGTCCAGCCGTACAGAAGGATCTTAGGAAGATTTTCAGTGGAAGATCCCGAAGGCTTTCAACTACTTTGCTCTTTCAGCATCGTAGAGCCACTTAAAAGCCTAGTGATGTGTATGTAAGCATAGGCAGAATGATCCGTCAGGCCAGGGATGGTGCCCATTACGCCAAAAAGAAAAAATAGCCTCGTAGATAGATTTGCAGCCTTTTTAATGCTCTGAAGCGGCAGTTTCAATGTGTGTAGCCTTCTACCCTTGGTCCCCAGTTGTGGCCATTTATAAACAGCTCTAAGCTAATGTGCTGAAATGATGCTGTTGCCTTCGGTAAGCTTTCCTGTGTGTTCCTCCTGTTAAGTACAAAAGCAGCATTTGCTGATTGGAGGACATGACCTTTTAAAGGGCACCACAGTCTTCATTCAACTCGATAGTACAAGGAATCCTGTGATTCAGGTAGACTGATGCACGCTTAAAGTTCAGACCGTGTTGATAAGCAAACTTTAATTAAACCTGGGTTTGGAAATTGTGCTGTGAGCATTGCAAAACGTTATGTAGATCAAAGTTGTAGATATTGTTGACCAGGAGCCTTGAAAAGAATGGTCTGGCCTTGGTTTTCTTACACAGCACAAACCCAGCTGAGAGTTGGGTGGGAGAGTGCCACCTGTCCTTGTCAAACAGCGTCGTCCTCTGGTTATTCTTTCGTCGCCTTCACTGCGTTGGGTGCAGCATAGTAAGAAAGAGGCTGAGTTTCTGTTGCTTATTGGTAAAAGATTAGCTCAGGTGTTTTCTACCTCTGTAGAATACAGCTTGTCAGATAAACTTGGGCTCGCATCCAGACCTGACATGACTTTTGTAGTGTCGACGGCGCCGTGCCTGTTCCCACGATGGCTGACTTTCACCTGTACTGACACGGAGGTGTATCACTGCAAATCTGCCAGTGCCTAAAAAACCAAGACTCTTCTGAAATGTTTGTTTTCCCTTGATTTATTTTTGATAGTGGATGATGTATATTATTCAGAGTGAGACAATGTAGGACTTCCTCCTGGTTCCTCTTGTTAGTCCGGGTCTAGCAGCTGTTTAAAAGACAGTGCTGTCGGATTAATCTAGCAGCATGAAGTTTATGGCTGTATGAAGCTCCTGTAGGTGCCTGTGCTTTACCACTTGGCAGAGAATCTCGGATCAACTGAACGGGGGAAGAATCTGATGATTCATTTTATGTGTCTCCATACATGGTAGCATTTATTAATTTAGGGGACTGCTTGTCTCGTTTTAATCAAACAGAAAATGTTCACTCAGTTGCAGAAATAGGACTATCCATCTGTATGCCTATTATCATGTCAGATTAATTAAAGTAAAAGCAGTGAATGAATTTCAGCTACAAAGGCTGCCATGCATTGCTCAATAATCATTTAATTACATGTTACATAGATGTAAGGTACCATATAGCTCACATGTTAAACTACTAAATGGCAATTCTGATAAATTTAACATGAACCAAAGGTGCTGGGGGCTTTGTGTTTCAAAGAAACGTAACCTCTGGCTGAGGCAGAGAGTGGCGAGTAACCCACCCCGCTACCAGGGTGCTTGGTGGAAAGTTCAGATGCTTATCCCAGGGGATTTTTATAGTTCCAGTTTCATTCTAAGGTAATGCATGCTTCCCAGGATAACATTTAGATGTGGGCTATACACAGCCCACGCCCCCCCTTCCTTCCATGCAGTAGATACGTGTTTGTACAGAACTCCACACAGGACATGAACCTGTCTGTGGGCAATGCTGTTTCCAAAGAAGGTGGTACACAGTGTGGTAATGTATAGGGTGTATTGTAGCTATACAAGTATGCTCAATATTCCGATATACAGACTGTCTGAGATCCAGCAATGAGAGAGGAAGTAGAACTAATGCGCGAGCGTTGCCAACCTATTGCTGTCTCGAGGGCAGGAAATCAGACCCGCTCTCGGCCATAAATTAATCTTATGAAAGTCTGAGACACCCTCGCTATGCGCCGGACTGTAGCTAACGCTTCAAAAGAAGAACTCTATGTGAGTAGCACTTGAGCTGTTGTGTCATGAACTGTGATTACATTGCTGGAAATGGGCATAATTTTGTGCCTGTTTCCTTTTGACATCGCGTTGGTGACAGCTAAGGGCCAGCAGTGTTTGCTTGCTAAATAGGTACTGGTGGGCTCTAAAGATGACTGTTCTTGCAGAAATGCAGATTTTACATTAAATCACAATTACTGTGAATGTGATTTGTGTGGTTTAGAGCTTTTTCCTCTTAAGCCAAGGAATTTCATGAGGTGTTTCACTGCTTTTTAGGAAAACACAACTAGATGGGGAAATGTGATGGTGATGGTTGGAGCTGTGGAGAGAAGTACAGGATTCTGCAGCCTTTAGGTGAGGTTCTGCTGTGCTGCAGTTACTCTGTCATCACTTTAGGTGAGGTTAAAATCAGTGAAAAGACACGCATTGATTCCTTTTTCTGAAGAGTTGGTCTGTGAATAAGCGTATGAAGAAAACCATATGAGCAGGACTTACCTAGCAGTGCCGAGTAAAAGGACAGGTGGACTGAAATCTGTCATAGGTGCAAAGCTTTATAACTCCATGTAGGTGAAAAAGGTGTTTCTAAATTTATCAGAGGCTTGAAAACTTTGTTTTACTTAATACCTCAGATTAATAAAAGCCAAGAGTGTTGCCTTGGATATGCGTTGGTAGCTTCTGACTGTCAGTGTGCTGAGCATTTCAGATCTCAGTGCTGTGACCCTGTGTCCATCACAGTAACAGGCATGTCGAGATGATAAGCCCAGAATCTGGAGGGTAAATCAGAACTCTCTCTTCGCTGAATGTATCTTAACACTACATGTTCTGATCCTTAAATATCTTGAATGAAAAGAGCATAATACGCTTTTTCAGTTACCCCCTTTGCTAAAGATGTAAAAAAGAAGAGAAATCCATATACAAGTATATCCTGTGTTATTTCTTATACATGCACAGGAGAGAAATTCAAAGTAGGATCAAGAAAATACCAACCCAGAGTTGTTGGGCTTGTTTTCTCGCCAAACAGCAGAGTCCTTGAAGCAGGAGTAAGAGTTATGATTTCCAGGAGCTACAATTGACCCCGCCACACTTGGGGTGCTGTAGGTTAGCAGATGATGGGGTAGTTCCAAAGTACTGTTTCCAGCCTCTTCAACCCCATTTGGATTTTTAAGAAAAATGGAATGTTAGAAGGAGAGGGGAAATTTATCTTCCTGCAAAGAACTGGTCACACAAGAATTTTCTTGATTTTATTTTCATGGGAACATATGTTTCGTACTCAATAGTCAACTCTTTCCCTAAAGCCTTGCTTCCCACAGTAGTTAAAGTATGAAAAATCAGTATGTATAAAGTAAAGGGAAAAGGCAGAGTTGGAATAAAACCTTGGCACTGTCTGCCACGCGTAATACATCCTTTAGAACATGATCAGAGGAGAAATTTCTCCAGAAAAGAATGGCTGGTAAACCATCGGGAGAAGGGACAGAGGGCCTTGGGAAGTGCTTAAATTGCTTTAATTTCATTTTTGATGGGAAGAAGAATTGAGTTTGAATGAGAAATTGATCACACATGGTTTGATCTTCTCGTCAAAATATTGCCATTGATTTCTTGAGAAACAGCGTATAGCTACATTGTTTGTCCGTGCTTTTCTGTTGGTATGGACTAATTCACTGACACTCACAAAATACCCCCACCCAAACCAGAGGCTGAATAAACAAAATCTACTGGACTGCATGAAGTCTAAATTAACTTTTAAATCTTTAATATCATTGTTAAGCCAGAGACATGGGAGCTGAGCAGTGATCTGGAGTCCTCAGACTGACCGCATGCTTGCTGAGTAGTTGAAATGGTTAAGTCATTTTCTAAAACTCACGCAGATGGATGAAGCTGAGACTTTATGATTTATTTTAAGCTCTGAGGAATATAATGTGAAAACCCATCCAGGTTCTACTGGCTCGCCAGAGACTGCAGCCAGCTTAATAGGACATAGGACATCATGGTAAATTTGCCATGATGCCGTGCTGCTTCATGCATGAAATAGATGCTGTGGTCCTGTGCTGGTGATTGATGATTTATTACCTTTAAAACTATAGAGCCAATGGGCAGAAGTGATTTACAGTGATTATTCATGTTATCACTTGTTTGTACTCCCAAGAATCATATAAGATTGATAAACATAACTTTAAAAAACCAAACTCAAAACATGAGAGACTTTCAAACTGTGCTTTTCCCAACAAGAACACCCCACTTTTCCCCAGGAGATGTTTTACAAACCTAATGCAGCAGCAGTTTGTGCTGCAGAAGATGTTTATAGCTCATTTTGTTCTGGTTCCTTGTCAAGTTACTGGTCCTATTCTTTAAAGCTCTCAGGGATTGTCTTAAACTGAGGCGTATAGACCATCCCTCTCCGCACGGTCCTTTGTCCCAGGGCAGTCTTTGGGCTGACAGGCCTCAGTTTGGAACTCCAGGCAGTGGGACACTGGTCCTCATGAAATGTCCCCATTGGGACTTGCTCAGCTACAGAGTTTTGTACCTGGTTTTACCCTTTAACTTCTGGGGAGAATAACCTGTTTGGGCATAGGATTAGCAAAAAACTGGAAAGCTGAGAGGAGAATCCATCCAGCAGCAGATGGAGAGGGGAGAGGTGTGTTAAGGGCAGCCTCTCTAAGAATCAGCTGGGGTACACTGGCAAGAACCCAACGGCACAGAGTTTAGGGGTTTCTCCTGGTGCAAACAAGGCTTGGGAAAATAACCCACTTGGGACGCAGCATGGGTCCTTAAACTCATAGCTATCGCATACATGTACACAGCTTGCCTGTACTGGAAGTCTCATTTTGGTAGTCCTGAGCTGGCAATGGATCCTGTAGGTGGGCAGGGCATGTTAGAGTCTTGCTGGAGCAAAGAGCAGCTCGGCAGCATCAGGCTTCAGGGTTGTACCTGCCTGCTGGCGGAAGCATCCGTGTTCACTGCACATCATAAATCCGTGGAGTTAGGCAACGTAGGATGTATGCTCCGACGGTCTCAGTAACACCTAAGTGTTGGACTTGGGTGAAATTTTGCAGGTGCTTAGTGGTTTTGGTCCTTGCCCTGCAGAGATCAGGTGAGTGGATGACTTTGTTCAGAGGTTGTTTCATAATGCTCCTTTGTACACAGGCTCTCGTGCACTTCTGGAGTGGCAGAAGAGCTAAGCCGGGTCTTAGCTGGCAAAAGCAGAGACTCGGTGTTTTATTTACTCCTTTATTTAAAAGAAAAGAACCTGTATTTTCACAAACAAGGCTCTTCTCAGCATTTGTAAGCTGAGCAGGGACAGTTTGGGTCATTACCTGGATTTCTAACCCCTGGAAAGAACACGGGTATGGTACACAGGGATGGAAAAACCAATAACTTTTGAGCCAGTCATAAATACTGTGAGGGTAAAGGTTGAAATATTAAGCTGCGATTCTTTCTACTAGTTATTTTAAGTCTCAAAGATCAAGAGCTTTAAAGTTTTTCCAAGGCTCTCTGCAAACATCAGCAGTGGAATGTGTTATCATTGTTATTCTCTTTATCACAACCATCTTTTGTCTATATTGTCTCTTTGCCACTCGTCCCTGACACTCCTCGATATTATACTTTTGGAACATAAAATAGATTTAATTATAAGCAAAAATGCCTGCTGAGGATGGAAATGGTCCAGGACTATGTCAAGAAGAGATCATTCCCATTCTGGGGAAAAACTCTCTTCTCTGACCTGTTTTCTCTCTTGGAAATGCTGTTTCCCTTATGTCTCCCTACATGTCTTCAGAAAATTCAGTGCTCAGGAATTTTAAAAGATACAAGCCAGATTTCTGCCTTTCATGGCTGGGGAAGTAAACTATCAAGTGACAGTGGTGGGTCCAGCCCTATTCAATATATCCATCAATGACCTGGACGAAGGGATAGAATGTCCTCTCAGCAAGTTTGCTGACGATACCAAACTGGGAGGAGTGGTTGCCACGCCAGAAGGCTGTGCTGCCATCCAGTGTGACCTGGACAGGCTGGAGAGCTGGGCGGGGAGAGATCGAATGCAATTCCATAAGGGCAAGTGTAAAGTGCTGCAGCTGGGGAAGAACAACCCCATGTTCCAGTACAGGTTGGGGGCTGTTCTGTTGGAGGGCAGCTCTGGGGACAAGGACCTTGGAATCCTGGTGGACAGCAGGATGACCATGAGCCAACAGTGTGCCCTCGCAGCCAGGAAGGCCAATGGCATCCTGGGGTGCGTTAAGAAGAACGTGGCCAGCAGGTTGAGGGAAGTTATCCTTCCCCTCTACTCTGCGCTGGTGAGGCCTCCCCTGGAGTGCTGTGTCCAGTTCTGGGCTCCTCAGCTCCAGAAGGACAAGGAGCTACTGGAGAGGGTCCAGTGCAGGGCCACTGCAATAGTGAAGGGCCTGGAGCACCTTCCATGTGAGGAAAGGCTGAGGGAGCTGGGTCTGTTCAGCTTGGAGAAGGGGAGGGTGAGGGGGGATCTTATCAATGCTGATCAGTATCTAAAGGGTGGGTGTCAGGAGGATGGGGCCAGGCTCTTCTCAGTGGTGTCCAGGGACAGGACTGGGGGCAATGGCCATAAACTGGCAAACAGAAGGTTCAACCTGCACATGAGGAAACCCTTCTTCCCTGTGAGGGTGACAGAGCCCTGGGACAGGCTGCCCAGAGAGGTGGGGGAGTCTCCTTCCCTGGAGACTTTCCAAAGTCGCCTGGACTTGTTCCTGTGTGATCTGCTCTAGGGGATCCTGCTCTGGCAGGGGGGTTGGACTAGATGATCTCTAGAGGTCCCTTCCAACCCCTGACGCTCTGTGAATCTGTAACACTATAGCCCCATGTACTACGATTACGTGAGAACAACTGCATGGCCTCTGACATTACAGACACCAAGCCCTGCAATACCACAAACCAGTAAATATTCTGTTCGGTACAAATCAGTCATGGTTATTCTTTCTGCATCTCCCTGTTTTGTTATCTGTCATCTTGGATTTATCAGAATAATCAATATTTGGACTTTCATACTTACATCTGGCTTGGCTGAAGAACAACTGTAGATATGAGAGTTTCCTTAAAGGGCTGTTGGCATCTCAGTCTTTGCCCTTGGAAAAACTGTAAAAAGGGAATGAACGTTGATGTTGGAGTAGACATGGGCTTGCTTTCAAGGACTGAGCTTTGTGCTTAGTGCATTGAAAAACAATGATTTCAAATTATTGACTTCTGGAAGGTGAAGTCTTCAAACTTGTGTTATGGAAAAATCTTTTTATGTTGGAGAAATGTATCGTAGGTCAAAAATGGTTTTATTTGCCTTCCTTGGCAGCCAAACCTCTGTGGGCTCTTTCCTAGCTCTCAGAAATGATCCTAACTTGGCTGTACTGGTACTGTATGGTACTGTCTGGACATAGCAGAACAAACCTGGCCAAATCTGAGATCTGTTTGCTGTCCCCCCTGGTACAGGCTTCCCACATTTCCTATAGGTGTTCTGCTTTATCATTCAGGATGCTCAAGGTATGAACTCTTTCAAAACCACTCAGCCTTGGCTTTGCTCTCAAAGGTAGAACATGTTTTACTGTTTTCTTTTGCAAATACTACTTCTGTTTCTCTTCTGTCTCCCTGGTCTACTCCTTGCTTTCCTTACAACACAGGTAATAGTCATAATTAAAGGTTGTATTATTATGAATAATAGGGGAAATTTTTCATAATTTTGAATCTCATTGTAAGTTTAAAATACCTTATGGCTGCTAACGGAAGAGACACTAAAATTTGTTACTATCCTTCAGGCAGGATCCTGTGATCACTCTATCAAAGTCTAGATGGGTGATGATCAAGCGATCTCTCTCTTGCAGGAAGTGTTAGATGTGACAGATTGAACAGATGGCAGGTTGGGCTTAATTTTTATAGAAGACAAGAAGGATGCTATGTATTTTGGTGCTGGTAAAAGTGTTCCTTCTTTGGACTTTTTAGCAAAACAAAAATGGTTCTGCCAGCCCGTGGGTAGAGAAAGGGGTTAAAAAGCCTGTGGCCAAGAACAGCATCCATCAAAAATGTTACTTTTTGGAATATAAATAATTGGTAGAATTAAAGCTTCTAAAAAGCTAAATGTGTTGTCAGTCAGCAAGGAATGAGAGGATCCTGAAACAGGATAAAACTTTGGAATAGAGCCCCAAAGGACTAATAGACTGGTGTTCAGATGCCCGTGGGAGCGGGGAAGGGCAGTTGACTGGAGTCATGTGTTGGATCATCCAAAGTGTTGTATTTCCAAAAAGCACAGGCATCATTCTACCTTCTGGTTTTGACAACTCAGACAACTTGAGAATTACGCTTCTTCTACTTTGTGATCTTGATTAAACCTTGACAACGTTCTCTCTCTTAGATACTGGCAGAAGCCTAGTGCCTACATCCCAAGGCAGAAATTGGCTTTGCTGCCTACCTGAGGACATCTTGCACTTTGTATCACATGCCCACTTTGCGCTATATGCTCCAGTCTAGCTTTTCCCAGTTGAATGACAGAGGAATGGCAGAAATGTAGTGAAGAATGAATGCATGTCTGTCTTTCATTGGAAAATCAAACCAAATTTAGAACAATTCCATTAGTGTGCGTGAAGTTACGCTACCTCTGCACCTGCTGAGGCTGACATATGCTCTACTGAAGTTTTGGTTCTCAGTCTGGAGGGAACAGAAATAAAGCTCTTGTACATGAAGCACCCCAAAACGTTTGCCTGACTAATGAGTAAGGCAATTGATTTCATGGAGTTAGGGTTTTTTTCTTGCGTATTCTTTTCCTTAGAGAAACCAAACCAAAATCCTTTCCCAAAGCTGAGGTTTCCCAGGGAGGCAGTGTCAGCAGGAATCCTAAAAGCCTCTGAAGGGCAGCAGGCTAGTGAAGAAGTGCAAGATTCAGCTTATAGGCAGTATTCCTTATGCATAATGCAGTGAGTGGTTGAAACAATGAGCAGACTTGGTGTCAAGTTTTGAAGATACTGTACTAGAGCCAAGAAAAGGGGAGAAAGCTAGGAAGTGATGGGATGTGCTGAGGGTGATTTTTGTCTAGATAGAAGACATAAATAGTAGCTGTTTTGAAGGTAAATAGAGGTTACAGAACACCCGAACTTTAATCTGCTGGTTGAAATTCCTATCAGGGCTGCTTTGAGTTATGCTGAATGTGCAGGACTTGGAAACACGTCCTGTGTCTGAGCGCAGAAGATCAGTGTTCTCGTCAAAAGTCAGATTCTCATGCCGAGTACCGGTCTGGCGGGATTACTACTCGGGGGAGACATTCCATCACAGTAACACAGTAATTGCTGCAACGTCAGATGCTGAATGCCACAGTCTGATACGAAGCCTTAGTGATGTTCTGGATGTCATGTCAGAAGGGATAGATCAGAAGGAAAGGGTCTGGGAATATGGTGCAGTGCAAGTAATCTTGGTGCTGACACTATTTTTGGAATCTTTTCACTTGCCTAGGCAGTGTCTGGATGAAATCAAGTAAGACTGAATATGTTTAAGGGTTTGGAGTGGAAAGGGAATAATGGCGATGTTTTTCCTCAGGCCAGTTCTTATCTCACAGCCATTTCTTCACTTCTCCTTTCTCTGATAAGAGGTGGGCCTGATTACAGGAGCTAGTTTAGTCTAATTTACTACCAGCTGGAAACCAGAGATTTTTTTTGTTTTGTTTACACATTTATACATCTTAATACATCTTGCTGCTTTCCCTTTTTTCTCTTTTATTCCCCAAAGATTTTTAAGAAATGCAAAGAGACTGTTGTGAGGAGTGAAGAAAATGATTCCTGACTAAAGAGCTGTGAAAATTAAATCACTCCTTCCCTTTTGCAGTGGTAGGAGAAGGACCTTGTGAACTGACTCCGTCCCAATAGCCCCCTGCAGCCACGGGGAATGGGTACCAGTTTGTGTTGGGGATCCAAATCACCAAACAGAAGTGTAGACTTTTAAGGGATGAGATGCCAAATCCTTAGCTAATGCAAGGTGGTGTAGTGCAACAGACTGCTGGCAGATTAAGAATTTGGCTTAGATTTTCAGATCTTCATGCCATTTCATACGTTACATCAAATAATGACAGCTCTTACGAAAGCTGCAAAGATTTGGATAGTGGCCATCCCACTGATGCATAAGATTTTCCTTTTGCATCTCTCTTCCATACGCTGACTTACTGCTTAATAAAATAAAAAAGTCAATTATAAGCTCAGCCAGTAAATTTTAGGTAATTCATGATACAGGATTCACTAAAGCTGTGTTATACAAAGCAGATCTGGTTGCAAGGTGAGATATTACATGCCCATAACTCTTCTGTCACTGTTGTCAAAAGCATAACTGCCTAAACCTCTGCCTGAAAGCAGAGCAGTGCTGAACTTCAAGGAATCCCATGTATCTCACATGGATCTTGTGAAATTTCCAATGCTTCATTCCATTACCATGGCACCTGGTGGGCATAGCTGACCCCAAACTTGCCTTGTGTGCCTCCTCTGTGGAAGCCCACACAAAATGCGTAGTTTTGTGGGCATCTCGGTAGCGCTGGAGCTTCGAATGTGCTCTCTAATGAGCTGACAGCTGAAGCAGGGCCGTGCGTGTATCTGATAGTTGGGTGCAGAAGGAAGGCCTGATGCCAAATCCAAAGGCGATTGATGCTGCAGCACAACTTTAAAATTAGGCTGAGTTAAACTCTGGATGGAGTTTTCTGGGTTTGACCATTCTGCTTTGGGTTCCAGGGCTAAGGAAATCATACCATACTCCACACCATACTTCATGGGTTCTTTTATTTATAAGTGGACAGATCAGTGGGGATCTTTTTAGCCTGACTTGAAATTCTAGCTTGATGGGTTTCTGGTAAATAGTCTGTCTCCTGGCCTTTTCTGAAGCTTTAGGAAGAAATGCAAGCTGCATGTGAAGTTGCAAGAAGAATAAGCTCTATTCCATTTTTACAGGGATTTTTATCAGCTGCTGTTTTTATTGTGCTTAACACTTCATTTTCAGTTTTGTTCCTTGAAAATTTAAAACTAAAGCTTACTAAAAGACGACAGATTTTTTCAGTATTTCCTGGGAATGATAAAGGAAGACTTCAGCAAAGAAGCCTCAGTACTGGTTCAAAACGGACTATCCAGCATTTTCACAGCTAGTGGGGTAGGTGTGTTACTTATATTCGAGCCTCTCTCAGCTGCAGCTCAGACCTCAGAGGGGTCTGAATGGGAGACTGTTCCTATCAGTTAGCTTCAAACAGGTGAGGACATATGCAGCTGCCATAGTGGGGTTAAACACCTGGAGCCATCTCTTGCTTAAACCGGCACCTGTATTGCTCTGTGCTTGATTTGTACCCGCAAGGGGTACGTCAACTTTTACACACCTTTGCTGGCAGGATGGTCCTTACTCTTATCTTGGCATGTGTTAGGTTAAAGAAAAGGAGGCAAATACCTTCATATCTACCTAGGCTACATCTTCTTTAATTTTATCATTCCACATTTTCTATCCACTAACATAAACTGGCCTGTAAACTGCAAGAGCCGGTCTCGCAGCTGGCACCCGTGTATGATCCTGGGGTCACTGGCTCTTGCTTTGCCAGTGCAGGAGCAATCAAGGAAATGATTACCCAGAAGTTCACGCTGAAAATGCTTTTTGCGATCCACAAAGTTATTGACCTTGCGGGTGAATGGGAGCTGCTTAGGATTCCTTGCTGGCACGTGCTCTTAGCGCTTAGCTGCCTTTTGTGAACCTGGGGGTGAAAGCACTGGTGTTTCAACCGAGGAGAAAAGCTACTCCTCATCTGGACTCAACCAGTCTGCCACCTGAAGATCAGGCATTCACAGTGTAGGTACCCACGCAGAAAATGCTGCTATCGTATTTGGGACACGTTAGCACTATATTTAACACTGATACCTCTAGTGAAAAACCTTACTGCTCGCTAATTTTTCCTAGCTTGCTCTAAGCTCATGCCACAGGTCACTTCTTTCTCTGGATGGCTACTGCCACACGTCTGTAGGTTCCTAAACAAGAAGAGTAAAAGGACTTGGAGACAAGTGGTGAGATTAAATTGACACAGTATAGGACTGGAACTGAAAATGTTAGGCTACTGTGATGCCTTCAAATGCCCTTTTACCAAGTAAGAAAAACTGTCTTTAAATAAATGGTTGGGACGTGAAAAAAGAGTGACATTTGAAAGAGAACAAAGGCAGCATCTGCAGAATTCACAACCAAGGCGTGAGTGAGTACAGCAAGAAAATCCCAGTAAAGTAGCAATTGAACAGAGATTTTCCCCAAAGGTCTCAATTATTTTTCCTTCTGTCACCTTTTTAGAAAAAGATTCAGATGTCTTTTAGGAGTAAAAACACATTGTGGACAGTGTTTGCTTAATATGTGAGTCATGCCTGGAAAAACAAACTTAAGATGCGTTCAGTAGCAAAACAAACATTCAAGATCAACTTAGTTGAATATCGTAAATTTGTCCAGTTCCACTAGAATTTGATGTAGAGTCATCGTATTGGATCAACCTAAATATTTCTTAAAAAGCTGTTCTGTCTTGTTACTGTCTTGGTAGTGCTATAGCAACACTCCTCCATTTTTATATCATTCATGCCTTGGTGAGTTGTTTCCTGCTACTCGGAAGCTCTGATCATCTCTGTCTTGGGGACGAGGAAAGAATAAACTGGTGACGGACAATTGGAAGAGACTTCTTAATCTTTGAAGGAGGAGGGGGAAAAAATGGAAATACGTAAACAATGAGTAACTGTGGAAAACAGATTGAAGCTTCATTTCACAGGAAATGTAGGAGACACTACGAAGTACAGGAGCAGGATATTCAAAATCAATGAAAGAAACTAGCATGTTGTTTAAATATCTAAACAAGACTTAGAACCAAAAGAGGTGGTTGATACTTGAAAGGTATTTATAATTGAAACAAGACTGAAATGTGAATATTGGGAATGTTCAGGGTCATTATATTCAACTGGAACAAACTGTGTTCCACAGTAATTACTTTCCAAGATTCTGTTTACTCCTGCCTGCTAAAGAGCAGCTGACTAAGAGGGACAAATTAACCTGTGGCAGCCTGTGGTGGGGTGTTTGCGGGTTGCTCTGCAGCATCTTGAACTGTTCACTGAGGCTCGTCTGACTTTGGATCAGTGTGGCAGTTCCCGTATTGCTAGAACAGCAAGTTGAGTTGTCCACTCAAAGGCTGCATTTACCTGTTTGTGCTGAAGCCTCATTTCATACTGAAGTCCTATTCCATCAATTGTTGGAATTACTTATTTTTTTAATAGATCACCTCAGTGCACACCGACATGCTTGTTTGGTGGGGAACCTTCCGTGAAGAGTCTGCCTGTGTTTTCAGAATAGATATAGCTCGTATGCATCGTTTGGCTTGCACTCGAAGTGAGCTCATCCCGAGGTTGCTGTGATTTTGAAGTCTCTGAGCATTAAATACTGTAGCTTATTTTAGTGTGAGTGGATGGTTATAATTAAGGGAATTTGCAAGTAGAAACTTTGTTTAGGCAATATGTGCAGAAATAACACCATATGGATTGAATTCTTAAAGATATACACACCATTTTATATGAAAATGCAGCTTAACAATTAGGAAAGGGGTTGAATAGACATAAACGTGAAACAAGGGTGAGGGAGAAGCCCTCCAACAGCATCCACAGATAAGAGAAAAGGCATTACTTGTTCTGTATTCAGCAGGACAGAGCAGGACAGAAGCCACAGGACCAAAAAGGAAGAGGTCCACAGTACAGGAGGTGTATGGTTGGGGTTTTACCTGCTCCCTTTTCTCAGTTCTGTACGCCAGGGACGTGACGGGGAGCTCTCTGCATTGGTATGCCTGGCAGCTCCCCACTGTAGCTTGTCTACAACCCCATCTGTTTTTACAAAAGGCAGCCTTTCTCTAGGATTCTGCCTGGTGCTAGGTGGGAGAAGGTCCAAACATCAATAGGGACTGTTTAATCACCACTGGGAGTCAAGAGGTGTGATAATGTCGTCACGTCTTCTTGACCTGTTCCCTCTGCTATCCTGGCCCGCTCTGTCTGATGTAGTCACGGCTTGTTCCGGGCCAAGCCTGAAGAGCAATATCCAAATCTGTTCAAGAATGAAGAAGACTAAGTTGGTTTGTACTTTCTGCAGCAGATGTTGCTGCAACCCCGTGTTGGATGCTGCTTTCTCTCCCTGCTGTATCTTACATTAGCCTTGTAGGTTCACGTGGGCTGGATGGCAGCAGCATCCCAATGTGCCCAGCACTGTGAAAACGCAAAGGAATGTGGTCCTTTCGGCAAGGACTGTCCACTAGAAAAACAATACAAGGAAAAGGGAATGCAAAGAGCGCTACACCAGGCAGCTCTAGCGATCAGCATGGTGATAAATACACTGCTTATTGTTTATATATTTTTCTGTACGTTCTGTGCACATGGCTCAACAGACTAAATTCCCTTCTTTTCCCATGAATTCACCCACTCACCTCTTCTCCCTTCCCCAAGCTGCTTCCCAGCTTTGCTTTATTTTATTTACCTTAAAGTGAATAAATTTAAAAGAAAAATTAAATAAAAAGGGACTAAGTGAATGATTTTTGACTTGCAGTTTTCTGTAGGGTACAGAATGGGGTCTTCTGAAGGAATTTAAGTTCTTGAATAGGAACGAGTGAAAGGTTGGTGTTTGCTTTCATTTGTCATTTTGCTGGAAGTGCAGTAGACCCTTGGTAAGGGACTAGGATGGTATTGTCCGGTTGATAAAGTCTGCATGGGAAGTGCTGTTCAGTTCTTTTAAATTACCACACTGCCAAATTATAAACAAACTCAGTGGAACACAAGAAATTCTTATGAATTTTATCTCTCACTTTACGATGCACAATATCCTGCCCTTTATTAAACCATCTGGGATGGACAGTGAGAGTCAAGGAGTCTGTTGCTGTTCCCAGAAGCCTACTCCATCCCTCATTTATTGGACTTCGTGTTTTTACTAAAACTAGTATCTCTCATCTGGAAATGATGTCATGCTGTCAGACACAAACTCTCATAGAAAACTCATTTGGAAGGGGCTTTGCGGGGTCAGCTAACTCACCTGCTTGCCCAAGGCAGGGTCAGCTCCACCTCAACCCTCCTTGACTAATGCTTCTCTATCTTCAAACCCCAGTGACGAACCCTTCACAGCCTCCCCCGGTGTCAGTACCGTTCCTTCGTGGTTACCACGCTGAAGCTCCGGAGTCTGGTAAGCCGTTCCTTCACTGGCCCATGAATGAGTAGGGAATTGTTTATTCATTGAAAGGTGAAATCTGCCTTTGCCCCCGTGCTGGAAAGTGATCCAGGGAAGACTTTTTTGAATATAAATTTGTCATTATTTCTTCTTTAAATACATACACATTTTCTGTATCTCTCTATTATCACGTTACACTTATACACACACACACACACGTGTGCACGTGCCGTTAGCAAGTCGTAAGTCAAGTCGTATAATCCCTGTTAACACATGCAGCTTCTCACTGACGTACGCCTGCACATAGAGGCAGTGGGGGCTTCTTGGGGGTGGCAGGGGCGTATGCGGAGCATGGCCCTTTGCTGTCTTTTGAGGGGTATGGTGAAAATCCTGTTTCTGTGTAGCACAAGAGTTCTCTCCTGGTGTCTGCCAAACAGGTCATGTACGTGAGGTAAATCTGGTCTGGAAACTTCGCTGCAGGAGAGTGCACGGAGCCTGTCAGAAGATGAGCTGGGCTTTGGAATAGATTCTAGGTCACAGGGGTTTTTTATTTCATTTAATTTTACTTCTGAAGATATAAATTTAGAAACTCATTAAAGCTTTGTCCTTATGGATTAGACATACTTAAAACAACTACAGGATTTTCTCTGGATGATATGATGGAACTCGTTGACAAGATTAAGGACAGGTGAAGGGTGTCATCCAAAGCCCATGGAGATCAGGAGCATCATGGACTGTTAAGGGCTTTGGATCTGGCCTTCAGAATTTTATAGGGGAAAAAAAAGAGTGCTTATTTTACTTCTTGGATAAGTAATAATTCATTACTACTTCCTAATGGAAACCATGGGCATTGATTTTTACCATAGATTCATGTGTGGTGGCTGATGAGACTAATTTTTATAAATGGTTTCTGTTTGCAGATGTAAGCAGTCTCTTACTGCAGCGTCTGTACAACTACCATTAAGCAAAAGGTTGTTATTAGAAGGGACTAGTTTTAAGCTTAATTTTGTTTAAGCATTTTCTTTTTAAAATCCAAATATCTGTAAAATTTCAAAAGGGGGGGGGGGGGGGGGGAAAGTCCATATCTGGTTCAGATGGCTGAGAAATCTTTGAGCAAATGCATTAGAAAGCATCTTAAAAACATGAACACAGCTCTACAGTTCTGACTGTATAATTCTAAATATAATTCTAATTCCTATTAATTCTAAACATAATTGCATGAACAGAAAAAGATGATCAGGGAGAAATATAACTGCCTGGAATAAATAGGTCTCTTAAATAGATATACATTCTGCACTGAACTCTCTTGCCCTGAAACTTTATTTTTAATCTTACTCAGGTGATAGATCTCTCTTTAGCAGTTTCTTTTTAGAGTAACACCTTAGCCAAGGGAATGTGAAAATGACAATCCTGAAGTCCTATTTCTGGAGGTTTATAACTCCAGCACTGAAACCTTTACTCTCAGGTGAAACGTGCTGTGTGGGGTCTCGGGTGTCCTGGAGTGGAGGTTTCGCTATTCCCTTAACTGCTCGTTAAGGGAAGCTCCTTGTATGAGCTCCTCAGGAGTGGCTTTTCCGCGTTCATCTTTGCGTGGACAGCAGTAGGGAGGGCGACTGCATGGCGTACTGGCAGCACTGGTGCTTTTCAGGCTTTTCACTGTCAACTACTCGGCTGAGGACGCAGATACAGATGAGAAATGCTCTGAGCTCAGTCTGGGTCTGAAGAAGGATTTCTGAGGTGTCTGTCTGCCTTGTGCACTTGAAAGCCGTGGCTGGTTTCCGATGCCACCCCTTCCCCACTGTATTTGGTGATACAGCCTGCCGTGATTTACAGCAGAGAGAGCTACTGCACTCGAGTGACTCTGAATAGGCAAGTGTTGCACTGGCTTTCAAGTGCCACTCATTTACCTAATACCTTTGTCTAACCTCAAATAATAATTATCATTAGATTACTATAAGTGTTACCTTTACCTCGAGGGCAAGGAAGACCTGTTAGTTCTGGCTTCTGCTCTTTGTAAGTGCTGAAACGGTTCAGGAGCCTGACAGGCTCCTCTTCTCACCACCACTCCTTTTGGAAATGCCTTTTTCATTAACCCAGATGTTACGGGATCTAGCTGCTTGGATGTACTTAAATATCTAGATGCAGAGGATGACATGAGCTAGCTATTGGATGGGAGATAACTTCGGAAATGAAGTGGGATTTCTTGAGGAAATAGGCTTTGTCCTGGGAGCTGTGATACATGGTAAAACCTTTGTACTCTTAATGCCGGCTTGGAACATATGTGCAGGATCAGGTTCTGAATGAAATGGGCTCGGCACGAATAAAGGTAGCAGGTTTGATCCTTACTTACATTTAATAAAAACCAGGTACTTTAAGTTGCCCTTAAGAAAACCCTGTATTGAAACTCCGGATAATATGGCAGCTACTGCTGTAAATGCCTTATTAACCGATAGACTGTTCCGTGACAGTAAAAATTATTTCCTGCAAGTGGTTTATTGTTTACTACCCTTTCAGTTAAGGGTTTTAAAACATGAATGTGAAGCTATTTTCATGAAACTTATTATTTATTTAAGGTATCTATTAATCTCTTCTTAATTATTAATGTCATTTAAATTTTACATGTTACTGCCACAAGATATCGCTACCTTTTCTGTAAGAAACATTGTACTGCCATGTATTAGACTTCGGGGCAAGGTTAAGACTCAGACATTATGCGCTGTATCTGGATTTAGGAAAGAGAAGAGTAATGAATCTCAATTCTCTCTCTCTCCTTTTGGCTTTCCCATCTGTTACGGCTTTGATGTGAAACACCTGCAAACTGCAGAATCTGGTCTGATGAAAGTTTAAAGAATTGTTTAAGCATTTTACATTTTTATATACTCATTTGGTTTCAGTGAGCTTTTACATCTCCATATAATTAAGAATTTTTAAAAGTCCCGGGTTTCCATCTGACTCTACTGACACGAGGAGAGATTTTTTCCTAGTGGCTTCAGTGGGAACAGAGCTGGCTGCCTTTGGAAATCAGGCTCCTGATTTATTAAACAACAAATCACTGTCAGCATTTACAGTGGATTTACAGTGGATGTCAGCATTTACAGTGGATATATACAGCATTTACACTATAAATATCCCCGTTAGATTAATCATTGCCGAAGTGGAAGAGTTACTGCTCGCTTCAGCGGGGACACTGCTTGGCTGCCAGCCAAGGCCAGGCTGATTTCGGCTACTTGCCGCGCACTCCTTAGGGAATTCGTCTTGGCCTGTGGATTGCTCCGTGCCTGTGCATCAGACCGGACGGTATGGCAGCTATGGAACAAGCACATAGCACGAGGCAGTCCCCTTTGCAGAAGGGGTTGCCGCTGGAAGAGGGAGAGAGCGCAGTGAGGAGGTCCTGGGATGTATGAAGCAAGCCGTGTCTCAGCCCGCGGTTAGCACCCATGTTTCCTGATTCCTGTGTTTGTTCTTGTCACTTCTGTGCAGCTCCGCTTCTTGACAAGCACTGGAGCTCCTCTCAGAGTGCCTGGAGTGCTCGTTAATACAGCAGTTTTATAGGAAAATGCGAACATATGCACATGTTTGTATGGTATCTGCACAAATTGAAGTGCAGAGATTTTTGTGCTTTCGGTGCGCTGAATGCAGGTGTTCTCATAGTGGAAAGGACCACAGAGAGAAGCAGTGGGTGTGCTGCAGCAGGACTACACAGAACATGCTGCTGCGTACAAGAGTTACTGTTCTGTGCTGGTGGAATTCACTTCCTCACATTCTGTCTATCTGGGCAGCGCAAGTCCGTTTAAAGAAGAGTACAGTTTTGGATATAGTAGTCCAAGTTTCACCTAAATCCTGCCATAGGTGTCTAAATTAGTTTTAAATCTCACTTGAAACCAGAGGCACGTGTCGGGGTAGAGGCACACGGTGGTAGGCCTACGGATGTCTCTCTTAAAGAGCATCACTTGGCTCTTCAAGGGCGAGTATGTCAGGGCCAGACCCTCCGGCAGAGCTGTGGCTCCGCTGCCTTCCCATGTGCCTGATCGCTGTGGGCAAGGCATGTTTTCAGACGGCTGACAAGTAGGGTGCAGCTGCAACAAACTCCTTAACTGACAGCACGTCCTCTAGGATGGCTTTGTGGACAGGCTCCCGTCATTTCAGTCACGGACTTCACAGCCACTGTAATTTAAAGCAGCTCTTATGATTATTTTTTTCCCTAAAAGGGAAGCCAGAAAGCTTTTATGATTTTCTGACACAGAAGCCAGAGAGAGAAGAAAGAATATGGAACTTGTCCTGTATTTTTTAGGGAAAATTACTTCTCTTCACACCTGCTTGCATTGAATAATTCAAGTAAACATATCAGGACCCAATTTTCACGCAGTCCCTGCACATTAATCATCTTATCCATACAGCCTCCTCTCATGGCTCTTTAGGATGGGGACACTGAACTGATTTATTACAGGAAATATGTGTCCTGGACATATCTATAATAATGTTCATTACATTTTTGACACTTCAGGAATTAAAAGCCTGTAAAAAAAAAATGCCGTAAGTATTTTCTTCCCGTGGAGGTAAGTCAGTGAGTGAATAATCTTTGAAACGAGCTGTGGAACTAGACTTCTCTCTGGAGGTGGGAAGAGGCCCCAGGGATAAGTATGGGCAGTTCCTGTTTTGAAACGAGCATTGAAAGGAAAGGATCTGTTCTGCAGAGAAACAGTCAAAATGGCAAAAGTATAAATGGCAGGTCAGGCAGGTCAAAGCAGTGAGAAACCATGTTATGTCCAAGTACAGGCCTTTCTTATGCTCACGTATCTGAAAAAATAGCAGAAAACCAGCTTTCAAAATGAAAAGTCATGCAAATGAGATCTGTAAATTGATCCTGGCTCAGATTATGTTAGTTTAACTAACATCATTCATCCACTCTTGAACGTCCTAAATTGATAGCTCTGTGGCAAGTGCTATATGCGAGAGAAAACTGCTGGTTGAAGATGGAAGTGCTGGGATGGAAATACTGGTGTGCAGGATGGGTGTAAGCGCTGTCGTACGCCCTGCCCCTCTTGGTAAGCGGTGGTTGGCATAAAAGAACATCTCATGCTGATCTTCAAAATGCTCTGATGAAATCTCTGTTTGTCTGCAGTGTCAGATATTTCATCTGTCGATACTTCTGTAAAATGCTGAATTAATTCACTGGAGTGGGCAGTTGTGCTGTTCTCACAGCAAATACAAGATCTGCAGCATACTAATATGAAGTGGGACGTGGTTTTTAGAGGTTAAATGTAGCTATATAAGCACTCACATGGTTCCTGTGTGCATGCTAGCGCTTTGAAAAAGGTCCTAAGTAAGTGGCACACTTGAAAATGGACTTTTGAAATGGACCTTCACTCTTTTGAAACTTGTCCTCTGGTTTTTCTTTGCAACAGGATCTAACTTCATCTGAATGTTATGTTTGAGGTTTTTATTATTTAAAAAAAAAGTTTGTTTTGCTTAAACCATAATCTTAGATCTTCATTCGTATGTCCTCGATCTTGCTGCCTTTTTCAAAGCATATTCTTCTATGGGTTCTCCAGCTGTAAAAATATACACTGTGAATGTCTGCCCCAGCGTCAAAATGATGCTTCTGAGTGCGAAATTTTACAATGTGCATATTTGTCCAGCTCATAAACATGACAAACATAAAAGATGTCTTTGACAAGAAGATAGGAAGCAAAGTTTTGAGGATGTGGCGGTATATGCCCACCCTTACTGCTTTCCATGGGCTTTCAGATATTCTTCTTGGCATATCAAGCTAATAGTTGTGTTGACGCATGATTTGAAGATGTAAGGAAGTCATATTGTAAGGAAAATACTTATTTGTTAATCCTCAGTCTCAGAAATGGCCAGCCTATGACAGCAGTGAGAATGAGCTAAAATCTAAAGATGTTGTTGTAATCCTTAGAGTTTCTTCAAGTAAACACAGAGTGAAAACTGAGTAAAGACATAGGAGTTCGCTAATTATGATTGCCTTCATGAAGAGAGAAATCATATTTTAAAATGTGCATACATCTTTTGTTCTAATGTAATAAGCAACATAAATGTAGTTTCACTGGAGGAAAACAGTAACTAACCTATCCTGTTACCGGAGTTACTCTCTGTTACTAGAGTTCGTTCTGCTGGTTGGGGGTACCAATCTCACCTTTGATTATGTGCCATTGCCTTATGAAAACTGCAGTTCAGTGAAGCTCATCTTCCATTCAACAGATTTTCAGTTTAATGTGGTATGAGCTTACTGAGCATGAAGATTGCTAAAAGTGACATTTCAAATAAACCTAATTTTTCTGCAGTCTTTTCACAGCAAAGCTGGAACAAATGAATGACGGACATGAAATAATCTTACGGTTAAGAAATATGACTTGTAAAATTTGCGTATTTTGTGTAACAACATCCCTAATTTCTTTTACACTTGATTAACTTTTATGTTGTGGTTCACAGGGCCAGGAAGGCTTAATTATAGTGTGAAGCAACTCACACTCAGACTGAATTCTTGGTGACAAGTGTCTAAAGGCTCTTAAAGCCTTTAGCAGCAGGAGCAGCAGGGAAAACCAATTCCTGGTGAAAATGTAAACTTAACAATTAGCAGGTAAAGACTAATGTTTGGGAAATGACTCTCAGCATGCTGAAAATGTATACCAATCCAATAATATTGATTCCAGGTTGCTGGTGAAGGAAAGGAGATTGTCCTGGGAGAGCTGAGCCGAGCCCTGCCCCGAGGCTGCAACTCAGGTTGTGAAACTTTTTTTACAACTGAGCAGGCGATAAGGGGGAGTCCAAATTTGTCCTTGGTTTTGGTCCCCGCTTTGGGTATTTAAATTGGCTAATAAGTCAGTTCTGCAGACGAAGAGTCATGCCTCCTCTGGGACTCACGGCTCTCCATCAGGTTGTGGGCAGCACTGCCACCAAGAGCAGCGAGCGTGCAGCTGAACTCCCGAGCTGAGAGCGGGGCTGCAACAGCCCGCCTGAAGCATATGTGTACATAAAAAATAAAAAAAGGTATATAAATGCACTATTTATCCATCTGTCATAAGATTGTTTAGGTTGGAAAAGACCCTTAAGAGCATCGAGTCCACCATTAGCCCAGCACTGCCAAATCCACCACTAAACCATGTCCCTGAGCACCACATCTAAAATCTTTGATCCCTCCAGGGATGGTGACTCCACCACCTCCCTGGACAGCCTGTTCCAATGCTTGACAGCCCTTTCCGGGAAGAAATTGTTCCTAATATCCAATCTGAACCTCCCCTGCTGCATCACTTGTCACTTGGGAGAAGAGACCAACCCCCCCCCTCTGCATCCTCCTTTCAGGGAGGTGTAGGGAGCGATAAGGTCTCCCCCTGAGCTGCCTCTTCTCCAGGCTGAACACCCCCAGCTCCCCCAGCTGCTCCTCACAGGGCTTGTGCTCCAGACCCTTCCCCAGCTCTGTTCCCTTCTCTGGACACGCTCCAGCCCCTCAGTGTCTTTCTTGCAGTGAGGGGCCCAAAACTGACCCCAGGATTCGAGGTGTTGCCTCACCAGTGCCCAGCACAGGGGTCAGTCCCTGCCCTGGTTCTGCTGGCCACACTGCTCCTGACACAGGCCAGGATGCCGTTGGCCTCGGCCACCTGGGCACATGGCCGGCCCATATGCAGCGGCTGTTGACCAACACCCCCAAACACTTCTGCCCAGGGGTACAACTGCACCTTTGCCTGCTGCGCTGTGTTCACTGGTTGTGCGTTGCAGCACAGGGTAGCTCCTTCTTCTCTGCCTTGGCGTCATCCGTGCCCAGCTGACCAGCCGGCTTGGCAGGACTTGTGCCTTGTGCCTACTTTTGCTGCCTCTTAGTTTGTGTCTGCTCCGATGTTCGTCATCCCCAAAATTCTATGACCCATTTTACTGCCCTGTGGAAACGGAAGCGATGAGTGGCAGTGCACCCTGCCAGGGGTGGCCAAGCAGCCCATCACAAAGATACACATCAGCAAGGGGAGGTTGGATTTAAACTCCCTTCTAATTTGTGCTGAGACATTAACTGGGAATTATAAACCAGCACTATTTAATGAAACATGTGGTCTTTAATAGATGGGGAGGGTGTGCTCCTAACATGCACGACAAAGTAAGTGGTGTATCTGATCGGATTAGTGGCAAATTTAATCTAGTGTGTGACACTGCTGATTCAACAGCCTTTTTTTTTTTTAAGGATCAAAGTGACTTTGGCTTGACATGTGATCTATTTAATGCACTAAATGAACTGTAGGCTGTATGGTTGGAGCCTTTATTTCAACAGGAAAAGGAATTTAATTTGAGAAGAGTTGCAATATACAGTATGGGAAGTTATTTTTTTTTTATAGTGTGGGAAAGCTTTTTAGTGACATGTGAAGCACTTACTACATCATTTGTGAAAACTCGTGTTTTCTGTGATATTTTCCAAACCTGAATCCAAAGGACGAATATCCTTTTTGCTGAGAAGACATTTATCTGAACCAGCAGGTTTGACTGAGTGTTTGTACCGCATGAAGATAAAAGGCCACCTAAATAGGCCTTTTAGCGTGGGCTGAATTTTAGTCTTGCCTTTGTGGGAAAAGCACCTTGCAACTCTGTGTTTTTGATACTGAAAGTCAAACTGCAAGTGTCCTGCATTGGTCAGCGTGTTCAGCTTCTAAACAGTGATGTGTCTCTGGTTAAAGGTTAGGAAAACTGATTTAGATCAGTTTGTGTCTATGCTGGGCTGCCCTGGTCCTAGGAAATCCCTGTGAGATAGGTAGGATCGGCACACCTGGGGATTATGGAATGAGGCACCTTTACAGAATTCACAGAAATGGACATTTCCACACGTCCAGGCGTCAGCTCGAGGCACAGGCACCCCCGGTAGCCTTATGGCATGTTACTGTACCACTGCAGAGTTGAGCATGACCATTTGCTGATGTGATTTGGAGAGAAAGAGTTTGTTTTCAGTTAGAACAGTCAGGTCTTCTGGTAGCTTTACTGACATGTGTGAACATTTATATGGAAGTGGGAAAAAATGGTTTGCAGATGAAATTTCTGTATTGATCAAAACGTCAGAGATTAGGTGTGGCTAATGCTTTCTATAAACACATCGTGCAGTTGCAGAGCATCTACTTTTTCCAGCTTTCTATGTGTTATCTTGACAACTGAGTTATGATCGAAGAGTCGCCAACTTCTGGGTTTGGCACCGTTGCCTGGAGTTGTTAAATATCTTGTGCGCTAACACAAATATTTTTAATAAAACAGGGCAAAATGTCACTTTTGGCAGTACTGTAACTATTGTTGTGATAAGTATGGTACTTAATAAATGTGCAGTCATAAGGGCTTTTGCCGAAACCCACTTTCAACTTATTTTAATGTTATTTATTTTATGGTTCTGAAATGGACTTGGTTGCCAGCTGAGGACAGAAACTGGTTAGGTGGCACCAGCAGTGGATATTGGGGCTTTCACCAGAGATGGCAGAGAAAAGTAGGAATCGACACTGCATAGTGAGTGTTTCTGAAACAAAATTGGCTATTGCCAACATATAACATGTTCAGTGGCAAATGCTTTGATGCTCAAGGGATTGTAGACTTTCTTTGGAGTTCTTGAAGGAAACTGTCTAGAAGAAAAAAAATCACTTCTTTTTAAGTTTACAGGGAATTCTTTACCATAACACAAGAAACATTTTGTTCATGTTAAGCATAAGGCAGTAAAGATAAGGTGATTTCTTTGAAAATAAGTGTACTGATTATTACTTACTTCCTGTGATTTTACTTTTCCAAACAGGTCTGCATTCCTCTGACTTCCACAATAAGAGATTTGTCTCACTTGTTAGTTCAGATTGAGGTCAAGTTTCCTTTCTCTGACGGCCTCCCTCCCTTTTTCTTTTCTGTTCTGCAAATCTAAGCGTGAGTCTATCCTGTAATCTGTTTCTAACTAAAAGATCCAATCCTTTTGAGGCCCGACCCTTTAATCTTGTGTTCTTCTGAGAGAGCAGGGACTCGCACATTCATGCTTAACTTAGGTATAAGCGTTTTCATCAAAATTCCAAATGTCCTTGGTAAGGATGGTAATCAACAGACACGAGTGGAAGTTGACAAAAGGCTCTTTTGGTTGCTGCCATTTCTCATAAGGAAAGCTGCTGTCTGTTCCGTGACCAGTCTGAAATAAGAGCTGATCTCCGAGCATTTCTTGCCCTGGAGCTGTGCCCCCATCACAGGATCGTCACCATGTTTGGTGTCCGTGCTTGAAGTTTGGCGTGAGGTCAAAACCCGGAGAAGCTCAGGGGCAGATGGGTCTTAGAGCAGACGATATTGCTGCACGTTGAGGCTCTTCTCCGTTCAGCTGGAAGTGCTGCCCTCAACTGCAACAGCCGTCAGTCACGCTGAGGTGACGTTTAGGTAACACAGTGATGAATGTTTCATTAAAATGTTCCTCAGGCAACTCTAATTCTTTTCATCTACGGGCTCCAGCAGTTACCGAAGCCCTACACCTGGGTAAGTCTGGTGTAACACTGTTGGGCTTTTCCTTTCTCTCCAGTCATGGGAAGCAGCCCTTGGAGTCAGGGTTCCTGGGAGTGTGGAGAATACTGAGAAATCCAGTCTTTGCCTCTTAGAGCAATTTGAGCTAGTTTATAAAAAAAAAACAAACCACAAGGGTGTTTTCAAAAGCCTTCTCTGCCTGTCGTAAGAGCAGGTAACCATTCCCTCTGCGGGTAATACAGAAACCCAGTCCTTCTGCCCATCTCCAGTATAAATGCCAGCTTAGTGCTCTGTTGGTTAACCCTTCATAACATCCTTGTATCATTTACTAAAGGAAGTAGTTAATTCCAACCAGAAAAAGCCTTTTAATACCCTCTCTCTAGTCACCACACATATTCTGCGATCGTAGCACTTTTTGTTTTTTGCTGTACTATACGGTGTAAATTGTTCCTGTGTGCTGTGGAGCCAGACCTCTGGTCATGATACAACAAATACTCTCAGCTAAAGTCAGCCAACTATGTCGACTCTGACCCTGCAAGCATTCCCTGAACAAAGAGTGAAAATAAACTTAGGAATATTGTGAGTCATTGAAGTGGAAGGACTTTATCCACAGACAGGCTTGTAACAAGCAGGTGTGGGAACAGGAGGCCGAGTTGGAAGAAATGTCAACTCACTGCCCCTTTCCAGCCTATGAAGTGGTGTAGGGGGGTGCTAAATGCCTTTTTTCCCTTGTACAGTGGGACAAAAGTACCAACCAAACAAAAAAAGCCCAACCACAACCCAAACCAAACCCCCAAACCCAAAGCAGGCAATTCCCATTACTGCTCTTCTAGCTTCATTTGCTGCCCACGTGCTTTGGTCTACCGAATTCTGTTTGTCTGATGAGAAATGATGGAACTTGCCACTCCGCTGGCAGAGTTCAGTTCCTGCCAGCGCTGGAGCCCGAGTACTCAAGAAAAGGTTATCTCGGCTGTCTGAGAAAATGCCGTTTTCCTTGGAAAACGCGGGCTGGCCCGGCTGTGCTGGCGGTTGTCAGCAGAGAGGCATGTAGCGTTCAGCGCCTGCTCTGCCCGATAATGCTGCTGCTGCTGTTGTTGCGGAGCTTCGCTGAAATGTGTTTATGCTACAGGAAAGCCAAGCTTATAATTTTCCTGAGTGCCTGGCACGTTTCCAGGAAGAAGTTGTTTTGTATGTCAACTCTTTCTGGAGTCGGTGTGGCGTAATTGCTGCTATTAGAAGAATGGGAGGAAAGGAGATTCCTTATACTCTCCTGTCCCCTGCTTTGAGGTTTTCCCTTTAGTCTCGTTCAGACTGGAAGTTTCTGTTGAGTTTGTGAGCAGTGGTCTTTTGCAAAACCTTGCCATCCCCATGGCCAGGGACATGAGCCCTGCCCAAAGCCTGCCCTTGACCTGTAAGCCCCAGTTTCTGACAGAGAGGAGCTACGGGCTGGACCCATCTTATGTGTAAAATTGCTCGCTGACTTGACAGGCTTTGGTCACTGTAGCAGGGCAGATCCTGGTGCTACAGTACCTATTTCGGTACCCCTGTAGATACAAGTAGATGGAGGAAGCATCGTAGGATGCCCTCTGGCCTAGGGTTTGCCAGCTGGGGCAGACGGGTTTCCTTCTTGTGCACAACGTGGTGTAAACGAAGCGACGGAGGGTAAGCGATAGAGGTTTTCTCCTGCTGTTTCCATAGGTGAGCACAGAAGCAGGAGGGTTGTCCTGAGGAATGGCAGGAAGTAATGCAGATGGATTGGAACTGGTTGTCAAGCTTCACAAAACCCACAGAAATGGAGAATATAACCCCCCTGCAATAATTTATTACTGCAGATCTTACGTTTATGTCCAAAGTCACATGAAAAATGTTCATAAACTTAATTTTGGTCCCGTCATTTTTCCGCTTTTGCCAAAATTTTCTGTAGAGGAAAAAGCCCCCAGCTGCCTTTTGACCATATCCACTTCCAGCAGTGAAAAGGAAACCAGGCATTCCTGGAATTATTATCAAAATTCCTTTGTCTCTGTGGGGCAGGAAGCCAGAGTGCATTGTTTTAATGGCATTTTTCTAGCCTGAAACCTCTGAGGCTGCCTATATTTCTCAATTTTCTACAGAAATTTCAGGATGCTGTCTGCGTTTTGTTACCCTGACAGCTCATTTATTCACTTACTCTACCTTCCTTGCCTGCCGTACTGTAGTATCTCAGATCATCCCTGTGTAATAAAACAGTAGGTAGTCTGGTTTTGTTGTCTTTTAAACAGGAATTGCCATGGTCGTATGTATGTAATATAATCTGATTTGTAATTCCCTCTCCCCGACTGTTTTACTTGCAGTTTTCCTTCGGTTTCTAGTTACAGGCACGTAACTCCCTTATTGCCCAGAACTCTGGGAATAATTATGTCTTTTTGTCTTCATTCTAGAAACTCTCAGGAGATACAGTCCTGGTTTGCAGCTGTGGGGGGAGTAAAACGGTGGTATTTTTTATTTTTCTAGAGTTTATTCTATCTCACAGCATTGCTATATTTCAGTTTTAGTGTTGGTATTAATCAGATAGATAGACACGGTAATTGTGACTACCTTGCTACCTGCTCAGGAAATGCTCAGCTGAAGAGCAAGAACCTCGCTCTGTCTCTTTGTCTGCTGAAGAAGCACATTTTTAGCCCTTGTAATCCTATAGAAAAAGCCTTCAGAATGTGGCCTGAACGAAATCCTGGTAACTCTGAGGCAGGTAGGGAATAAAAGGACTCTCACCTCATGCACGTGTGCACGCAGACATGCGTAGCCTTGATTTTTGAGGTCTGTCTCATGACTCTGTCTGCACTGTGTCACCTAAGAGGGATCTGATGCTGAACGGGGCAAGAAATGGGCCTTGAGGGGGTCACGCAGCCCCTCTCCTTGCACCGGGGCAGGACTAGCAATGAATTACTGCAATTCAGAACAGGATGGTTTCCAACAGCCTTTGTAACCAAAATCCTTGCTCAATTATTTATATGTTTGGGGAAAGGAAATACGTAAATTGTTTTCCCATTAGTGAAGTAACCAGGAAATAAACAGAGGAGACCTTGTTGGAAATATTTGTTTTGTTCTGATGGTGCAGATAAGCAGCTGTGAGAGCTCTCAAGTTTGACCGCTCTGTGAATCATTCTAAGACTTGTCTGGATGTTGAAGCTCCTTGCACAACTGAACCAAGTGCTGTATTGCCCATAAAACAAATGTGGATGATTTAAAGACATGCAGAATTATTGTAACTCTTTATTTACCGTTTTCAGGATCTGGAGTACTACCTATATTCTAGTACTTCCTATAGTATTCCTGTGTTTCATCCCCATTGAATTAAATGGTACTTGAAACACAAGGAGAAGGTGCAGGGGTAGCCAACAGCATACGAGCAGAAAGGGAACGAGAGCACGAGGGGCGCAGCCACCATTTGTGCTATCTGGGAAGTATTTCGTTATACAGTCATTAAGTTGATGGCTTTAAAGCAGATAAATGTGGCTAGTGCGGCCTATCAGCGATGATACGTGCTGTGCTTTGTTTCCTGTGTTTGAGACTACCTTTAAATTATTAGTGTCTTAGCATCGTGTTCACAGAATAGCGTCCTATGAGTGCAGGCAAACAGCTGTGAAAAGGGACCGAGGAACCAGAAAACTGTGTTAGCGTGGTGCACTTGGTTTCCTCTGAAGCCCTGATAAAACACAGGTTCCCATGTTTTATGCCTCTCACAAGTGTTATTGTTCTGAATCACTTAATGGTGTGGTTTTATACCTGTCTGCTTTCACAACATAAAATGCAGTTCTAAGGCCCAGCAGCGGTGTAGGATACAGCCACAGAGATCTCGGGGAAGGCAGCGGGGCAGGGAAAACTGTCGCCTCAAGGCAGAGAGAACCATATGTCTGACCACGTGAATGGGGAAATGCACAGAACGTGTCAAAACCCTGTCCCTGGGAGATCTTGGATCCCTAAAAATGCAATGTGGCAGGGTTCGGCATGCAGCACCCAAGTGCCTTCTGCCTGGCAGTCACTGCCCCAGCTCTGGTTCTGGAGGAGCAATGGCTGCTGAGAGTCCCATGGAATAATCCCATAATTTCAGCATCATGTCAGGGCCCCAGAGATAGTGGATCAGATCTCCAGAAATGAAGTAAATAGAGGTGAAGCTAGGACAGGATCCTGCATGAGGTGGGTGCCTGCTCTGCTTCGGCTTCCGGCACCTCTGGGCTTGAGGTCAGGTTTGTTTGATCCATCAGACATCCAAGAGATACCTGCTTTCCAGGACACTGAAGTACACAGTAAGGAGCTGGACATTTAGATTGACTCCTTGTCTCCGAGATCCTTCCTGGGGCTTTCCTCTCCTAGGGATTTTGTCTGGAGACAAGGATGCTCCAGCTGGGGAGGAGGCAGACAGACTGTCGGAGGTGTGAGTACCTACAGATAGTGACATCCTTGCGCTGACACATTCTTGGCTTAAAACCCGTATCATTTGCATACTCCTTATTACTCCCTTCCACAACCGGCCCAGAAATGTCTTACAGGAGAGACGGAGGCTACACAAACAGCCTTCTCCTCTGCCATCCTGCAACTGCCAGCATGAAATGGATAGTTAATTTGACCTCAGAATTAGGTTCTGAGATTGCTGGTGGAGTAATTTTAACAGAATGGTCATCTTTCTTGCTTCAAATGTGACCAGCTCAGTAGGGACGGGAAGGTGTTGTTACATGATGGCTCTTTAATGAGTTGTGGGGAGCAAGAGGGTGGTTTCAGACTTGAGGACATATTTAATCTTGCAACATCTTTTACTATGCTTAATAGCCTGTCCTACATCTTAATCACTCTGTGTGGAGAAATTAATCCAAAAACCCCTTTTGTCCCAGTAATTTTAAACCTTCACTGTGGTTGCCCACATCAGCCTGTCCTCTGGCATCTCCCCAGGTTCTGCTTTTGCCTGATCCATGGGAGTGCTTCTCATCCACAGGGATGGGCAGTCGTGTAACTCTAGCTTCTCTTTCCATTCTGAGTTTGAGTGAACGTAAAAGACTCCTGACACTCAGCTTTTCCTGCACCCTTGAGACAGCAGAGGCTCACAAATAATAGCTGAATTCAATCCTGCTGTCTTCTTGGGTTATTACTGTTTTCCCCTGACGACTGGGCGTGCCGGCATTGTCCCACACATGGGAGATGCTGTCACCGTGCTGGCTCTCAGGCAGGGCTTACGCAAAGCTCCGTGCCGCTGTCTGCACGCTGCAGTTCACCGCGGGATGCCTCAGTTGCAGGAATCGGAGCGGCGGCAGGGTCAGAAGTGAGCCGAGGAGCTAGAAACAGAGCCTGGGAGAGTGGCCTTGCTGCCTACTGCCCAAACATCTCTTGAAGCTGTGGTTGGATGGTTGTCCAGGTTCTCCTGGGTGAGACTTCCTCACCGGAGGCCTCGCCAAGCAGAGGTTGGTGCAAGGGGTCAGGGTCTCCCTGGCACAACTTGCGGTGTGCTGTGGTCTGCAGCCTGTAGACAGTAGGATGCAGTCTGCTGCCATGCACTTGCACTCCGTGGTGTCCAATTTATCTAACGGTGTAGGCAGCCGCGGGGTCATTCTCAGCCTTTGCCTCTCCATCCAAACTTGACCCACATAAACCTGGAATGGGAACTGTTGGCTTTCCTCACACACCGCGATGTGAATGTGAACTGTTGGTTTTCCTCACACACCGCGGCGATGCCTTACCAGCGTGAATTGGTTGTTCCTCCACATATTCAAGTGGCTATCGATCTTTATTGGGAGTTTTGGAATCTATTTTGTAGTTGTAGGAAGAAAAGGCGTGTGTGCTGTTGTTCAATGGTTTCAGCAATGTGAAAGCTGCTATTTCTGCTCTCTCAGGACCATTATTTGAATCTGGTTTTGAGTCACACAAGTAGTAACCGGTGAAAAAAGAGTTTAGAGGTTGGATAACTGCCTCCTCACAAGGCAGCAGATGAGCATAAAAGTGATTCATAGGTTTGACCTGATTCAGAACTCCTGGAGATGTAGTTTTCAGTTTTAGTCTACATTGCAGTCTTCCAAGTGAAAGACAATATTATTAATTAGAGTTTGCAGTATCAGTACTAAGAGTCTCAACCAAACTAGCTTTTCTACACTGTTTCTTCAACATGTGATGAGTGGAGTCTGTGAAATACAATTCTGTGTGATAAGAAAGCTGGCTGTGAGCATCTGTGGTGAGTTGCAGGGATGATGAGGGACCTTTAGCACATATATTCAGCACCTCAGTTGGTTTGACACTTTGGTCCTCTGGTTTTTTGCACTAATACTGCTGTTGCTGGGAAGCTTTATATTTTCATTTATTGGGTTTTTTTATTTTGTTAGACTGCATACGGTCATTTGACACGGGCGCAGCAGGACTGGGAGGAGCTGGTGGTGGCTCTGTGGGTGCGTGGGGCTGCGTAGGCATGCATGGTTTCACACCTAACGTGTGTCCGCAGGGAACCCAGCACCTTTTCAGCAAGGGACCACCTGAGGGATGCAAATCAGCGTGATCAGGAGGCACCTGTGTAAGGCCAAAATGCATTTTGTAGGTGTCTTTACGTACCAGCACTGACACCCTCCCTTATTTATCTCTCCGAGACTGTGCTGTCATCTACCTTCCTTCCCAAGGCAAAGCTATTCTCAGGCTCGCCTTTTCCAGTGTTGCACTCGATCTCCCACTGCCCATCCTCCTCTCCTTCCGCTGTGCTTCCAGTCGGGGGGATGTGCCCGCAGTTGGGGGACACTCCTAATGCAAACGAGAGTGCAGTGGCAGAGGGACAAACCCCAGCAGTTAAGCAAGTGGAGCCGATCAGGATTTTACCAGTCATGAAACACACAAAATCAATACCAGAACAAGCTAACAGCCAGTGGGGAAGGTTTTAGCAAGAGCATAATGGATTTGATTTTCTCCGTTTTCATCAATAACGTGGCAAATGCATTTAGCACAGGCTGGAGTGGAGCTAACAGGATATCAAGCAGGCCAGCAAGAAAAGCTTTGCCGTTATCACCTCTAGCGCCAGAACCCCCAAACAAACCAAGGTTAGTGTTACACGCCGTGAACAAGACTGCATTATCCAGCTGTGAGCAAGTGTTATGGATAACTTCAGAGAAGTGGGAAGGACAGGCTTACCTCCTCTGACATCTGCTACCATTTTTAGGTACTCCTGTAGTTGAATCCTCTTGGAGAGTTGTTTAAACTTCTTTTTTAAACTTTTTTTGTAGGAAAATTCAACTGGAAATTTTACTGCACCCTAAAACTAAACATGCAACAAAACCTCCAACAGATGCCAACCTAAATCAATAAAGTTCTTAAGCGGAAGCCAACCCTGTATATTTGGTGGGTTGCGTCACAGGGTGACCTCGGGCATTCCCTGGGTGACCTCGGCCAGAGTGGAACCCCCGGGTGCTGCCGCAGCACAGCAATTCCTGCGCCGCAGCCCGGGGAAGCGTGCCTGTGGCAGCCATACAGCTGCATAATCCACGGTGTCAGAGTGGCACTTAGACCCAGACAGACTCAAACACGTCGGCAGCCTGAGTCAGACAGAGTCGATGAATCCTTAAAGGCTGCTTCAGGGCAACGAGAAGTATTTTTTCTTGTAATAAATAGATAATTTGGGATTAAAAAATGCTGCAACTGAGAAAACACTATTTTTATGTGAAACCTGTGTAAAAATGTCTGATTATGTAAAAATGTCTAATTAGCACATGTCTGTGTGTAATCTGTGCTGAAAAGGGGAAACATGGCACACGTTGCCTGAGAAATAAAACTGAGTGGCAGGGCTAAGGTTGCATTCTGGATGCTTGGATTAGCATATGTAAGCTTTTCCCTTTGCTGGGATTCGTTTTTGAAATAGTCGGTGAACTAGCTAAGCTCAGTTAAGTATATTTTTAATTAGAGGGAGAAGTCAAGAAGTGCTGGATCCGTAATCACAGGAAATCCGAGCTTGGGGTGGGAGAATTTCAGACAACAGCGATACTGAGAAACGCAAACCCTCTCAATGCTAACGCGACAGTGTTCACTGTCCCAAAACTTCCCGAGAGTATGTGCCTGAGTGGTAAATAGCTCCTAAGCATTCTGGTGAGCTTAATAAAATTTTGCCTTAGGCAAACGTCTTTCTGTCTACAGCACTAATCCTGATGTCGCCACGTTTCGGGGGAATTCTGCTGCGCTGTAATAAGAACTTCTCCAGCACTTATTCAGTTGGAGCATTATGTAAGACGTGCAGCCATAACAGAAAACCGTAGAAGACAGGGCTAAAAATGACCTTCAGAGGTCATTTCATTCTGCTTCTGGAAGGCTGGACGCTGCCAGTGTAAACACTGAGCAGCTTCACCAGTTGAGAGATGCGAGATAAATTTGCATTAATGTAAATCCAACAGTGTGATTATTTTTTTCCTTATATTCAACCAAGGTAGCTGAAAGGGGATGGATTGCAGTAATAACATGTTTTAGTCATGAATATTAATAGTGAAGTAATTAAATCAGATTACTAGGAATTATAGGACAGGGAGATACTTCACGTATCATTGAACCTGCTCCCCAGTTAGCATAGAAACCCTTTCATAAACGTGTGGAGCTGTCAGTTAACTACGAGAGGGTTTAAAGTAGCCCTTGCACGGCCTTGTTTTTCATCTTTCATTCAGTGTAAAGTTCTTTAGTTTTCACTGCGCTGTGCTGGGTGTGGATCTGACTGACCAAAATCCAATCTGATACGCAATTACTATATTCCTGCCAACGCAGCGCAGGAAGAGCAGCATAGCAAATGACTCGCCCCGTGGAAGTGGAATGTACCTCAGCGGAACCTGCATTGCCTTTCATCAAAGTATGACTCCACATAGCACGCTAAATTCTTTGCTGAGGTAAATTGTTGGCAGTTTTCCTCATTTGTACCCTAAGTCTTTAAAATATGCAGATGGCGATGCGACAGCTCTCCAGATTCTGGTGACCTCCTTTAGGAATGTGAATACCAAATAGAGCTGAGCCAGTGGAAGCAGAAAATGTTGATGTTAACAGAACTGAGGTGATGTTTGCATTATCAGGAAATCATGGGGTTTCCCTTTTCTGGCCGTGAGGATGTAAGGACTGGCTGCTGCTGCTGCTTCAGAGCAGCCTCCTCTCCAGCATAGCATCTTCTCTTCAAATACTCCTCTGGTAGGTAGATAAAATCCCTTCCATCTGCCATATTATGCTTGTTACCCAAGCTTACGTGAACAAGTAGAAGTATAGGTTGAACCCTTGAGTTCTTGCTTTCTGTGGCGTTCTGATCTATTTGCAGGGAGCTAATAGCGGGGTAGAGGACCTCAGTCTTTAGGAAGTGCAATCCCAGAGTTGCCTGTGAGTTGTAACGCTCGGGTCTCGGCAAAAGCCAAAACCAGAAATAAAAAAGAAAGTATCGGAATTTAACGGGACATTCTCAACCGTTCTAAAACAGCAGAGGATAATCTAGTTTAAAGAACATTATGAATTACTTGGTAGACCAAGATCAGGCGCAGTCACACAAAAATGGATACAGCCAAAGCACAAATATGCCTTTGGCAGCAACGTGTCTGATAAAGTTTGACATAACCCAAAAATACCTACTAGCTGCGAGAGTGCAGATGGCAGAAGAGAGATCAGCTACGTAAATACTGATGTTCTCTAGTAACATGTTGGAGTGACGGATGTGGAGAAAGGGTGGATTGTCACTGAATTTCCCTAAAAGCAAGATATTACTGTCACTCTAGTAATTTGGAAAAGAATTCTAGTTTCAGCCCTGGAATGAAGCGTCGCACAACAATCGCATTTTCAATCGTGCTAAGAGCACGGGAAGCTCAAGTGGGGAAGCTCATTTGGTAGGAATCCTTTCCTGAGAATGGGAATTGTTCAATATGGTTGCTGCTGTAGAAGTGCCTCGCAAAGCAAGATGGAAAGGAGCGGGAATAATGTAAGCCAGAAGCCCACAGGCGATGAAACGGGTAGTGGGGATGATGCAGTGTCATGTCTCTGTGGTCGGATCTTGTTCAGCTGTGGGCCCAAATGAATTGTTTGTTTTTATTTGATTAAGTGGGTGATCTCAACAGAGTTAACAGTTTCTATGCTGTTACCTGGAACACAGAAGTCGAGCGTTTACGGTGTTGATACAGATGGTGCTTGTGTCCTCAGCAGATTTGCGTTTGGAAGTTTATCTGTAAGCAGTCTGCAACTCAGGTTTAAGATTCTGCAAATAAGGGAGGGTTTTTCTGTGTACTCGCGGCTCTGTGGCAATGCGCAATGTTAGATAAATCTGTTTGGGGAAGGATGAAACACAAAAAGGTTTTTTGCCTAATGACATCAGCTGGGGAGCATCTTGTTTGCGCAGGTTATGTTTTGGAGCAGTGGTGGCCTGCCACACTTTTTAGCATCTTATTAAACGCTTTATTACAAGACAACAGCGATGCTACGGAAGTGATGCTAAGGTTCTGTACGGCTTTCCCTCTGGGAGACATTTGTTTTCAGCTCGGATACTGAAGCTGAAGCATTACTATCATAAGTTCATTCTGCTTCAGTTTGAAATTACTTAATTGTCTTGCGAAAATCTGCCTAGAATGACAATGGAAGTGGGATCAGGTAACCATTTTCTGGATGGCTTTGTAAGATGTGCTTTTTTTTTTTTGGCTATTAGTGGTCCTGGTGACAGTGTGCACTTTGTGTATTTTCAATTCCTCCTTCTCTTATGTCCTTGATTGGCTTTTCTGCTCGAGTCTTCCTCTACGCTCATAGCATCACAGCATAAATATATTAACAGATACTGAAATATATATATGCATCTAGCCTATGTGTCAGGAAGACTCACCTAACTAAGGATTTGCTAGGTCAAGTCTTTGGTAGACAACCTGATTTTCCATTTTAATCAGATTACAAAAGGAGATTGATTTGAATGTTTCACACTTTAGAAGGGTTAACAGGCGCAGAGATTTCGGACCAAATCCTCAGCTGGTATGAACAGGCATTGGGAGGCGGTGAACTGACAGCAGAGCTGTGGGATTTGAAGGAGCAGAGATCTCAGCTCTGGACTCCCAACATACAAGCAAAGAGATAAAACTGAGAGGCAGACTGTGCCAAGAGCTGTGCACTGCAGGAGGAGCTAATACATGGTAAAGCAGAAGATTGTGAGAGACCCAGAGTTGAAGGGAATCCAGAAGGGAGCTTGCATGGAGTGGGCTGGGGAAGCAAAGCAGGGAAGTCAGAGTCAAGCATGAAATCCAAGCCCAGTCTAACATAGCAGGGAACTTGTAACCCCTGAGTTTAGAGATGGCTAGTTGCAAAGAAAGCATCTACTTCAGTCCCTCCAAAAAGATGGCTTCACATAAACCTTCTTACGTAGAAAACAACAAAGATAAGAGACGAGATGTGCTGGGAGCTATTGCCTGCGGTGCGGGAGCTTCTGCGGATCCTCCCAGAAGTGCTGCTGCTGGGAAGGAGGCTGATTTGATGGGAGGGGCCCTGTTGTATGTAGTTAATTGAACAAGCTGTTCATCTTCTAAGTGCTCATCTGAGCTGGGCTTAGCGGCTCTCCAGAGATGCACCCATCACTAACGATGAAAATCCTAATGCAGCAGAGCGCGCGGAACCTCAGATTACCTCCTTCCCTTCCATCGTGCAGTGCTACCTCTAGTCCGGTGCCTTGCTGTGTGCTAACCACTTTTGACAAGTTACGTCATGTTGCTTGAATTCTCTGGCACTCTCTGTACACGTATATTTTAGCCTGGTGCAGTCTCGTAAGAGCAGTAAATGATACCTCGTTTCCCATCACCTTTATTTCAGGGGCGGGCTGGCGTGCTGATCAGGTAGCGGAGGAAAACTGGGGCACAAATTCGTCTGTCAGCTGAAACCAGTGAACAGCTCTGTTGTCAATGCAGCTTTGCAGGGTTCCATCAGCTGGCAGTACTGCCCCCATGCCCATGGATTCCGTACCTTTAATCATAGGACAGTAGTTACGTGGTAGTATGAGTACAAATATGTTACTGGAATTGACGTCTCCGAGAAGGTGGATCGTTGTCAGGAGTGGGCTTCCATCTACGTATGAGGGGGCACAAGAGTCACAGCAGATTTCTGGACTGAGAGGATATTTTCTCTTCCAATCAATGATTGGAATCAGGCATGGATTTCTCTTAGGTACAGTACTTTAATAGCAGAAATTCTGTGTGACCCCAGAAATGTGTGATAAGATAACTCTTGGATGATGTTAGGGATGGGTCATGGATCTACTCTCCTTACATAACGTTCTTGGGAAGAGCGCGGATTAGGAGTGACTCACATTGTCCGTAATCAACCAGATTGTTTTACGAAGGCCGGTGAGGTTACTCGGGAATAGAGTGGGCAGGATTTTGCTCCGCAACCGAGCGCGTGTAGCAAATCAGCACTGTGGGAGCACGTCCTGGGGTGGTGCCGCCCCGCGGTGGGGAGTGCTGGCTGCGAGCAGTGCTCTGCCCCTGGCTCTCGTTATGTGTCTCCAGGGTGCAAAGAGGGTTTGGAGCCTGGTGTAAACCCTCTCTGCACCCTGGAGACACGCACCTGGCTCCTGGCACAAGCTCGAGTCATGAAGACCATCTCCCCCCAGGCGAGATCAGGGTTGCGGGGGGAGGCTGCGGGTGCACCACCAGAGCTCTGTGGTGGAGGGGCCTCTTGGTCTTCCACGGGAAAACACGGTCAGTCTTCTCTTCCTGGGCTTTCCAGCGGTGGCCTGGGGGGATAACACATTACACTCATGGAGTGTTTCCCAAATGCAGACTAAGCTCGCAGAGCTAGGGGGGTAGGTTGGAAGAACTCAAATCTGTGTTGCCTTTTGTGCCTGCGAAGGGACCACCTTAAAGCGCAGCCATTTAGGATCACAAGCGACAAGGGAGTGGATTAATTCTAGTATCAGCGTTATTTGCACTGCCCTTGAGAGGAGTGGAGGTGAATGTTTAAAGGACGATTGAGAGAGGCAGTCTGCTGCGAGCACCAGTCAGAATGTGGCTCTGACTCTAGTAAATACAAGCAGATCTCTGTGGATAATATGAGTTTTTTTCTTTTTGATTTTTAGAATCAACCTTGTCCTATGTTAGGCAGCTGGAGGCAAGAGTAAGACAGCTGGAGGAGGAAAATCGCATGCTGCCCCAGGTGGGTGACTTCTGTTGGTGGGAACAGTAGCCGGCAGCTAGACAGCAACACTCGCGCGCTCGCGATAACGCCAGTGTTACTCGTCATTTGACGAGACCGCATTTGAACACGCGGGCTGACCGTTCGGATAATCGAAGGCACTCACGCCCGTCTGTTCGTCTTGCTCGTGGTTGAGTTGGGCATTTATTTAAGACTATGACGGTGCTTTCCTTCATTTTTCTCCTTTGCAGGTGTTGATACCTTGCTAAGAAAAATTCACTGGAGGCTGCTACTTATGATTAATTAATTTAAGGGTTGAAAATCACAGTGAACTGACCCCTTTACATTCTGGTTTTATTCCAAGAGCTTCTTGTTATTAAAATATGAAGTACTTTTTATAGTTAACCAAAATATTTTGCTCTAAATATGCAAACGTTTTAAGTAATAATAATTGGGTTAGATTATGTTTAATATTTTGAGGAATATATTGGATATATAAATGCAAGACTGGAATTGAATAAATAAGCAATATGAACTTGAAGGTTTTCCCAATATGTTTTTAAGAATGAAAAATTTCAAAGTTCATTAAGAATGAATCAATGACACTTGGATTTTTTTGTATATACATATACATACCTGTGCATATTCCTATTCTATTTCATTCAGTAATCCTTAGGAAAATCCATAAAGTCTCCGAATGAAGTGGCCCACTGGAAGAAGAAAGAATTTGCATTTTGCTTAAATCAAACACTGGTTTAAATGAAGACATTGGTCTGAAGAAGAAAAGTATTTTTTATGGAACTTAGTACTGTTATTTGAATGTAAAATCCAAAATAGCAGTGAAATGGAGTAAGAAGAAAAATCCACTGGCTCAGATTTATTAATTTGTATAAGCTAAGATTAGCTAAAAGATCTCAGCCCCGGGTTAACAATTTCCTTTTTTTAAGGCAGATTTTAATTGAAGTGTGGGGGGTTTTTTCCTTACCTACAATATGACAGTTGGAAGGGCCTCTCTAGCTCTTGTTTAGCTCTTGACTTGCTGGGTGACCATGAGCAATTGATGTAACTCCTCTGTACCCTAATTTTTTGATCTGGAAAAGAAGGACAGAAGGATGGTTAAATGTCTGTCCATCAACATGTATACAGTTCTTGATAGGAAAGGCAAAGGTTGATCTCCAGCGATAAAGAGTATTATTTGCTTGTCAAGAATGGTGTTCAGGGCAAATGGTAACAAACCTGCTTGGGAATACTGTTTTGTTTTCTTGTGTCTGGAACAACTCTGGGGGATAATTGTGGGCAATTCTTTGTGGACAAAATCTTTATAAGCGACTGTCTTATTTGTCTGGCCTTTGAGGTGCTCAGGTGGAGACCCATGAAACGCATTACCAGACCTTGTCACAGACTGGAACACCCATGTTGTGCGTGTTGAGTTCACTGAAAGTATCTCAGATGGGGTGCCAAAACCAGAAAATGATGCTGGTGAAAACAGCCCTTCAGCCCGTAGCTGTTGCAAAAGCCATTGAAACCAAATGTGCTGATTGAGGGAAGGGGAAGAGCTAGGTGAGCAAGCCTGCAAACTGCTTTTTGTTTTTAAATACACAGGTCAAAGTTTGTCTTACGTTTGGTTTTGTTGGCACAAGGATCTGTAGTAGAGTTCTGAGCATCTCTGGATGCTTTATTACAAGAAAGAATGAGTGACAAGGTTCACGTCTCCTGACACATCTTACCTTTCCTCCTGAAGAAAGTCATTGCTCTGAGGGGAGGAAGGAAATGTAGACACCAAGCTTATTCTGTCTTTGCATTTCATTACCTCGGTGTTACATTTGCATGAGTTCATTCTGGGGGTTTGTCGTTCCTGCACGTAACTCCCTGAACGTGCTGTCAGCGGTGATCGGGCCCCGTCACAAAGACAAGGACACGGGATGGAGATGCATAAGCTCCTGGCACTGCTTCGATCCCATTTAATGGGAGGGATGGGAGTTTGTCGGGCGTTATGCCAAACGGAGTGCTTTTGACAAATCAGCTGAAAATACACGATGAGCTCCACAACTGATGAAGGTTTCTGGCACAGCTCTTCCTCAATTACAGTGTTGGGCCTTCAAATGTCACCAGTGCTTCAGCAAGAGCGTCTTTTGCTTTTTTGGATGGCTTACCAGGGCGCCGGGAGGGTTTGGGAGCAGCAGGATTGCACTCAGTGTGAGAAGGGTGACGACTCGCACCCCCGAGTGTGACGCCGCTGCTGGCTCTTTGCTGAAGAGTCCTGACCTGGCTTCCCGAGGCTTTTTGCTCTCCTCCCGCTACACTTTTCTCCTTTCATCCACCACTTTGGTGGGGTTCTTTTCCAGTTTCTTTTGCTTTGCTTGTCTCCCTCCAAACATATTAGTGTTCCTTTTAAAACCCCACAGACCTCTCATGTAAAGGTTTTATTAATATTTAGTGGCAAGAACATTTCCAGAGAAGGTGGATTTAAGTGCTGCCATCACCGTTCAAATGGAATCTGAGTTGGAGATCACTCTGCTGTGCCGAAGGGCTGCTTTGGCAGGGGAAATTCAGTACCACCGAGTCAATATTTGAGTTTGATCAGGTAATAGAAAAGGTATAAAAATGCACGTATGGGCTGAAGCCTGTTCCTGTCGGTTCCTGTGCTGCGCAGTTGTCCTGATGGTGGTTTGTAGCACAGCAGCGGGTTTAAGAGTTATGGGAAGCCATAGGTGAGTTGTAGGTTTGCTGCGTTGGTGAGAGCTGCGATTAGCTGTTCTTGTGTTGCTGATGTTGGTTTTTCCTTCTCTCAGATATCATGTAACAAGATACGATCCAGACCCTTTCTGTTTCTGGCCACAAATAGGTTTTTTTTGTGCAAGAAAGCAGATACTTTCCTAGATTTATGATATGCAGCTGGGTCTTCTGCTAACAGTGCCAGACCGTGCCGGCTGCGCCCACGGCGAGGGGTGTGCGGCTTGTAGGTGAGGGTGCGTGACAGCAGCAATAGGGTCCGAGCGAGGACATTTCTGGTTTGTGGGATGGATTCTTGGCTGGGGTAGCTCTCCCATGGGACTGGGGCAGGAAAGCTGTCTGCAGCATGGGGACACTGGCAGCACCACCACCTTCTGCCGCCTCCAAACATGGGTGAAGCTACAGCATCGCTGGGGATTGAGATTTGCTGCAAACATAAAGAAAACCCAAAGGTGATAGTATGGCCAGTGCTCTAACCAGAACGTAGCGTCTGTGCATCTTGTCATGAAGCTACTCAGCAATAATTGAGAAAACATGTGGGGAGCAAAGAATGGCTTCAGATCCCAGTCACAGCTTCCTGGGCTGCGGCAGATCTCTTGTGTCAGTAACTCCAGATAACTGGAAACAGGAGCGGCCGTCCTGCCTGACCTGGCGTGGTGTGTGGCCGCTATCCACGCCTTATGCTGGGGAAGCGAGATCAGGATCTGGCATCCACATGTCAGTTAACGGAAGATATCCCTGAATTTTGGTAGGGGCAGTGTTTCAGTGCTGCTAAGCTTGGCTGCAGTGTTACGGAAATGTGGACGTCTGTCATCATGACAGGGAATGCGTTTGCAAAAGATATTCTTGGCAAGCCACCCGATTTAAATTGCTTCAGTTTTTATTTGTTTCATGGGAGGAGGGCGCAAGAGGCAGAGATGGAGAGTTGTCAGACATTTCCCCCTTCTAACTCTTTGTCCTTGTACTGTAGCTTTACCTTTCAATGAGAGGAAGCATTGCCAGGATGCTGCTTTCTGAGCAAACAAGCTGGATGGGGCAGTGGGGCCGGAGGCTGGATGGGTGCAGCAGCAAAGCCATGAGGCAGATGTCGTGCAGGGCTGAACCAGAGCCCTTCTCCTCCCTCTCCCATGGGCTTTTCTTCCTCTGTTCCTTCATTCTTTCCTTTCCAAGTATTTTTATCCTTTTCCATCCCTTTTTGTTGTTTCCTTTTCATTTCCACTGTTGCTTCAGGCACTTTTTTTTGGGTTTTACATCCTTGCTAGCCTTTTCCAGTCCTGGTACGTTTAAGTGTGAAACGGCAGGCGTGACCCTTAGGCACACACTAGTTTATTTTTAAGCACTTCCAACATTATCCGTTTCCCTCTTTCTCCCCCCTTCCGCTAGATTATCACATTTTATTTCAACCCATTTCCAAGTATTTCAAAAACCTTTTGGCTGAGATCTGTGGTTTTATTTTCCCTCTGCATGGCATGGTTTTAGTTATAAACCTAATTACAAGATGGGAACTGTTTGGTTAGGTTGTTTTTTTTTCCTGTAAAATCTGTGTCACTCGCAGGCTGTTTGTCTCCTCCCTTCCATAGGGTGTAGAAGAAGAGGGAATCCTTCAACTGAAATATAATTAAAAAAACACTGAACAAACTTATGTTACCTGATCATGTCATCAAATATTTGCTGAAAGTAAATCAACACCCTGTTCTTATCCTCCGATTAATTTAATAGGGCATTAATGGATCGCCGTCGCTTTACAACAGCTGAGGTTCTGACCGGTCTTTGTCTTGGGGCACCCCAAGCACAGCCCTTCCATCGTGGGGGCGTGGGCGGGCTGCCTGATGGGAACTTGTGGCCGTGATGTTGTGCAGATACAAATCCAAGAAAATCCTGGTGTACAAAAGTTCAGGGAGAAGGACAGATTATTGTTTTCCTGGGAAAGTCCAGAGTTACTTTGTACTCCTGATTTTCTTGTAGAGTCCACTCAATCGTCCAGATTTTAAATAGTGGTGGTCTTTTATGTGTGGCCTCCAAGATGCAGAGGTGCTACAGCCCAGAGCCTTTTTCTCTTGTGGGTTCATTAGCAGAAGAGGTTAATGAAGGGCCTGCTGACAGTGGTTGTTTCTGAAGGTCTGTGGCCAGCAATGGTCTTGGCCACTCGGAATTCCAAGTAGGCTTCAGATGGGCTCTGAGGATTTTGCCAGCAGTGTGCAGAAGTGGAGGTTTCTACTGAAGGCTCTGAGGACAGGCATTATGGCGAATAACTGCAGCATTTTAAAATTGCGTATTTTAATCAACAGGAATGTTCCCTCAAGAAAACCCTGTTGCCGTTTTGTTTAGCGCGCTATTGATCCAGCTGAGCAACACGTAGTGCAGCTTACTGCTTTCTGGTTCTCCGTCCTCCTGCCTGTTTGAGACAAGCTGACAAGCACAGCCTCTGTTTTCTTTGAGCTAACAGGGAAATTGAGGGCTGGGGAGATCAGGGAAAAAGCTTTGAAAATCAGGTAGTGATTGAAGTGGCATGGCAGTTACCCAGCAGGAAGGATATACTTCCCGGTAAACCACTTGCCTCTGGGATAAAAGGCAGCTGGAGGATGCGGTCTTGTGCGTTTGCCGAGGTCGGTCCCCGATGGTGAGTGAACAGAGCAGTGCCCAGTGGACAGGAAAATTGTCTTCTCTCAGAAGCTGTGGTGAGGTGACTGCGAGTGTCCTTGGGGCAGAGGCGGATGTGTTTTCTCCTCCTCGGCTATCCTTGCGTGCCGTGGGGAAGTCAGGCAGCCAGCGGCGTGCTTCCTCCGGAGGGGCTGGCAGATAGAGTCCTGCCGACTTGAGCTGTGCGCCTGGCACTACAGTGGTTTTCATTCATGACTGTCCTGATCAACAGCATGGGTTGAAAGTGATGTTTGATACTGGCTCGAGTAGAAAGGCTCATGATTAGTTCTCTCCACCAAAGAGTATCCTGTTCTACACAGGGGTCTTTATTCTGACTGCGTACAGGACAGGGATTGCCTGGGGCGCTATGGGAGAATGGCTGGAGTATCCTGAACATTTTGCAGTCAGTGTGAAGGAGATGCTAAATTTCCATTCATCTAATTTTTTGTTATGTGATATTATGGGGTTGAGTCAGATTTCCTGTGCTTTCTATTCACTAGAGTCACGTGTCAGCAATAGCTATTTTGTAGAGTTACTTGCAACAGAAAATGGATCTGCATGTTCAGTGATTGCAGCTCCCGCTATTATCTTTGTGGCAAGATGTACAGTAGATACTATGTGGTTTTTACGTGCTTCAGGCAATGTGCTTTCTGCATCGGTATGATCTGCACACAGTACATATTAGACCTGGAGGAGGCAACATACAAACCACACTTTAGCTGGGGTGCAAGGGCTGCAGTTAGCAGAAGGTTAGCAGTGATAGTGGGAGCAAAAAACCCAATTCTTCCTCAGATGTTGGTGTTGTGCTGCACTGTTTATTCAAAATCACTCAAAATATTTACGTTGATACAGGTTTCAGCACTATGGAGCAACAACTTCTGTCTGATTCGGTTCCACTTCCACAACTTTGTTACCAGATAATGAATGAAAAGAGCTTTCCAAAACATGTGGACATGTGGGATGCCTCCTTGCAGTGGCTGAATGCAAGAGCTGTGAGTGGAGCTAGAGAAGAGGAGGAAGGGAACAGGATTTCTCCTCCCATCCTCAAGGTCCTGCTCAGCATCCAGCTGTAATCTGGGTTGGGCAGTGGTAGAGAAGGGACTCAGTGCAAGGAAATGCAGGTCAAGTTTTGGTGGAAGGTTAAATATTGCCATGCTCCCCACTGGCAAGCAGCAGCTGGGATGATAGGTCTGAAAAGCACACTCCTCTAGTCTCCTAAGGCACCTTGTTTTCAGACACCGCCACTTTGGCAAAGTGCCTTTGTCTCTTGTTTTACTTCACGGCCCCAGCAACTCCTGATGCAGTCAGTAGTGCCCAGTGTCCCCAGGCTCCCAGGACGTGCCGAGGAGCAGGAGACCCATGTGCAGGCTGGTCCCATCCCCATCATCTGCTGGAATAAGCTGCTTCCAAAGAGGGCAGAAGCTGTATTGCCTCTATGGAGTGGCCTCGCCTGAGATAAGTCTCTGAGCTGGAGCTTCAGGGCTGCAAAACCCGCCTTATTTTTTTAAGAACAGCTTATGTCTCTTATCAAGGGCAGAGGGAGAAGGATGTCCCCAGGGGAAATACTAATTTTCAATCTCCTACCAACATGTGTTGAAAACATTGCTTAAAGCAGCGTGTTCACAAGTTTTGTTCTCATGAAGGGAGACAAAATGTGCTGCATATGGCACAGAAGAGGCTGTGGAGGACCTGGAGGGGGGCCTGAACTCTGACAGCAGCACGATTCGCAGGACTTCTGCATTTTCTCACATTCAGAAGGCTCTAGGTGTACAACCTGTACTAATTTTCCCAGCCTTTCATAGCAATGCTTATATTTTTCCATTCAAAATGGACCAAAGTCTTTGCTGGCCATGGAGTCAGTAAAGAAACAGACTCCTTTGACTTATAAAAAACCTAAAGCTGACGGAAGGAATTTATCCTAAGCCAGAACTGCTCCAATCTGCTTTATTACCCCTTTTCCTTCCTCTTTCATTTCCTTTCCCAAAGTATAGCATTAAGTCTGCGCAGTCGCTAACAGATCTATAAATCCTTCCCAAAGAAAAATAAGTCCTAAATCTGCCATGATACATCACAGGAAATTGGTAACAGTTGTTGCTGCGGAGAACTGTAGGATGATACACTGCATGCTGCCCTAAGTGCTGGTGTTGTCACCCAGGTTATGAGACCCACTAATGCCCATGGTTGCGGTGTACACTGTACCCGTGGCTCGGCAGGAGGGTGGCACTGGGAGACGAGTTCAGGTGTCAAATGGGATTTCATATTCAGGCTCAAGGTGCCTTTTCTGTGGGCTTAGCATATGCAGCATTCTCTTTTTTTTTAACTGTTTTTAGGGTTTTTTGACTACGTGAGTTTCAGCCCTGCAGATGATTGCCGGGATCGAGGGGAACAGGGCAGTAGTTGCCAGGGTTCTCTCTGCCCTGTGCATCTTGGGTGCTGCTGTGAGCCACACAGCGTTGGCTACAAGGGCCTGGGCGTACCCTGACGAAGTCATGCAGAGCATATGAACTTGCTTTGGGCTGGGGTACCTGTCAATTAAACATTTTCAGGCTGGAACTGTGAAGTTCAGCTTCATGTCATCTCCCTGTGCCCTTTTTCTCCCACACCTGCCCTCATCTTTCCTATTGTTTAGATTATAGACACCCCCGAAAAGAACGCCACGCGCTGTGTGCTTGCTCAGCGGGGCAAATGAGTGCGCATCGGGGGACTCGTTCTGATCAGAGGCTCTTTCCACTGTCATTATTCCTCCTTCAGAAATGCATTTCCCACACATTCCAGCAGGAATTACTGCCACATTATTTCTTAATATTTCCTACTGTGTCTCTTACTCTGTAAGAAAGGGACTTTTCCTTTCTCAGTGTTTGAAATGGTTTTCTTCTCTACATTTCTCTCTTTTTTTAATTATTTAAACAAAATGCAGCGTGAGGAATGATGCTGAAGAGCAGGTCACGTTGAAAGCACCTCGGAAGCGTGTACTCGGGACAGCTATCCCATTGCTGTCCGCGAATGCAGCAGGGGTATTTTTAGCACTCCTCCGAAGCAGGCTGCTCGCTCGGGTTACCTTGGCACCGCAGTCGCTCCAGGAGATGCTTTACATCCTGCCAGGTTTGAAGGGACCGAACTGTAGGAGTTTAGGGAGCTTGCATTTGTTTGGCCACGTCCTGAAGAACCCCGCCGTGTGCTCGCTGGCAGGAAAAAGCCCTTGAGGTTGTTACTGTTGGGAATAAATTGACGTCTCGCAGGCGAGCGGGGGAATGTGCCCTTGCACTGGGCAGCCAGAGGCATGGAAGGAGTGAACTGGCAGCCCGGAGCTCCGGGCTCCTTCCCCGGCCGGCTGCAGCTGAGCTCATGTTGCAAACCTTGCAGCAACATTTACAAATGTGAGGTTTGTTGAAGGAACGACCTCCAGAGCTACTGGGATAAAATTAGACATTCTCAAAACCTTCTTCTGGAGTTGAAACCATCTCTCTGAACCTCACAGCACTTGTGTGAGGCAACATACAGGCATAAGGAATTGTGTTACTGTGTCCTGATTTTCCAGATGGACACCTCTAGGGGCCAGAGTTTGGGTGGCACTCAACAGCAGCACTTGAGGTGCTCACGTGGATCCTGGTTGCTGGGGGGGCTTGGAGTAACACATGCCTTCAGTGCTTCTCAGCTTTTAAAAACAATTGACATCTGTTTTAATTAGTTACCAACCCTTTTCTTTATTAAATAGCTTTTAATTTTTTGCGAAGGATCCCATTAGGATGCCAGGAGGGGCGGAGGGGAGTCACTGCTCTGCCAACGAGCCAGCTAGCGTCAGTGGACATGGCTCAGCCTCTCAGCAGTCTGACTCAGTGGTAAATGCTCTGAAGGTAACGCTGCTCCGGTACAGTCCATGCAAAACGTCATGTCTGTTCCCCAACACGTGTTGTATTGTCCTGGCAACATTCCTGTGGACACCACCGGGATGTTACTGTCATGAACGGGGCTGTTTTTCTGTTTGTCACTCATTGCATCTGTGGACTCTGTGTTTCTCGGGGCAGGGACTTACACTGGGGGCAATGCCAGCTCTAGCTGCTCTCCAGATTACTTACACAGTTTGTCTTTGAAGCTGAAAGCGGTGTTTTTCTGAATAAGGAAGTCTTTCTACTTCATCTGGGATGTGCATATTTGTTCTCTGGTGGAACATCAGGGATTGCTGTAACTCAGGCAGAGAGAAATACTTTAACGCAAGGATAAAGCCAACGCGCATGGTGTATTTGTAATAAAACTGTCAGAACTTTGGGCTGAAGACATCGTGATCCCGAGGCCAGTGCTGGAAATTCCGTGAGAGCAGATGGGATTTGCTCTGAAGTCAGGGTTGAACTGCAAAGACCAGCGTTGCACTGAGAAACAGCAACTGGCACAAGCAATCGGAGGGGCAAACTGGCAAGTTCTTCCCTGTGTCAGCAGTGGAACTGTTGCAGCTAGTGAAACTGAGGGAGCTGTTAGGAGATGCAGGGGTTTATCAGGTGACCAGAACAACTGGGTGAGTTCGCTGTCCCACTGCAGCACGTGTCCCCTGAGCCTGTGCTCCTCTGGGGAGCACTGAAATCCAGTGGGAGAGCGTGGACTTGGTATTCCTGTCTCCTAACACAGGCTCTGATGCGATTGCTTTCTGGCGCTCTGATACTAAACTGCTTTAATACTGCCTCATTAGGTGGGTGTTATTCCCCACCTATACAGATGTTGCAGGGACACACAGGTTACTTGGGGAGGGTAGGTTTGCACTCCTTAAGGGGAGAACGGAAAGGGAGTTTTTGCTGGTTTTGAGCTTTGTGGAAATGCAGAGTAAGAGCTCAGCAGTGCTGCTGACCTGCCTGGACATCCGAGTTCATGCACAGAGCGAGTATCTCCCACAGGGCTGGGTGACATTGACTTCTCCTCTGCGATGCCTGAGGAAATAGGTTTATGCAAGTGAGCTCTGCACAAATGACAGCGATCAGATCCCTTCCTGTAACATAAAACCCGGGCGCAGGGCTTCACCGCAGCCACCTCGCCGCTGAACGGCGGTGCTTGAGCCCCTCTCCACGCGCATGTAACTGCAGGTCCCCTCTCCGATGGCCACCGCGACGGCAGTACCGCTCTGCCTGCCAGCACGCTGCTGTCAACCTCTCCACCCTTCCCAGCTGCTGAGGAGTGAGCCGTTGGGCGGTGCTCAAGGTCCTGTGTGCATCTTCCATGTGTTTCACCTGCTGTTGCCTAGAAAATAAAGCCATGCCGAGTCATTTTGTCAAGAGATCGTGCGTAATTATATAAAAAAAAGCCTTTTGTAGTTCTCTTAGAATACCCATTGGCAGAGGCGCTTCCCTGGGCGGATCACGTCACAACATGCTTTTGAGAACCTGCAGTAGCTGGTTGGTGTAAGTGGAAGGTTTGCACAGCGGCTGGTACCTCGGTTGCTGAAATGGATTGATAAGAAATGCACAGAATTCAGTTCAATATGATGCGAAAGCTCAGCTTTTAGTTTGCTAGGAGGTATTGCAGCAGGCAGAAATAGATATGAACGATACTGTTCTGCTCAAAATGGAAAGTGAGCCGTCAGCTCAACAGACTGCCCGACCTTCCCCATCCCCAGGCAGGGGGGAGACCCTGCTGTTTCCCACAGCGGAGCATATGGGTTTGATCCTGCCTTTCTGGGGAACGCAGAGCTCCCACTTGCATCATTTAGCAGAATCAGATGCAGAAGAAGCCAAAATAAGGAGCCTGCATTTCTTTACAAATTTAACAATTTGGAATTCCTGCAAAAAAAGAAATAGTCTTTGTTACAAAATCCCCTTCTGCGCAGCAAGAGCAGGGATGTCTTTTAAAGGGAGAGATCCATAGGAAAACAGAGGGGGGTCATTGCTAAAAATAGTGCTGTTTTTTCCTGAGTAATGAAGACTTTAAAAAAAGGAAAAAATTGCTGGTCAGTCTCCCACTGGTGGAAACACCGGTGAGAGGGAAGAGCTGGTCTGCAAAAGGCTCTTCCATGCCCTGATCCGTCATGCAGGGCGGTTGGGAGAAGGAATTGCCGCGCCTGTGTCCCCACGCCTGGGATTTAGCGATCTTCCCCACCCCGCCGGTGGTGATGGGGGTATTCCCTACGTGCAAGCGGCATCACTAGGGATGTATAAGGAGTTATTGCCTAGGGCAGGATGTGCTTGTTTCCTTTTGCAAGTTGTGTATGGCCAACCTGAGTGCTTGTGCATGGCGGTGTGCTTGTTCCACACAGGTTTGCATTGTAGACCCGGGTTTATATTTATGGAATGATGATCCTTATCGAGCCTGACTGCCTGAATAACCGAGGGCACAGGCTTACCTGTGAAACTTGTGCTGGGTTTTCCTATCCTGACTTCAGTGTCACCTACTGGGAACTCCACTGTGCCATCTACAAATTAAATTGAGGTATGCTTTAATCGAAGACAAGGTCTGAGGCTAAGTATAGGAGTTGCTGCAGAAACATAAGTGTTGTGTGGTACCCAGGAGGTCAGGCAAGAAAATTTAATGATCCCTCCTGCCCTGAAATTCAGAGGGCTGTAATCAGCCTAATTATCTTTAAATGCAATTGATCAGTTGTATATGTATGTCCATGCTCAGGAAGGACCCATGAAAGCTTAAATGTCCTACTGCTCTTGTTTGTGGCTGCAAAACAAATTTCCTTTTTTTTTTTTTTTTAAACATACCCTTGTCTTGGAAACTCAGGAAAATACAAATCAGCAGGCAGTTAAAGACTTACTACTACCTTAGTGAGACAGAAAAAGCTGTGGCTGGAGAAATGCACAGTGTACATTTGCACTGGTGTTGAATCTTATATTCCATATTGAGCCTGGAAACACCTAAAGGTAAAGGGCGTTTTTTGTTTCAATGCTGACAATATGCCCTGGAAGATTCTGTATGGAAATTTAGTCAATTACTGTTTCTCTAATGTGATTACCGTTTTATTGGGAACACTGTAATTTTAACGTGTTGGTCAGGATTGATCAGAAAAATCTATGTGTGATAATATGTCTGGGATAAAGTACTTCATGACTCAGCTGGCTTGAATTTATCCCTCATAAGAATAACATTAGGCAAGTATGATGAAGTCTGACAGCCTCAGTTTCCCCATTGGTACAATGGCACCCATGTGTTTTCTTCCCTACACTATTGCTTTGCAATTTATGGATGAAAAAGCAGTTTCTGACTCATACACATTTAATAATCATGCATAAAAGTTCTCGTGATGTAAGTAACGCTACTCCTAAAATACTAATATAGTAAATTTGGCATGATCGGTTGATTTTTGTACATCCCGAATATGTATGTGTATTCTGCCCTGTCTCTTTGTTCCCTGGCTATGCAAAGCTCTGCCGCTGGCACTGATCACTCCCTTTTCTTCTGACTGCTACAGTCTAGGGCTGATTTGACTAGTGATACATTATAGTTGGTTATTTCCTTTCTGGTTTGACTTCTTCTTCTGTTCACCTAGTCCATGTTAAAAGTGGATGTGTGAGGAACTAATTATGTTTCCTTGCTTTTGCACTCTCAGTGCAGTTCCTTCCAGTTCACAGCTCACTGTTCTGCAGCTTTATGGGCTGTGGGTGTTTTACGTGACACGTTTGCCACGGCATCGTTTTGCCTTTGAAAACGGGAGTGATGACAAGCTTCATTTTGGGCGCTGTAATTTCGGTTCACTGGTACTGAAGTGCAGTTTGGATGTGTAACTCATGTTGTATGAACTTTATGGTGTTGTACCATCAAGTTGATGTTCTATCCAGACAACGGATGTGCGAATTCTCTCCTCAGGATGTTCATGTGGTATTGGTACCACCTCATCGACAACGTATTTGGGAATGGTTTTGCTTTGTGTTTATACACTTGCATTGCCTTAGAAGAGCAGGGCGATGCGTAGCAGTGGGTCATGAATTAATACATGAGCCCTGAGATCTCCATGAGTATTTCATGCTGCACATGAAATGCCGCGGGCCTCAGATGCTACCATGGCCGCCGGGCGATGTGGCTGCTGTCATCTGCAGTTAGGGTGCAGGTTTCTGCCTGCCTTCCAGAGAGAAATTTCTCTCCGGTGTGTTGGAAGTGAGCTAGAAATGAATCGCTGCCCTTTATTCAGTCAAGGTTTCTGCTGAAATTTTGAGTGAAGGTTTTGGTACTGGGCTTTTTACTCTGTCATAGCTATTCAAAACACATTCAGGAATGCTTAAGTGTTACATTTTCTTTTGAGAGCTAAACGCAAATTGATTCCATTAGTGCTGCTTGTGTTGAGTCAGTGTTGAACTAGTGAACTGGGAAGGGAACAGCCCAAAATGCGTATCATGCAGAGGGCCAAATAAGTACCCGTGCAGAAGGCAGCAATACGTACAGCTACCGTGATTGTGCGCAGAGCTATGCGTATGCCAGCACAAAAGGGGAGTTTTCTGATACACCTGCAGAAATGTAGCCTGTGTCTTCCCGTGCTTCTGAAAAGGAGGCAAATAAAATTGCTGTGATGCCGTCGAGACCCAGGTATCTGTTCCTTTGTATGCAAAAGTGGTTGCTGATACAGATTTCTCCGTTTTCCACCCATAAAAATGGCGTGAGTATTCCTTTTGACCCCACCTTGTCAATTCTGCTTAGGATGTTGGTTTTCCAGGGCTGTCTTGTATGTGCTCGTCCCTTCCTAGCAATCAGGGGTCCTTTGTTCAGCTGGAAATAAAGGACTTTGGGAAGTGTCACCTTTCCGTTTATTGTTGTGTCAGCATTAGCTGCTTGGTAAATAATTGTCTGATGGTTATTGACCAGAAAAATGGTGGAAAGGCATATGTAGGTACAACGTGCCTTCTCACAAAAGCTGTTCAAGAGACTTTTTCACACTAAGTTAGGAAAATCACCCACCAAGCGTCGGAAAGAAATGCCTGTCTCCTCATGTCCTGCCCTCAGCCATTTCCAGTGGCTCAGCCATAGACAGCTGATTCGGGAGTTTTCACCGAAACCCCGTTTTTCATGCTGTCGCCGTGGCACAGCGTTTGACAACACAGCGAACGTAGCTGAAAGACATGCGTGTTCATGTGATGGTAGCTTCTGATTGCAGGCTGCAAGATTCTGGTCATAGGGAAGGTTGGTGGGGTTTGGGTTATGGCCACCCATTAGTGCTGGAGACTTTTGTTTGGCCTTGTGGAGTAAGACTGTACTCTTGCTGCTTCCAGTCTTGGGGTATTTCTGTTTTTCATGCTTACACTCAAGTTTTCTTCAGCAAAGGCTCAGCAGAACTGGGTTGTTTTCCCATCTCTTGCTCAGAATAACAGTAGGACCTTGGGGTTGTTCTGCCTTTGCTCATCAGCTGTAGAAGCTGTCTTTCCAGGATGTTCACTTCCCAGGATCCAGCTGCTCTGTGTTTATTCAGTCCCAGCTAACGCAATCTCTGCCTACTCCTGGGCTTTGGGCATGGCTAAAATACAAATAATAAATAATGACAATGGAAAACAGTTTTTGCCTTTCCCGAGCATCGGATCACTACTGGCCCAGAGGTTAATGAGTGGTTTGGTGGCAGATACACCTTAGCTGGTTGCTAGTTGATTATTATTAAACAGAAATAGTCTTTAATTGCAATACACAGCCTGGTGGTAGTCACTGCTCTTGTTTCTGGTGGCCTCAGGAAGAGCTGCCTGGTGATGCGACACAAAGCTACTGATTCTCCTGCTCATAATCAGTCAATCTTGTTATAAGTCATTATAAAACACTTTCCTAATTTTTGGGAGGTATAGCTTCTCTGCATTTTTAATTCTGTAATTGTAACATGGATGTAGAGAAAAGTGACTGCACGCGCAATTCCTCTGATCTCAGGGAAGAACAAACGAAACAAACACTTTTGTCTTGCTTGATTTTAAGAGAACAAGTAAATTCTTTGAAAAAGAGGAGAACTGCTCTGTGCTTTCTAAACTGGAATTGTTCTGACTCCTCTGGACTGAGCTTCGTGCTTCTGCATTGAGTTCTGCAGGAGACGTGGTGTGGGAAATAGTTGAACAAAGTTTCAGTTCAGGCCTGTAAATGCCCTCCGTCTTGTGTCTGAAGCATAAAATACCCTGGTGATGCACGTGCTAGTTCATTTGTCTCTGTTTTTAATCATTTTTACCTAGAAGCATGAGCTTTCTGTGTTCAGAAGGAATGTTCTATCCCTTGAGAAATACTCTCCCGTTGTGCATCCCTCCCCTCTGTCCTTACCTGTGCTGCATGGTCTGTGCAATGAACGTGTGGCGTTGCCAGTGCATGTCTGTCTGGATGCCAGTACATCCTAACTGGTGCTAATGGGATCTCTTTCCGTCCCTCCCTTTAGGTTGTGTGGAGGAAACTTGGAGATGCTGCCGGGTCGTGCCCTGGAATTAGACAACATTTGTCAGGAAACCAGTACAAAGGACCTATGTAGATGGCCCTGAGCAAGTCCTCTCTCTGCAGAGCAGGGGTTTGAACTGCCCATGAGAGAGGAAGAACCGACTGTGTCCACAGCGACTTCCCAGCTGACGACGGGGTGCCTGTATGCGCTACAAGAGACTTTGCTGGTAACGAGTAGAGGTTCTGCACAGGGATCTTTCAGAGGAGCCGTGTTGTCAGTGCCCCCCGAACGCTGTTCTTTCAGTACACTGGCTAGTGAAACGCTGCCGCTGCACCCTCACTTCAGCACGTCACACTTAGCAGCACGGAGGTATTTCCATCCTATCTACAAGATAATTGGGATCCTGCAGGCGTTACGTGAAATAAGTTTTATTTTGGTTAGTTACGGTGCATCTCTAGTATGTCTGAACGCATTTTCCACTGGATTTAACAGAGGTTTTTCGCCGGGCTGGAGAGGCAGTGATAAACTGTGCCTTTGGTCTCCAGAGTTTTGAGAAAGTCGCTTCTTAGTAACTCACACTTCAGTCTTTAAAGTATCAGTTAATGGTGCTTAGGCAATTTCCTGATGATTTTTTTGCTTCGGTAGAATACCTGCCTTCCAGGTGCTAACAGACCATGAAGTCTCCTAACCAGCCAGTAGTGTAGCATAACTACAGTACGTGTAGTGAAATGCAATTTCTTTCTAAATGAAAGTAAGGATAGCTTTCTGTTCGGTTCGCCTTGACGCACATCATCTGAAGACGTGTACGATGCTCTCAGCCCTTTAAGGAATGGAAGACTTGGGTATCGCTATTACAGGTCTCAAATGAGAATTTCCATCAGAGGGTCTTGGTTTTTTTTGGAAAGCATTTTCCAGTTGTCAGGATGCTAATTTCTCCTGTTTAATTTAGAGACATGCCGGTTTATTTAACAAGAGCCTCTAAGGATCTAAAAAGATTGCACTGCGTTATAAAAAAGCTTTTCCTGCCACTGTCGTGTTCTTTCAAGGAAAAAGGGTTTATTGTACTTGGAGCATGTCTTTCATTATTATAAGGCAGAAAGCTCTTGTTCAGATTGCCTGAGATTTTACCGGACGGCGCCCTAGATGTGCTTAGTTTATTTTTATCTATGTGTATGATACTAGTTGTGTGTATTGAACTGCAACGATACGTATTTTGTGTATATCTAAATGCAATGATAGTTTCATGTACGGATGTGCAACAGGCTTGTGACTGAATGCTGTTGCTTAACTTTTTACCATAGCTGAGCATCAAAAAGACTAATAAAAGTTTAAAAAAATAGAATAGGAATGCAACAATTCCTGGGTTTCTGGTTTGTTCTTGGTTACTAAGATTTGAGCCAAAGTCAGAACCTCTGTTTTCTCTGAGCTTGCAACATGCTGTGTCGGTGGGCTGATTGCGGTGGAACGTACCTCGGTTGCTGTACAATCTTTTGTTATGTAGGAGTATGATGTAAACCTGCTAACTCTCTTCAGAAAAAGCGTGTTCATTTGCAACTGTAGTTATATTGGTTTCTGTTGTTATTTTCACTTGGTACCATTCGATGTGAGGTCGCTGATCCAGCATTGCTTTCTTGAGCAAAACTCCCGTTCGCTCTGTCTCCCTGAGTTAGAAATGCCGAATCCAGCCTTCTGTTTCGAAACATTGCACACCTGCATAGTTTCTGATGTAGGACCCAGCCCAAACAGTTGTCTGTTCCCTTTACGCGTTGTTTTCTCCCTTACATATTGTTTGCATAGTTAAACTTCGATTGTTGTATTCCTATATATCTATATATATGTATGAAAAAACGTACAGGTTGTACTTGTGCCTGCAGTATGTACATGCAGGGGCTACTTTGAGGGATGCTGGTCTTTTGACACTACACTTGTGTAAATTTTGATACTGTATTAAAACTATTTTTTTACAGTTCTGCACACGATTGGGTATCAAGTATCTGTGTCCATCTTAGCAACGGTAATAAATTATAGAACCTCACTGTTGTTTGCTCTCCTTTAATGACCAAAGCCGCGAGGTGCTTGGGCTCACATGCACTTTGCTTTGAAGGAGCCCTTGGAAATGCTTCCTCCTTGGTTGAGGAATTAACTGCACGGTGTGGATTTTTGTTTATTTGCTCACCAAGGTGTCTTAAAAAATCCCAGATATGTGGGTCTGCTTCTGTCTTCTCTACTAACCAAGGTAGCTGCAGTATGTGTTATATACAGGCAGTGAGGTAGCCAGCAGCAGCTCCAGGTTGCCACCTGTGTGCCCCAGGTGGGATCTGTTGAGGGCAGCCCCAGGGCACCTGTGTGGGGCTTTTCTTCCCCTCTCCTCACACCCTGTGGTTTTGAGGAAGGACAGGATGACGTGGAGTTCCTGGAGCTGTTTTGCTCAGGTAAGAGACGTGTGGCATGTGGGTGGCATGCAGGGAGGTTGGTTGTGGCCCCCTTGTGTTTTGGTGGCCCCCTCTGCCCCTGTGGCTCCCTCATCCCTTTGTGTGGTGAGGGGAGGTGCAGCGAAAGGGCTGCCTGTTACTGCTGTGCCAGCGAGCTGAAAACACACACTAAATTTTCTGGGAAAACACCAAATATTTAGTACAATTGGTGTCTTGAAGCTAATTAGTCCTGGGGGAGTGCTCCTAAACCCACAGCTTGCTCAGGGGGGCAGCAGGCGGTGTGTGAAGAGGGTCAGCGCTCTGGAGGGGTGCTGTAGCCTGCTGACACGTCTGCACTAAGGAATGAAAGCTGCTGTAGGAGTTATGGGCCTTCGTCTCCTCTGTCTCGCTCTCTGCCTGCACGGGTAGGCGTTTCTCCAGACACGTAATCGTGCCAAGCCTTGTGGACTCCTTGGTTGGTCATTTTTAGTGTAATTCCACTTCAGTTGAAAATTCACGTGTGTTGCTATGGGGCCTTTCCCACCTCCTGAGCTGAGTGTGAATGAGCTATAAAATTCCCTGTGCAAGTGAATTTTAAATAGCGCCCGCGAGGCGGTGCGGCGAGCGGATTTTACGTTCTGCGGTGGAGGAAAGCTGCGCTGCTGAAGGGTTAGACAGTAAGAACGGCCGGTTGTTTCTCAGCGAGTGAGTGGTTTCAGTAGAGCCCGTTCCCCGAAGGTCGCAGCTGACGGACATGTTTGTGAACGCGGCACGAAGCCAGCGTGCCCTTTTTAACCTTTTGAGCATGGCCCCAAAGCAGCCTCTGCGGCATCGGGACGGCACCCGGCCCCGCACTCTGTCATGCTGCCCGAAACTCCCAAGCACCCCCCAGGCTTTCCCTGTTGCTGTGGGGTACCTCCCTGACAAACACTGTTCTCACCAGGGCACTGACTCTTTTAATTCTTTGTACGTTTTTGAAATAATCCCAGGGTGGTGTGAATTCTTTATATTGATCTCATCAGTTTGATTCCTCGCTTTCAGGGGGGAAAAATTCTGGAGGAGAACCTCCTTTATTGTGAATTCCTGCAGAACAGAGTAGCAAACGCAGCTGCCAGGTATATAATGCCAAGCCTTTATACCTCCACGTTTGTGTTTTCCAGGCTCGGGAGAACCAGGTATATAATGCCAAGCCTTTATACCTCCACGTTTGTGTTTTCCAGGCTCGGGAGAACCAGGTATATAATGCCAAGCCTTTATACCTCCACGTTTGTGTTTTCCAGGCTCGGGAGAACCATGTACCCAGGGACCCCAGCCATGAACATCCCCAAGCCTGGAACTGGCTCTGTGACTCTGCTCATCCAAAACCTTAAGGTAAGAAGAGCAGACTTGATAGCAGCTCTGCCTGGATTTCATTGATAGAGGTTCCACATCATTTAATCAACCAGCCAACAGGCATTTGCCGGGCTGCCTTGTGGTTATGGTACTTTCCAGCACGTGAGGTGAGGCCCGGAAGTGATTGCGAGATGGCATTGGCTAGAGTTGGCGACTCTGATCGAATAGATGAAATACACAGTATTTCGCTGTGTATTTATTTTTACTTTAGTTGATATGAAAAGCCAGATAGTGTGGCCGCTTCACAAAAAGATTGCAAGAGGTCAGGGGAGAGGAGAAGGAGGCTACGTGGGATGCTCCTGGACATTCTTGCTGTCTTTGGGCAGGGGGCAGACAAGCCAAAAATGGTAATGTGAATGAAAATAAAATTTTAAATAATCTTACATAAAGTAGTTATCGTGCTTTAAAAACTTAAGAGAGAACATAGACCAGACACATAAAACTTAGTCAATTCTTTTAAAATTGAGAAAGCTCAAACAATTTCTTGGGAGTAATTAGAAAACTGAGAAGTATTCATGGGGGATGATGAAAAATGAGTAAAACCACAACATCTTCTGACACTGATACGAGGCCTTTGTTGGCTGTGCTGGAGCCAAGCTCTGAGTAGCTCCACCCTTGCCCAAGTGTTAGTGGTTCTTCTCATGCAATAGCTGGTGGGGAAGGACCCCAGGGACTTTATTACGTTCTTCTGTCTGATACAGCTTCCTAAACACCTGGTTCACAAAGAAGTGCCAAAATAATCATAATGAATTATTTAATATGTTTGTTAGAACGTGATAATTATTCTCCACTTGAATAAGAATTCGTTATAATTATCTCCTCAATGCAGTGACCATGGCCCTGAATTTGGACTCTGAAGTTTGTTTGGTGGGTTTTCCCCTGCTACTGTGAATAGGTTGAAGTAAATATTAAAAATAATTTATTTATAAGTCTTTAGATAATAAGTAAAGGAAAAAATAACATTGGGAACCCATCCCCAGACTCTGAAAGAAAGCGGACAAAGGGAAGGGGGATGGGGACCTGTCTGACCAGGATACAGGTATATCTCCTCTAGTGTTTAGGTGACCAGTGGTACAACCCACTGGCTATGCAACTAACTCGTGTGCATGGCAGTCACAGATGCCTGTGAGAAAGAAGGTGCTTTAACCTTTTCACCTGCGATTTATTTTATTTTGCATTGGTGTTGATAAATGCCAGGGACAAGGTTGACCCATGAGCTGTATTGTTTCCTGGGCCTGAACACCTCAGCTGGAAAGCAAGAGGGAATTGAGGGCATGGTTTTTTCCAGAAGCTTTTGAAAGTCCCTAGTGACACGAGGACGTCTTGGCTCAGGTGAGTGTGCCGGGCCCTGCTAAACTGTAGCATCGCCTGAAGCTTAAGCCTAAAGGTCAGAGGGTGAAAGGAAAACACTCAAGTTTTGCAGTGGCCTTTCAAAGCAGGATCCAGTTTGTTGTCGGCATGGTGGGAATTGGCCAGAACATCGATCTGTGGCATGTGGCTGTCGAGCTCTGTTTTCACAGGCGTTAGGCATCATAAGAGAGGAAATACACAGTCTAAAAATACATTCATTTTTTCCCCCTCCTTCTTCAGGGGAAATGTTCACAGACTGCTGCATGTGCCTATTTAGAAAGCCCCAGAACACCCCAGAGCCCACCCTACATAACCTTGAAAATCCCAGGAAAAGCATACCATGAAACACGGAAACGTTTCCATGGGAACTGCCTACTCCCGCCAATAAAACGGACCTGTAACACAAACGGTAACGGGTCCCGGTTTCTGCACCAAACTACAAACAGTGGACGCTACAAAGGGAACTGGTGAAGAGCAGAAGTGTGAATTGACAAACCCCCTAAATTGGGTATGTGTGTGCCTCTCTGCAAAAACACCCCAAATATATAAACAAAGCCCTTGGGGGGGGTGGAGGGGAGGAATATAATTTTAATTATAGCACATCCAGCCAACGTAAACCCCACGGATTGTGTGAAATCAGGTTTGTGCTTCTGGTACGCAGCAGGAAACCCTGTAGCAGATCAAATGCGTTCAGGGCGGCTGTCTTGCTAATTGTTGCTCCTCGCTGAGCCAAAGCAAACTGTTTAGACAAAGGAGAGAATTCACTTTTTATTTAGTATTAATTATGAAATAGCATGTCTGGATGGGCTTCGCAATAACACTACATTTCCTGGGGAAAAAAAGATGTAGCTCTATTCCTGTGAAATAATTGGAGAATTAACCCCTTGCTTCAGGCTGGAGCCCCAACGTGTGCCCACAATTAAATTCAAGAAGCATGATGTCTTGGATAAGGCCTTTCCTTCAGTGACAGCAGATTATGAAACCCATTTCAAAGCTGCCTTCACAAGCAATCTTGTATCTTCTCGCCTTACACGGATGTTACAGCAACGCGTTCTTTACTTTCTGTTGCAACTTTCACGCTTGTTCTTTATTTTTGTTTAAGTTACGGCCATTTTGCAACATCCCTTTGGCTTCTCATTAAAGACTCTGGAGTTTTGCACAGAGTATTTCGTGGCTTGGGTGCATCCCTCCGGCATTCTCACTTTGTGCCTACCGAACATTGACTGGAGGTTTTATTTTCCTCCTACGCTCCTCTCCGGCAGCACGTGTGTGGTGTCTCAGAGCGGCTTAGCTGAGTATCAGCATTTGTAGCCATGGGCAAAGAAAGCTGAAGCATCAGGGGAGAAGTGATACCGCATGCCAGTAGCGTGTTGTTCCCAGACTCGGTTAACCACCTTTCACCCTTGGGCAGCAAGAATGGGTCACTGACCCTCAGGCCAGGCGGTCGCGTGGTCCGGTAGAAGAGGGGAGTGATGATGGACTTAGAACTGTGGTGTGTGGACAGATTTGTAGGAAGTGGATGGAACGATGAAGTAAGAGTTGGCTGGGTTTGAAAGCCGCTTCTTACTGTTGTGTAACAGGTCCTAGTGATCGCTCTGCTTTGCTGTCTTTACATCAAGCTTCAGATACGCCTGACTTCAAAAACTGCTTCTTGGAGGTGCCATCTAGAAAGACAAACCTTCCACAGCATGAGAAGAAACCTCCTCTCTACAGGAACGAGATGGCACGAATAGCGTGAGAACCCCTAAACCTCAGGCTTCGTGCTTCCATTTCTGTCTCGCTGAACCACGATCCCCTCTGGCCTTGCTTAGCTGCCTCACTGCACGCCCTGTCCCTCAGCTCCCTGAGGAAACGTTAGTCTGCCGGCGCGTGCAGGGCACCGTGCTTCTCTGGCGGGACTGCCCGCAGCCTTAATGGCCACCAGGTCTCTAGGGCTGGACGGGGAGCATATGTTAGGTGCCTTTGCGGCTGAAAAGCCTTAAAAAAAAGGCACATCATAGCTATTGAGCCTTTCATAATGATGCACGAATTAAGAGCTGCTGCTGAATTTATGCACCGTGTAGTAAGAGTAGTATATATTGTTAGTTTCCTAATTGTCAGGATCAATCGGTAGCATGGTACAGGCTCCCCTTGCTCTGTGGGTCTGCGTGCAGGTATGCACACGCTCACGCCAGGCTTTACTCAGAGGTCACGGAAGCAAGTGGGGCTTTGGTTAGCTTAGAGTCTGGTGCATGGTGCAATTAGAGGGTGTTGCAGATGGGATGTCGCGCTCTCCCAAGCAAAGTCTGTTCTCTGCTGTAATGCACGCTTCTCTTGGTGAGGCTCCCGGCATGATTTCTTGGCTTTCCTCATCAGGATGCTCATATCAAACGTTTTAATAGGGAACCTAAAGTAAAATAAAAGGCAGAAAGGTCTGTAGCCAAACTGCTCGTTTGTATCTTGGCATTCAGTGGCATGTGAGGGAGTGATTTCAAAGTAAAACATGCTCCTTTGAGATGGTCTGCTCCCTTCTAGGCAGGTTGAGCATCTCACATCCAGATGAGGTAACCTGTAGCTAAGAGGACTCCAAAGCTGCTTCAGTTAATCACAATAAATAAATTATATGTGCTAAACCAAAAGAATTTGCTTTCCAGAGATTAACCGTAGCTAGAAATTTTTGTTAAAATGTTAATCATTTTGTTAATAACATTAAAAAAGGGGAGGTATAGGTAAAATAATAATGAATTATTATATCTTGTCTCCATAAATCACATTAAATAACATCAGAGGAAAAATGAAATCGATGTTGAAGGTGGTACGTGCCGAGATGGCTTCACTAGAAGTGCGAAGCTAAATAATTAGCACATTTCTGTTTGTTTCTATACAGAAAAATATCCCCTCTGTATCCAAAGGTGCCACAGACCATCAGGAAGGGGCAGCAGTTCCCATAGTTAAGGTACACCCATGGGGAAAGCCTGGCCAGCATGTCCCCAGCCCGAGGGCTTGATGTGGCAAAGCAAGGCTGCCACCATCCTTCCCCGCTCGGAACGAGCCGTTTGAGCTTGACGCGGCACACGTGGTTTGCAGCCCTGTGTGTGACTGGGCAGGCAAGGAGCAAGGCAGGAAGGCACCAGTCTGTTTCTGTAATCGTAAATGGTGCCGTATGTTACGTGGCGCTCAGTCCCTAAATTCTGCGTTGAACCTGGCAGCACGTGGCTGTAATTAAGCTGTCTGCCAGAGCGGGTCTGCCCGGTGATTGCACATGGGGGCCTGACGGCACGCGAGAGCGGAGGAAAGGGGTCAGGCACCCGAGAACCTGGACAAGCCGCGTGTGAACAGACGAGCTGTTACCACAATTTAATCAGGGGTTAGAAAACATGCTGAAACGATTCATAACAAGTAAACAGGATAGGAGTGGCCTGTAATCATCTGCGAGGGAAGCTGTTGCCATTGGCCGGGGCATGTGCCAGCAGCCGAGTGCCAGTCGGGAGCCGCATGGACTGGTCTCTTAGGCTAGACCATAGCAGGTGTGCAGGGTTCATCCCTGTGTGTTGGTCACCCCTTACCAACCGCAGTGTTGCCTTGTGTTCCACCCGGTCAGATTATCCTCACGGTGAAAAAGTTTTCCTTATATCCTATATCCTTATATTCCTATATCCCAGTATTTCCTGTGTTCCCATGGGCTTCTCATCCTTTCTCTGGGAGAGGCACACGCCTTGTGCTCCAGCCCCCGGGCATCGAGGTGATCGCCTGTGGGCTTGTTCTGGTATATCCATGTCCTTCTGGGGAGCCCAAAACTGGATCCAGCACTCCAACTGGCCCACCAGTGCCAAGCAGAGGGGAAGGATCGCCTCCCTCAGCAGCCCTCTTTTATAGGGGTACTAGATGTGTTTAAATACTGTGGCGACGATGGCTATATTGGTACTCTGACAGGATGGAAACTATGGGAATATTCATATATAATGTCCATAATCCATATGTCCTTATGTTAAGTAGTAGCTTTACTGTGCCCAGCAAAATGTTTCTGCAAGTGCTGATGGAAAATTGAGATGGATGTAAAGGCAGGTGTGTGCCAGCAGCCTGCAATAAACATGCTGCTCTAAAGTAATTTTGGAGAAGTTTTTGGATTAAAAAAAGATAGAGCAGCTGCCTCAACAACAAAAAAATAAAATAAAAATAGGTGGCTACTTCAGACTCTGCGAGTAGCTTCCCCCGGCCCTTTGAAGCTCTTCCTTTTCTCAGATGAAAGGTCCATGTGACCATATACTTGACTTTTTCCCTGCTAATATCCCTGCCTTAGCAGGAAGAAAGAACAATAGGGAGAAGATGGCTATTGATAACATTCAGACAGTGATCTGGTCCGCTACTGAGCGGCACTCAGACTAGCACCGATAAGGGTTTATCTTTGATCTTGATGAAATAATTGACGCTCAGCATCCTTCAGTGATGCTCATGTGCCCGGTTGAAGATCTCCCTGTCTGATTTTGTCCTGTTCTGTTGGTGATGGGACTGAGGGGCTTGTTCCTGCCCCCATCTCTGGCCCTGAGAGGCATGAGGAGACCCCAAGGACCCTTGCTTCCCGGTCTCAGCCCCGTAGGAGGTTTTGTGGTTTTGGGACCAGCAAACCATGACGGGACATCTGCATGGCTGGTGACTGTGTCTCGCTGCCTGTCACCATGGGATGTGCCCTGATGTGCCAGCTCTGATCTGGCCACACTCGGTTTGATGTCCTGTGCTATGTCAGAAGAGGGGAGGAGAGCAAGGCTGGGCCCTCTCTCCCACTCCTCCTTCTCTCCCCTCTCGTCTCCAGGGCTGTTTTCCACATTTTTGTCCTCAGTCCTCACTGCCAGGTCCAATTTTGTCTGTTCTTAAACACCCATCCCCACACGCCATTTTGTCCTCTCTTACACCCCCTTACCCCGAGGCACTGCTGAGGGGCTGGGCTGTGCCCTGGGGCTGCTGGAACCGGCCCCCGCCTCTCCTCAGAGCGCAGCCAATGCCTGGGTACTCACTCCCAGTGCAAGTACTCGTGATATTTTATAAATCCCATTGGAATTTTCTCCCTAGAGGTAGATGAAGTCTGACAACAAGCTCGGCCCTTCCTGAGTGGGCTGAATGACCTCCCCATTCCCTCAAAGGGAGGCATGCAGGACATGGCGCCCGGCTCCAAAGAGCCCAGTCTGTGCTGTGGGCAGAGCCAGCTCCTCCCTCCCAAAATACCTCCCTTCGTGGGTGTTTCTCCAGGCTGGCATTAAGATTTGGGAAGTGTCGAGACCTCTGGGCCTGAGGGCACAGCCCTGGTGCCCCACCAACCAAACTGTGCGAGTCTGAAGAGGGAAAAACGGGTTTGAATGCGGAGATTTCCGGTGATTTTGTGTCGTAGAGGTAAGAGTATTTCCTTGGGCAGAACGGCCTCCACATAAATGATTTGTCCCTCTGCCCGTGGTTAACTGCATGCTCAGCAGCTGTTGGTGTCAAAGGTTGAGGAAAATATTTTGAACGCATGTTATAAAAAGTGTGTTCCAAGTCATATTTGCTGCATTTTAGCTTTCTGTCATCACAGAAACTATATGAACAGCAAAGTCCATAAATCAGAGCGATCGCAAAGAGGGAAAGATATTTAGTCTGTTTATCCCATGCTATTCGTTTGGGTGGAGAGGAAATATTAGGCAGGTTGGGTTTGGTTTTTTTCCTAGAAGGAATTAAATATCTTCCCTATAAGGTTTCTGACTAAACTGCCTATTAACCACACTTGTAATTCCTATTTCAGATGTTATTCTGGTGGCCTGAACAAGTGGAGCTAAAATTATATAAATTAAGGGATGATATTAGAAGAGAGCTGTATAACTGATCCGAAATAACGCTCTGGCTTGGGCTCTGTTCAGGTGCGGCCTGTAAGTTTTCACTCTTTACAGAGAAATAAAGATGACCAAAGGGCAGGAAAAGGTTGAGTGCAATGCTGGAGTCTTTCCTGAATTATGACTGCACACAAACCCAGTTTTTATTCCGTTTTCAATTATCTGAACGATCTCTACAATAGTTAAACCCATCAGGAAAGGTCGAGCTGGTTTAGGTGGACAGGCCTTCACTTAGAAGAAAGGGCCTGATTCGCCTCGTGTTTCTATTGCTGCTTTACCATCCTGTTAACAGGGGTTTCATGGGTATCAGTGACTGAAAAATTACCTCAAAACGATGCATTTTTCTATCTCGTTTTGGTGTGTCTGTTGCAATTTCCTGAGGAGTAGGTAGATTACATGGAAATTGTCAGATTAATAATTAAAAAGTTTTAAGATTTAATTCAACCTCGCAAGTTCTTTCTTGGGGTGAAAACATCAAAACCGGTTTTTATCTTGAAGCGTTGGTTACCACAATTGGTGGAAATGCCATCTCCATCACTTGTGACTGTTGGTAAATCGCTGTCCTTAGCGGCTGCTGGGAATGGCCTAAGGCCCAGGAAGGGAATCAGGAATTGTAAACCTGTAACTGTGGTTAAAATGATAATGCATCTTGAAAGGAAGTGACAAAGCTATTCCACTAAAAGATGAATACGCTAGGTAAGCTCCCGAACTAATGCCATTTGGTATAGCTCAGCTGTAAGTGGATTTCCCCCCTCTGTACCTCCTGGGAAAATTTGGTCCATAAACAGCAGAAATCTAATTGTTGTGAACAAAACTGGCTGTACTTTGTAGGCACCTTCCTCTCGTAAATAACTATAGTACAGCTTAGTAGAACAATTAGGTATTTATCAAAAGGATGTGGTTACGGTACTTAAACTAAAGTTCTAGTTGAATTACAACAAAATACAGGGATGTTGTTACAACAACAAAAAGTTATGCAGTGGGCCTATACTTTGCAATTAAAAATCAGCTTAAAGGAGTTCTGAGAGATGTTTTCCTCATTTTGAAGCTGAGATTTTCAAAGGGCTTCAGGGAACTTACAGGATCTCTTAGATCTCTCCCATTCCGATTCACTCCTGTGTAGCTAATTTATGCAGGTCAGAAGAACTCGGTGAGGGAGGGGAGATATATCAGGGATGGTTTTACATGAGTAAGGCACCAGCCTGGACAATGTTGGTCTGTGATTCACTGGATACTTCACTAAAGCTTCTTGTTAGAGGAATATCTGTCAGATGGGATTCGTTAATGCCCTGAAGGATAACCCTGTGGATGTGCTCAGGGACGGTGCTTTGTAAACTGGTGGTAGGGTCTGTACGGGGTTTTTTCTGGGTTTGTGGCACCTGGTGCTAAACCACATGCCTAGTTTATTTGGTCATAGCTTAGTGTTTATCTTGGTGTGTGATGTGGCATCATTTTCTATGGTGCCACTGGGAGATATGTCCGAATGCCTGATGGCCTGTCCTTGGGATCACTGCTCAGAAAAAACCAGCTTTTTGAACTCTGCTCCTGGGGGAAGGTCCCTCCAACCCGCTTCTGACTTCATCCTTATTCCTTCAAAATTATTGCAGAAGACAGACAGATCCCAACAGCCTTATTAACACCACTATTATTAATGTGTTTTCCTGCTATTTTAAAAATTCCAACAGTCGCCTGGATTTTTAAGTCAGTGCAAAATACTTCTTTGCATGAAGAAACGCCTTCATCCGTTTGAGACGCATTTGTTGTGTGCCACTGCTGCTGTGCACAGGACCGTTTGCTGCTGACTAGAGGGGTATGGCTCAGTTTGCAGAGCAAAGCGCTTGTACAAACAGATTTCTCCCCTTTGCCTTCTGGTTTCTCTTCCTGACTTGAGTTTTCCAGGTGCAGAACGGTCTTCGCTCGGAGAAAAGACCATCTGCGTTGTGTTGGTGCTCAGAGGGATAAAACTTTGCAGAACAGAGCTGACTTCAGTCCTTCTCTGCCGGGATGCTGGAGTCGGTTTGGTGGCTGTGCCAAGCAAATTGACATGGGCCTTGCCAAATCATTCTGATCCACGACTGGAGCGGCTCTCCACTCCTTTTATGTTTGTTTTGTGTAGGAATTTCAGTCCGTCAGAGAAATACCTGTGACGGTGACAGACAGTGACAATAAAAACGTCGTGTAGCTCTATGTCAAAGGCACTGCTCCTGGCCTCTGCCATCGGCGGGGCTTCTTCACTCAAAGCTGGGGGATGGAGGGGACTGATGCCCCAAGGGGGACAATTTGCTGAACGCCTTTGCTAAAGGCACTCGAGTGAGTGCTGTGAAACAACTTGTGATGTAATTGCACGGGTGGTTTCGTTCACTGTGTGCAGTGCAGCCCTCCAAATCCAAACAGATACATGCGTGTCCCTCTCCTGGCTGTGGAGCTTGTAGCAACCAAAAGAATTTCCCTTAAAACGTAGCAACGCCAGTTTGTGGCCGGGGGATGAGACAGGACTGGAGTGTAACACCTCAGAAACGGGAGATTTTGGTATCGGGCGGTTCGCAGCTCTGTAATACGAAGCACCAATGTATCGATAACGCTTTCCATGGTTTTTGCAGTGCCTAGTTACTTGTGATCAAGAGAGCTGCTATCCCTGGGCTGTAAACCTGCTCTAATTCTGACACCCCGTTCTTCAACAGGAATGCTTCCTCCAAAGACCACAGTGCTACGGAGAGGAGAATGCTCCCAGGCGTTGTCGCAGCTCCGGTTTGCTGGACTGTCACCCCGGCTCTCAGCGCTAGCAGAAGTGAGTAGCAATTTCCAAAGCACTTGAGCAGGAAAGCAGCTCCCATCCAGGGGGAGCAGCAAGGAGGCCCCAGCCTGGGGCTGAGTGCCGCAGTGCATCTGCAAGGGGTGGGTGGCAAAGGTCCTCAGCAGCTGATATGCTTTAATATACACCCACATTTTTATTTAAAAGAATGCTGATTCTTATCTGATGGTTTGTGCAATGTATCAATTGTTCGCATAAATAGACTTTTACCTACTCCAAGACTCGCTATTTTATTGTGCCAGAGGGTTTAATAAATTACAGGAGACAAGAAAAAAGAGGAAAGTCCAACCGTTAACCACAGCACGAAGGATTCATGTTGATGTGGATTTTTTTTTTTCCCTCTGTAATGAATGTACAACACTTTTCAACGTTCTCTGCTGTTGGCTGTGGCAGTGAAAACACAGAGGCTGGTGACCCAAGGCCATAGAAATGGGGAAATAGTAGTACACAAAACCATTTTCACTAAAATATTAAACTTGTCCAGAAGATAAATAAGGCTGTAGGAGAGTGATAGTCTGCTCTCAGCCCTCATAGTTTATCCTATGCAGCGTGTTGCCTATGGACTAAGGGCTTGATAGATGCTCTCCGCTGTCCTGGTGTAGTAGGAATAGATGAAGGTTTTGTTTCACACCGAATTCTGCCGGAAAGCAGAACTGATTATTAATTTGCTGAGTGTGCACATTAATACCGCTGCTGATTTATATGGCTCAGTCCGCTTCAGGATCACACGGTCTTTAAGGAACTAATGGCATGTGCCACAGCGCTTGTGTCTGCCTGCTTCAGAGGTATGTTTATATATATATAAAAAACCAAACCAAACTATATTTCCCGTTTGAAGAATTTTAAAGAGAGTGCTGCCCTGGGGCCCACGGGGCGGGCAGCTCGGCCGCGGCTGAGCTCGGGCAGCAATGGCCCTCAAAGAGAAGGTGGGCCCACCATTTTATGGTTTATGCTGCGACTCTGTGCTGCTGCCTGGAAGTTTGTATCGCCCGGGTGAGCTGCAACTCGCAACCCCCACTCCCGCAACCGTTTTCTGCGTCAGATGTGTCCTGCCCTTGTGCCGTGCCCCAGCTGAGCACAGGAACCAGTCTGTTCCCATCTTTGTACTGACTTTTCCTTCCTAAACAGGGGGGAGACAACCAAAATGCAGTTGGTGTGACAGCAGCTCCTTGGGGGTGTAATTATTCTGTATTTGGAGCGTCGCTTTTGCAGTACCTACAGATGAGTGTGCGCTGGGGACAGCTGCATGGGATGTTGCCTTGCCTGAATCCCAAAGGGTTCCCGTTATAGTCAGTACGCTCGAGCTTAAGGTGAATATTGCTGAACACGGTACAGACTTTTCAAAGTGAGTTTGCCAAATGGATATTGTTGTAGGGCAAGGCATAAATAACTCGCAGGTTTGCCCGCAGTCAGCCTTGCGTGGCCATTTAGAGCTGATGATGCAACAGCAGGTTGTTAAACAATTTTAAGCAGACCCGTTTTGAACCTTGTAAAACTAACATTTAATGAAGTGAAACATGGATCAATGGCAAATTCTGTGCAGTGGCTCAGTCGTATTGATTGCAGGGTTTGAAGACTTTCAGTATGGCCCTGTTAAACATCTATAATGTCAGGGTTGAGCTGATGCTCGGCAAATGCTGTCCGGGTTGAGAAGGTGGCGTGGGCGTGTGCTTCCTGCTTACAAATAATCTGCTGTTCTTCCTGCTGTAAGGAGGGGTGGGAACTAGCTGGTCATGCAGGAGATGCTCCTGGATCAGGTTTATGGGGTTGCAAGGCAAGGGAGGGACTTCTGCTCTGGTGCAGCGGCCGAGGCACTGCCGCAGGAGACGCGGCTGCTGAGCACGGAGGTGCCGGCACTTGCACTGTGCAATGCTTGTCTTTTGCTTCCCAAGGGGATTTTGGCTGTTGCATGTGTGCGTGCACGGGTACAAGGGCTAAATTTGATCCGAGCGTGGCAGACCGTGAGCAGGGTCTCCCCCCTCCCCCTTTGTGCGTGTGGCCGTGCAGATGGCCACGCGAGGTGGCCCCGGCCACGGGGCGAGGACGTGCTGGGGACTGCATCTGCCACAGTGGCCATTTGGTAAAGCAGATGAGGGTGTAATTTAGCTGTATTTGGCTTTGGCACATTAAAAGCTGGATCCTGGCCGCAGCCTGGTCCCCCAGTGAGAGGTCTGTAATTTGTAACCACTCAAGGATGCCAGTGGCTTTTTCTCTGCTACACACTCGTATGCCATGCTCTGCAGACTCAGCTGAATCGTGCACCCCCTCCTGCCCAGCAGCGGGGTGGAAATGGGAAGATGTATGATCAGGCAGACAGTACTGCAAAAATAAAATCAATACCGATCACCCAAAGAGTTTTCCTCTTGCCTTGTAATAACTCCGTGTATGTCCATCCCCGGGTGCGTTACACACGTTACGTCATTCAGCACTGCTCCCCTCCAAATCAAAATATCGTGATGCGGTGTGGTGTGCGTAAATAAGTACATCAAAAATGCACCCCTCTCTGTGTGATTGGCTGTGCGCTTGCAGAAATCAAACCAACTCTCGTGGCAAGTATAGCAGAGCGGCGCCTCAGGCAAATAACGGGGTTGAGGTACCGCATTTGACCCCGATCGTTCGCTGTTCGGATGAGAGTCCTGCGCGTAACACCTGGGTATAAAGGCTCCTCGCTTCGTAAAACAGCAGCTCCCTCTCCTGCATATATTCTGACAACAGCGATTGAAAACATAGCGGCCCACCAGGGAACTGCTAAATATAGTATGGCCTGAAGTTATAGGCTTATGTTTCCTGGATCTTTTTGTTGTGATTCCCACTTCCCCCTTCTGGATGGTGCAGGAGAATTTAAAGGTCGGGTGAGAAAACTAGCTCAGGAGGAGGAAGAGGCATCCCTACCTCTGCCATCGCAGCATGAAGAACAGAAATAGGGAAAGTCCACAAGGAAACCCCCCATTCAAAATGGGGTTTTGCTAGCCTGGGGTGGGTAACGCTCCTGCCAATGCTGGGGGTCAGGAGGAGAAAGCAATGCTGAAGGAAGAAAGTGTGGGGGCTTGAGCGCAGTGGGATACTGGGAGCTCAGAGCTGGGGAGCTCTGCGGAAGCTCAGCCCCAGCAAGCACCCTCCGGCCACGGTCAGAGACATTGCAGCTCCCATGCGCAAAATACTGCCTTGAGGAAGATCTTTTCCTTTGGGAAACCCAGGGAGGGAGAGCTTTAATTCTTCAATGTCTTAAGACGACTTGTCACTGCTGCAATAACACACATTTTGCTTGTGTGTGATATATTATTTATTTTACGGCGGCTGAATGAGGGAGAGCTCTCGCTCTGTGGTATGCGGGCGTTTATGGACGGTTTGGCGCTTGGTTTAACAGCTTACGCTTTTAAAGACTTGACATCTTGTTTGTATTACCTAAAGAGATATACGCTATTGGCGGGAGCTGTTGCTACTGCTGGGCTTTTATGACAGTCTTTAACTACAGTTTTGGGGTTTTTTTAGCGAGGGGTAGGTCGCAGCATTTCGCTAACTCAAAATACCTGACACTGACAAGAGAAAACAAATTTCATTAAATAAAAAAAGGGGTCAGCGCTGTACAGGCTGACTATTTATAAATAGTGCCGGCAGTCAATACCTGATGGTTTATTGAACTTAGTGAAACTCCTGGTAGCCAAACGTGTATTTTAAGAACGCGTTTGACCTTGGGCATCTCTCCTGCTGGGGGGATGCTGTCTGCTGCGTCAGTGGTTCAAAATCGATGACCTCCAGCGCTGCCTCGTGAGGGCTCCCTTTTTTAAGGGTGATATTGCAAAATGTGACAATATTCTGTTGATGAATGACTCCATACTGATATCCCTGTGGGGAATGCTGGGCAGGGTTATGTGATGACTCTAAAAATGTACCGATAATGAATGAGGATTAAAAAAAAAAATGCTGGGGATGCTGTTTTATCCATTTAGCGCTTGGGTCCGACGCCCTTGCGTCAACCTCTACCATCGTGGTCTGTGGTTGCCTGAGCGAAACCTGTTTGTCTGATGTCTTTCACACGTTTCGTAAGGTTGTTGTGGCATTAGTGAATCCATACTGTTATTGTCCTGCTCTTAATAATGTTAGAGTGAAGACCCCGGTGTATGGAAATTATTCTTGTCTGGCTTGGACACCAAACTGAGGCTGTAGCCCCAAAATCAGTGCCCAAGTCTCACTTTTAGGGCTGGCTGGACATTTTATGCTGTTGTCTATAAATGGGTTGAGGGTGAACAGCAGAAAGGGAGAAAAGCTGCCTGGTGCAGCAGCAAACGGGGATAAACTGGCAGTGGCTGCGTTTATTGTATCAATTGGAAGAGGGCTTCAAGCTAGCAAAAGTGTCTTCTTAGGAAGGGTGAAGAAAAAGTTGAATTTCTTAAGACTGACACTTGGTTCATGTGAGGGGTTGTACGTGGGCAGGCAGACTGTTGGGTTCGTTGACTTGCACAGGGTTTTTCCTGTACCTTGAGTGTTGAAGGCTTCAGAGCAACCGAGATCGTGCACATCGAGGATCTTCAGTACATGCCATCGTTTCGAGGTTGTTGGTGCTATTCACGGCTGAGATTGAGCACAGATTTTCTGGGTTCCTGGTTTTGGAACTGGGATACATATCAATGTTGAGAGGCTGTGTAAGCGTTATGTGAAATAGTTTGACAAATCTGCTTATGCCAAAGAGCTGCTCTGTGGGTTTTAAAATGTATGGCCCTCCAGAAGAATAATACTGTTCCTTCCTAGTGACCGTGCTTATAATGGCTCCAGTGATCTATCGGTGTAAAGAGACTGCTTCGGCTTTAGCTTGACACAGACTGACAGTAAGAGAAGCAAGTGTACAAATAGATGTGTAATTGCAAATCTCCAAAATAACTTTCTTAATAACATCTTTTAAAAGCTTTATGTACTAAAGGGCTCAGCGGGTCTCTTCATAACGTACACTGTGATTAATTCAAGTGAGAAAAAACAGTCACGCAGACAGGCTTTACCGCTAATGAGCAGGATGCATAAAATGTGCTCTCCCTCACGAAGGTATTATTGTCATCTGACATTTTTTGCAAACTCCCATGGAACTTATTTTGCATTAACCTCTGGTGGTGCTGATGGAGTTGGTGAATTATTGCCTCTTTGTGTTGGGACTCAGAGTAATTCTCCATGCAGGTTTTTGGAAGCTTCTTTTGCACAGTTCTGAGTTATGCAGGTTATTAACCTTTCCTGCGTGGAATGCTCTTATCCCAGCTGCACAGGCAATAGGGTAGGTGGTAAATGGCATAACCCTGCATCGCTGTGGGTTACGTTGTCAGTCGTAAGCAAAGACAGTGGACCCATAAATGCCATTTTTTCCGCTGATGAGTCTTAGAGGTTTATTGCCTGTTTTAGTCCCTTGTACGTTACCTGTGCAATGTGTTTCTAAATAGAAATCCTGGACCTTGGCAAAGAGGGCTGGTTGCCTGACCTGAAGGAGCCTCACCGAGGCACTTGTAGATGGTGAGCGATAGGAACTTTCTGATTAACAGATGCCTTCTGACAGAGGCTGAGGTGGTGTTTCCAAAATGGAGACATCCAAAAACATTGCCTGTTTGGAGAAGGCTGGGAGCTTTGGTCTTTCAAAGTAAAATCTTCATGCGTGAAGAAGGATCAAGTCTCCTTTGCTTTTGTATGTGCTCCAAGTCATCTCTTCCTTAAAGAGAGCGCGTTTTCTGGTAAGTGGTTCTAGACCTGCCTGAGTATTTCCCAGGACTTGGGTTTGTAATCAGAACCAGTGTCCATTTATTTCCGACATCTGATGTGGGTAAGTGCCTTGCTGTGCTGAAAGAGCAGACCGCAAGCCATACTTAGCATATCTAAAAACCCGACTCCCTCCCCAGCCTGAACAATAAGTGTTACTGGGAAAATATCTTGAATGGAAATCCTCTTAGTAAAGCCGAGTATGTGATTTTCTTCAATGAGCTTTGACATTGCTTGAGTATGTGCCTATCTTGGGCCATGTGCAGAGCACCTCCCAGTATTCTCTACCTGAAACCAGTAAACTCATTTAGCAGGGAACATTTCATTCCCACTGCTCAATCAAAAAGCATTTTTTTTGCTCTCTAGCTTCTAATGTCATCCTTTTGCAGAAAAGATGTGCTACCCTGCAAGAAAACAGGCAGAAGAAAACAGAAGAGGAGTTGCTAAAGAGATAAATGACAGACTCAGCCTTAAACCCTGCACTTGCAATTTATTTGAAGAAAATGTTCGGGGAGTACGAAGACAGGACATCTGTTTCATGTTATTCCCAAAGCAACCTGCTTATTCAGCTGCAGACATCCCCACCTGCTCCTCTAATGAGCTCAGATCTCACAGTATTCCCTGTTCACCCCTTCGAATCTGGACAGAGCTGCCTGAAGCAGAGAGAAATTGCCTAACATTTAGTGTGGGGTGACCCCTCTGCACGCATGCTGTTGGAGTCTCTAACTCTCCCGTTGCTGGACCTGCGAGGGCTGAATTGGGCATTACTGTACGTGGTCCTGATGTAGGATGATGTGCGTGAAATGAGAGCGGTCTTGGGGCTGGAGAGGAGTTTGGGCTCTGGCCTTCAACAGAGAATTTCTCAGTGTGATCCTTTTCTAATGCGCCACTGGCGTTTGACATTTACAATCGGCTGCTTACGCAAACTAAGGAATAGCAGAAAGAAACTGATTTTTTTTTTCCTCTCTCCCTGCGCTTTAATTTTATAAAGTAAATATCACAAAGTGCTTTGCAGGTACTTTTTAGCACAGTGAGCATTAACGCTTGGGGAATGCAGTTGAAATCCTTGGCCAAGGCTGCAGAGTCACTGTGTTTCAAAATTCATATGACTTTGGTGAACACGCTGGACCAAACACTGACAGCCTGCAGAGATGCCCGCAGCAGTGGAAAAAGTGTTCCGAAATGGTGCAGTCATCTGCTCGGGCAACCTTGTTTGTTCAATGCAGGGAGAGGAAGGGAACGCCCTTGAAACTTCGTAGGAGCGACAGATCCTGGTCCAAGCCCCGGGGTCTGAAGGTGTCTGTGGCAGCGTGGTGCCCACGCTTCTTTGGAGACTGGTGCTTGAAAAACGTGTTCAATTGTACCTGAACACTCTGAGCTGACTTCTCTTGACCTGCACAGCAGCAGAGTAAATGGGACAGCCAGGGAGGCAAAAAAGGTGTTTTTGTAGGCTCCCAGCAAAAGATTCCTTCTTGTGCAAAAACATTCCTGAGAGCTTTTCCATGTGTCCTTCCTTATACCATACTGTTTTTTACTTCTCCTTACAGGCAGTTACACACTCTCAGATGCAGATCCTCTCATTCAAGGGGAAGGACCTTTGGTGTTTTTGTTATGCTGAACACTTCTATTAATTTCCCGTTTACTTTGTTTGATGGGTTTTGCCTCTTACCAGCCGCTGTTTCCTGGACTAGTCTTGACAGGAGAGGATGTGTCTCTGATGGATTCCCCAGACGGCTCAGTGTAGGATCTTTAGGATGTGGGCAACGACTAAGGGAAATAAGTGAAAAACTGAAATGCCTTGTGTTGGCACCTTCCAGTAAATATTCACAAATAACTTAAAGAACATGATAAACTTAATGTACCAGGCCTTCCAGCTGTCTTCCCAGCAACAAATGTCTTCTCTCCCAACAGCTATAGGGATGCAGATGTGTGTGGGGAGCAGGGGCAGCCCCACTCCGAAGCCAGGAGGCTCTGGCGGGATTCAGGCACAGGGTGAGGCAGGATGCCGCAGTTGATGTGACCACTTTGCTGTCATACGTACAGTTTTGGTGGTGTAAAGGTGAGTTGCGTAGGGACTGTGCAATGGGCTAGCTGTATCTGGCAGCCTTGTTTGTAGGCACAGGCCAAAAAGAGCATCTCTGGAACAGTGAAAATGCCTTCTCAGTGTCATCTGAAATGTCCCCAGCTGCGAAGGAGACAGATTTACTCTCCTTATCAAATAACCTTCCTGGTTTTGTCATCCTGAGCAGAGACTCGCTCCTTGTTGGTATTTCATTTCCTTTGGCTCTAGTTTTCAGAGGGTCAGGGTAGATATCAACAGTGCTTTTTGGTGCCAGCACAGTCCTGTCTGTGAGACCAGGATGAGCTGCGGTGGTGGCTGCAGACCATCCCGGCTGATGGCTGGAGGCACCCGAGCTGTCTAACAGCTTTGCTTGTGCCTCTGCCCCCCCTGCCAGGAGCCTTGCATCACGCTAGTGGCCCCCTGCCACGTGCCAAAAGCAAGTAGGAGCGAGACCGTAAGCCATATGATCGGCTGTGATGTGAAATCCGATAGCTCTTATAGAGGATAGATGATTATCTGAAGGCTTTTGTATTAATGCTGGAGGAGTCTGTAGGATTCTTTGTAACAGGAAATTGTGTGTCTGCGTGTTGGACCTGCCGAGATGAAACTCAGCAGTGGTAACGTTAGGAAGGATGTGTGAAAATGCGATCTGCAAAAAGCAACCAGGAGTTGCATATAATGAAAGGGGATCTGCAGGTAAGTGTTTCAATAAAGGCCACTGCTAGGGTTTTCTTTTTCATAATGGTAAAAGGCAGATCCTCTCTGCTGCTGTCTCCCAGGAACAGCAGATCCAGAGAGCAGAGCTATGACTTTCTCTGTTGGAGTGAGCGGGAGCGAATAGCCGCTTTCTCCGCAAGAGACAAAAAAATACGGGCAGTCACTTGTTCGCCTGATGCACGGTGCTCAGTGTGGAGCACTCGGATTGTATCTAACTGCAGCGTTTCCATTTGTGAAAAAACACCTCATGGTAATTAGCTTTATTGGGTTTGGCCAAGCGCCAGGCAAAAGGCTGGATGCTGAGGCAGATAATACATAGCTCTTGGCATCGTGCTTCGCAGGTCCAGATATGCTCCATTTCCAATAGCTTGTGGTGTCTTTAGTGACTTGTGTTACACAGCCGTTGCATATACTGAGCCAGTGTAGATAGCATAGTACGTAGCTAAGTGACTTTTCCAATGCCCAGTGTTAAAATTTATGGTATTTAAGTTGATATATCCGTTAAGTATAATGGTTTTCTCTTTGGAAATGGGTGGATATTTCCTGTTATTGGCAGTTAGGCTTGTTGGGGCAGAAACGTAAATGAGAAAAGGGAATTACAGAAGGCTGTAAACTCAGTTTAACACCAACTATATATAATTATACTTAAGAAATGGCAATAATAGCTGGAAACTATATCATGATAGAAAAAAATTTGAATCCTCCCTGGAAGAATGCCTCTGCTGTTTGCAACCAATTTCACATGCTTAGTAACTTAGTTATATGCTGATTTCTGTAAATGGTACTTGAGCTCACAAGATGGCATTTAGCATATTAAATCAAGCAAAGAGAAATACTGGACTAAGGCTCTTGGACCACGCAGGGCAGTCAGGGCTCCGTTCTCGCTCAGGCATTGCTGGCAGTGATCTGGTAACTCTTTACTGGTACCATGAGAGATGGGAGGCTATTATAAAAAAAATCCGCACCCCATAAAAAACTAGCCTCTTTCTTAGCAGAAAAGGTTAAAGCGCAAACACTTGTCTGGAACCTAGAGATGGTCCCTTCAGCCTGGGACTGAGATGTGCTTCAAGGGGAGACCGTTAGGGAAGTATGTATCACTGCTGTGCGTATTGCACCTCTTCCATGATTAAGTAGACATATTCCAGGTCCCCTATTGTAGTTTTTCCTCCAGTGAGACAAAGTGATGCCCACATAGTGATGCTGAGACCCTCTGGAGCACTGATCCTGGTGGCTGGAAGAAAGATCAACAGCAAATTAACAAAAGACTTAGCTATGACTGAGGGTTTTTTCCTTCCTCCTGAATGACTGAACAGTTTATTCACTCCTAATTTGGAAATAAGAATAAAAAGGGGGCATCTTCAAAAAGATTCAGTTACCACTGAGGTTAACAGTGGCTTAGGAATTTATTCCCATGTGTTGCTCGCTGACCTTGCCTGCAAATCTGACATTAATAATAACATGTGGCCGCGGGATCTCGCGCGATAATATCTGCAGGTTCACAGCGTACGTTACAGGTCAGGACCCTGCACCGTACAGCGAATATCCATCATGAGCAAACCAAGTGTGGGAGGTGCAAAAGATCAGCTTATGCCTCTTAACCACAGGAGACGCTGTGGTTAAGAGCTATGGTTAAGACATATGAAGTAACTTGATATCCTCACTTAAATTCTCTTAAATTCTGTCCCATTTAATTCACTTCCTCTATCACTTTCAGTAAAACAATTTATTAACTCTGTTGAGATCTTCATCATTATCTCTACCAGTTGGTGTAGTTGTCTCAATCTGGCCTTATTTTTAGGAACAAGAGAGTTCTTGACACCTCAGCAGACTCTTTGCAGGTATCAGTTTAGTTTAAGCATTGTGATTACTGATTTAATGGGCTGATTTCATTCCTGTAATACTCACGTTAATAACAATAACTTTTGAGAAACCCATTAAAAGTCTGTGACGGTAATTTAAAAGAAAGGTCAGATGCACCGTTCCCCATTCAATTACGATCAAGTTGGTAACTTTTGATGGATACATTAAATGATGCTGTCATCCCTGGGCATATCACAGAATTGAAATTAGGCTCCTATTTCATCCAGAGTGTAACACCTGCAACGAAATGGTCTTCTAGCTAAAGCAGGTGTTCTCAACAGAGGGAAGCTCTGCTGTCTTAAACTGCATTCAGCCAATACTGCGGGTGTCTGCCAATAGACAGCGACCCATAATCTATATATAAATTAAACAAAACCCCTTCACGACAAGAATATTATTACAGCTGCAAAGTCAGACAGTTGGAGGTGAAGAAACGCCAGCATCAAAGTTTCCTGGGTGACCTCAGTTTGTCCTCTCCTTCCATCGTGCACATGCATAATGATGCAGCTTATAATTACACAAGCAGAAGTTACTACTTTTTAATGCCATATCCCTGTATTCCGCACCTGAAACGCCCTTGCTCCTGGGGCTGTGCAGTGCAGGGGGCTTGGCTCTGGGTCGTTACTACCTAAACAGATAAGGTGGCTTATGGAATAACACTGGATTTCTGCCCTGGAAGGAAACGTGTTTGGGGTGTTGGGCTTTTGCTTCTGCAGTAACTTAAATACCCCATTGAAGTCCGACTTGCCATGCTGTGGATAAAGATGTGAGAATGGGGCTGCACGCTTGTACAAGTGCTGTCAGAAATGGGCTGTGGGCTTTGCCTACAATACTGTGAGCAAAAATATACTGGAAAGCTTTCTGGAGTTTCCCTGACGTTATGTGGCTCAGTGTCTGTGAGCATATGTGTGTCTGGTGAGCCTTGGTGGGAGTTTAAGCTCATTTAAAAATAACTCTTGTGCTTTATAAAGAAGTAGCTTTCTTGGGGAATTTGGAGCATCATTCTGGCAAGAACAAACAGGGCAAGTTTCACCAGTCATCTGCTGCTGCATTTTAAACTTCTTTCGATATACTTCTGGTCCTAAGTAGTATAAAACAGGGTTTTTTTTTTTTAATGCATGGGAGGAGCATACAGTTCTGATTTTTACAGAACATAACCAGCAATACTTCCAACTTCCAGACAAAAGAAAGAATTAATGGGATATGATTTTTTAAATCTCCTTTATTCAGACTTGGCAGCAATGCACCGTGAATGACTGATGTTGGTTGCATCTCTCACTGGCCACCTCAGCAGACTAGTTCCTCTGCGATCTGCTCCTTTTATGCCCAAATCCCTGTCGTGGGTAGGGATTGTTCTTGGCATGGCTGGAAGGAGCTCAGCCTCCACATCCGAATGTACGTAAGGGGACATCTCCATCTCCGTGTGGTACCTCAGCTGGCTTTAATATGTTCCTAAGATTTTTGCTCTGTGTTAAGCCTCTGCTAGCAGCGGAGCCAAGTAAATGAAATTGGGACTGGTATCTGTACGTACTGTGCTCCAGCCAGAGCTTCCAGCCGTGTGAGGGCATGAGATCAGCTATAGATCAAGGCTGTGCTGTGTCCTCTACTTATCTTCTCATTCTGAATCTTCTCATTTTTGGTTTTGGGTCTGTATTTTCTCGTCGTTAGAGCTGAAGGTTGGCTTTGTAACTGCCTTCATATGGTTAGGCCCAGGGAGTGTCTCAGCCTGTCATGCTCGCTCAGGACCTGCCTGCCTGCGACACAGGCATCCGTGTTTGCAAGTGCTTGTCATGTCTTTGTGAAATAGTAATGCAATAGAGGTATTTAAGTGTGAGAGAAGTAGTCCGGCCCAGAAAATTAATAGTAAATCGGCTTTTCAGTATTAACCCTTCAGTTGCTATAACTCTGTTGTATTGTGGGTGCGTAGTTGTCTCTTGTTTTGAATTTATTCATTGTAAGGACAACAAAAGGGGAAAACACCTCAGTTTTATTCAGCATGATTTTTTGATAGAGACGATTAGCTTTAAATTTCTGGAACAAACACGTACATTTACACATGAAAAGTTCAATTGTTTTCTTTTTAAAGAACAGGTTTTGTTTAATACTTGGGTTTACTCTTGCTTCAGAAGGCAAAGGAAATCCTGGTAGAGAGCCAGAGACAGGGAGTCATAACAGAACTTAAACTGAAATTAGACATGAAAGATTTTTTTAATCTTTTGTCTCACGAGCCTGAGAGAGTGCTCCCTCTCCAGCGAAGGCTTTGTGAAAAGGGAAATTCAGCCTCATTGAAAAGTACTTCATTCCTCTGAGACAAGAGGAAGTTTGAGTGGAAATAGTTTTAAGAGCATCATTCTTTCATTCTCTGGTCAGACTGCAGAAACCCACAGTTTGATTTGTGGGTTACTCTGCAGGTTTAAGCATCTGGCAACAGATGGCCTAAATATCAGCACAGTCTCCATCAAACCCAGGAAAATCACCCCTTGAAGACACAGGGAAGAATAGAAACTGTATATAACTTCATTCATGGAACAGTCTACGTGAAAGTACAATGGATCTAGCCAAGGCCAGATCCTGGCATGAGAAGTTCGCACAAATGGAGCAAAGATGTTGCGCTGGATCTCACCAGTATCCAAAGGATTTGCAGATCAGGGTGAGTGGTGCTCATCTCCCGAGGCAGACTCGGCACAAGGGGGGTCTGCTCTCTCCGACAGTTTTCCTCAGCATTTAGTGGTCCTGTGTGATTTATCATTCAGACAGGTTTCTGGAAGGGAAATGTCATTCCCGGCGGCAGGATCAAGCTGCTAGAGGTTGTTCAGAGCAAAAACACTAGTGGTTTTATTTACAGAGACAAAACAGCCTGTGAGGTTTGTAGTGTCAGCCTCAGCTTGCATTGCTACAGTAACAGCGGGAAGCAGAGGTGTGCAGGTAGAATGAAAATACACTTGGCCTTGTGTTAGGGAGATGTCTGTGTTCACCATTTCACTTCCATTCGGTTGTGTTTGCTCACATGGGGCTGTAATCTGATAAGCCTCTGTTTTGGGTAGTAATCTTAAAAAGTGAAAGGAAATGCCTAAATGGCATAGATCTGAAAACTCAGGCGGAGGTTTGCTTCTCCAAACCAGAATATCATTAAACTCAGCAGAAAAGTGCTGCTGTAGTGAGAGTGAAAGCCACGTCGGACTCCTGGTGTAAAGGCTGTGTTTATGAGACAGAGGTCTCAAAGACAGCGAATATATGCAAGTCACACTTGCAGCTACAGAACGTCCTTATATCCTTGTAGAAAAGTTTATCATCTTCCCAGGCTCGTAGTGTTGTGGGATTTTTTTTCCTGGATTGGGCTGGTGACTGAAGCTCACGTACTTGCCGTCATCCCGTTGGTGTACTGGTTTGCCATTTGCAGTCAAATCTGAATGGATGTATGTGCATTCCCCAAAATACAAGAATCTGCTTGCAGTGAGCTTCCCGAGTGACAAGAATCACACTTCCCAACTCCCTCACTTTCTTTGACCTTTTGAGCACGGGAAGGTACACGATGCACCAATCTGCAGAGACCTGCGTGCTGCCTCTTAATTGTGCACTGTAATCAGCCACCGCTCGTTTGCAACCCTCTGCAATGACTTAGCTTTGTCCTCCAGCTGAGGGCATGACAAGAACCAACTCTGGCACGGAGGAAGCTGAAGCACTGCTGAAAGCCTCTGCTTCGATGCTGATTGGGGTCGGGGGAGTGTAACTTTCTGTAAACTTTGACTCTCAGCATGTATTTTATGGTGTATTGATTGGTAAAGGAACCATAAAATACAACCTAAACCCATATTCTCTTTGGCAGTTTCCACAACCCAAGGCAAAACTGGACGCAAAGGGCTGGCATCCTAAAAAACTTTAATTCCCTCATAAAGGTATGCATGTCCCTGGATTAATTTAAAGTCAGGAGAAACAGGTACCACCCAGTATTTCACAGGAGTCTGACAGGACCGAACCCCTGAAATAAACCACGGTAGACTGCAGGAGTTAAACTGGGTGAAGCAGGAGAAACATTCATTGCATCATCTAAGGTGAAAGAGCTGCAAAGTTCTGCTTTCCCAAGAAAAGGAAGGGTGAGGGACCTGTACTCTTGCCTTTGTTTTGCTTTGTGTTTGTAGAAATCTGCATATAAGCGCTGTAGAGAAATGGGGTACTCAGAGTTGTGAGAAAACACCTTTCACCGAACCAGCAATGAAAGTGGACTGTTGCAGAAATGAAAAGCACTGGGGCTGGTCCAAGAGAGCTGTGACTTTGCTTGTTCAAGGTGTTCGTGAGTCAGGTGCTCCTCTGCCTGGAGAACCAAAAATATAAGTGTAGAAATGGCAAAATAACCACAACACTGAACCAAAGTGCAATGTGCTCAGGAGACAGAGGAACCAGATATTACGTGTTACGCTGTAACAGTGAAACTCTGCATTTGGAACGGCTGAGGTGCGTAAGCTTAGCCCTGAGCCCGCTTCAGCCTCACAGGGGAGACGAGCCTACGTTGTGGGATGACTCTCTGGGTAGGTTCTTCCTGGAATATTTAGCTTCCAGAATCCTTTCTGGAGCTTTAGCCTTTCTCTTCTAAAACAATAATTCCCTGCCTTGATGAAATCTCATGAAATATAATCTGCATAAATGTAATTGCTGCCTGGATTGAAACGTACGCTATTATATCTCAGGACACTAAGAAATGTCTGTGTGCTTTTCTTCGAGGCAAAATGCCTTACATTCCTGAGAGGTTGGGTGTTTTTTTAAAAAAAGTGATGTATGTGGAGTAAACGTTTTTGTTGGGGAAGTGGAAGGGTGAAATAAATATGAATTATAGCTTAGTTGGTTCCCTTTTAAAGGTGAGGTCTTAAATTTCTAAAGTGGCCATCTAGATGCTAAAAGGCATAACTTTTACAATTTATTACAGCACATTTTCTCCTTTATGTCCAATAAAACAGTATAGATGCTCATGACAATGCCCCTCTGTCATGGCATTAATATATACCTCAAATATATGCCCTCAAGCCATAATACCACGGGGCTGCGTTTGCTTGGGGTTTTTTTTACTGGTCCACGTGATGGGCGGAAGTTGGAATGAGCTTTAAAAACTTGATGGATAGTGACACCAAATCAGCAAAATGGTAAGAAGATCATGTATTCCATGTTCTCCTACGGTGTTTAATTGGACCGAGGCCTAAACCAGACCTGGCTTCCTGTGGGTTGTGCCTGACCAGAAAAATAGATCTGTGCTGCAAATGAGGTTTTGTACCTTTTTCCTTAATTATGGGAGAAACTGGTTTTAAAGCCAGGGATAATGTTCCTTCTAGGAGTAACTCAGGCTGCAGCTAATAGGCACGGGGAAGGAGGTTGGCTGGCTACCCCAGACCTGTTTGGTGTGTGCTGCTTACTCCTTGTTGCAGAGCAGATGGTATCTACGTGAGGTACTGACTTCAAAGGCAAACATGTTTGCAACCCAGGCAGGGTTTTGCCAGTTGTCAATGTGGTGGTTGCTCACACGGTGAGAACTGGGCCAAATTATGCGAAGGGAGTTAGCCTGCACATCTCCCGATCAAGCCAGGTATATCACTCGGCGAGAATAATTTGCCGTACGCTTAGTAGTAATTTGTGTTTTTAATAATTTGTGGTACTTCTAGATGGCCTTACATGTCAGGGAGTTCAAAGAATTCTGGCTTAATTGCCTCCAAAGTGCTACAAGAAATAACCGGCAGTTGGGCAGGGCAAGGCACGGCACAGGCTGCCTGGGCACCCAGGGATAGCACAGGGACTTCAGAAATACCTACTTACAAGCTCGCGGCCTTGGCTCATGGGTTTTAGCCATACAATAAATCAGGAAGTAATTCCTTTATGTACCATAATGGAAAGCAGTGTAACTTAGAAGGTACTGATGTTCAATTTGCTCATGTTTAGTCATATTCTATATATAATAACCTTACATTCTTGCTTATAATAAATATATATCTAGTGAACACAATCTATCCAATATAATAAAATAAATCACATCTTTTTTTATAGTAAAATATTTGCTGTATTTGGTTCCCTACACTTTAGCTTATTAACATGAGTCTTAATTAAGTCTAGGGAAGATGTTATTTGTCTCCCGTAACAGTTCAATAGAGAAGTAGGACAAATTCCAGCCATAATTGCATTTAATCTCTTCAGGGAAAAGTAGGGAGAAAAAAAAAAAAAAAGATATATTATGCTTTCTAGTGGTGAACATGAGGGAAAACCTCTTCTGAGAAGATCTAATGTTGGGTTGAAAAACTTCCTAAATAAAGATGAACAGATCCTGCATATATGAGCTTAACTTTACACAAGACTGAAATATATTGGGCTACTCTTATACTTAAGATGCAATGTATACATTTCATCAATACTGTGAAACCTAACAAAAAATGAGGGTAGAATGTCATAAAAATCAAATGCGTTTGTTGCTCCATCCCCACTCCCGCTGTCTCTTCAGTGCTTGAAGTGCTGATTTGGCCACAACTAGGAACTAGCTTGCGAAATAAATTCCCTTTCTCTGACTGAAAACAAAGCTCTTCATAACCCTCTGCTTGAATTCCTACTTCAGTACCATCATGTATTTTTGGCCCTGTTTGACTGTTGTCTGTCCTTTGGGAGTATCTCAGTCTAACCTAATCTTTAGCTCAAGACCTCTCTTGTATTTACCAGCCTGAGAGCAGCCTTTGCTCCTAGCCCCAGGTGTACGAGCTGGCCATGGGCCGAACTCCTGGCTGCACTTTGGAGATAAATACCACTGAGGAGGATGATTTCAAAGGTTTGGTAATAAAATCAGGTCATCAAGAATTATGAGAACAACCAAAGAAGCCAGCTCACAGGGTTTTTATGTGGAGATAGGAGGGCTTATGTCTCATTGGCTATTATATCCTTGTTAGTAAATATTAGGGGCTTCTATTTTGAATACTTGTAAACAACCGATTCATGAGCTGTACTGTAGATGAGTGAATTACAGAGTGGCATTGGTTTCTGTTCAAATGCCCAGGAGTGCATGTGGAAATGCAGGTGATAATGTACTTGCTGGAGAGTGAAATGCTTCACTGAGTAGACAAGGAGCTGGTAAAGGTAGTTATTCTGGACTCCAGATGCCCTATTGGTGGTATAACTTGCCTAAATGACTATAATTTCAGTGACAGGCTTTGTGGTCCATATGGGCTATTTCTAGAGTGTATCTGGGATAAGGTATGTCAGATACAATTTGAGTATTTCCCAAATTGTGGGTATTTTTACTGGTGTAAAGATGAATAGCTCTGCCAAGATACCACAGTGGATGGCCCACATCTAAAGATCTTTCAATGTAACGGGAATTTTCCCACTGCTTTTTCTGGCATTTGATTCAGGGTCCTCTTCCTTGGAATTTGGCTGAGAAGCCTCACTAAAGCCACACAAAATCTGGGGTTAGTCAACTGTTTATTTCCATTTCTGCTTCAGAAAATCTACATGACGCGGAGTATAACATGTTTCTGGAGAAGGCTTAGTTGTATTTTTTTTGCATGTTCACAGACCACTCCATCCTAGCCTGTGGATTTCTGCCACAGCAATTTGTATTGCTTTCATCTAGAAATGAAGTTGGATGGCTATTTCTGCCCTTTTCCTGTTGGACTGGCTTCTGACCAGCTCCGATTCTGGGTGGTTCAGTTTAGCGGTGAATTCAGACACCCTTCACAACTACCTAGCACCTTTACTTACTAAAACAGTTAGACTTTGTCTTATATGGGATATTCATGTGGCATGAATATGTATAGGAACCTATTTGGAAGGCCCTGAAGAAAGCATTGGGTATGTTCAATTTTATTATTACTGCAATCTTTTGCAGAGGTGCCGTGCCCAGTTTAATGGTGTGTGATAACTGAAAGTACTGTGTTCTCACATTTTCTGCAAATCCTTTTTCTGTATTAGGTCAGAGCACAAATACTAGGGAAAAAAGTGAATTATTGGTGAAATAGCTATTTTGCTGAGAAATTTTCAACAAAAAAAATGACAAAACATCTCTCCCATCTGTCTCCTAAGCAGTATGAACTCTGTCTTGAGATATTGTTCATTGTTTTCATGCTTGGATCGACTAGAGAGCCTGTGACTCTTGCTCCCAAGAAGAAGAATATGTTTTCTCCCTGTAGTCTGGGTATAGCGTTTGACACTTGGAAACACGATTGGGGTGCTTGCCTTCACTTATCTTGTGTCTTATCTCTTGAGTCTGCCAGTAAGTCATTTGAAGGTTTTTGTGTCGTGAAGGGATTTTCTCATTCCTTTCCATGTTACGTGATGTCTCTATCCTTCCCTTTCAGGGGAAGAACGAGCCTCTCTAAGAGCACAAGGCCACGTTGCTTGGGAATCTCAGCTCTACGCACTTTTGACATGCCTTTGATTTGTAGGTAGTGTTTTAAATCTATTTCAAAGTATTTCTTTTGCAATAGTGCAGAATAACCCTCACCATGCAACACAACTCTCTTGTGCTAGGTTTTGTAGGATCCTGAGCCAAAAATAAATATAATTTACTGCTTGTGGGTAGGGATCCCTTTCAGTTACCTGTGACTTGCTCTGATCAACTGCCAAAGGTAGCCTGGTTGTGAGTGTAGATGTACTAACACCCTTCTGAGATTATCATGCCCTTGCCGGAGGGCCCTGCAGCTGCTGGAGAATTTGTGGGGTATATATCGTGATTCTGATCTATGCTTTTTTTTCCAGTCTGTCACATTGACAGCAGATAGGATGGTTTGTCACTGGGGAAGGATCTGGGGCCATCCCCACCTCAACTACATTAACTTGTAAAACCCCTCCAGTTCCCCTTTCCGGAGCAAAAGGAGAGTTTCAGACTCATCCCTAATCTTTGTACATTAACAAGGCACTTCCAAAACCTACCGTGTCCAGGTATAAGGGAGAAGGACTGGGATAAAGCCTGGCTCACCGCCTGGGCTAACTGAACACATACCTGAAATTTCCCTCTAGGGCTCTTCTGACACTCTCCCGTGGCTCTTTGCGCTGCCAGGACAGTACTGCCTGCCTGCTCTCCTCCCTTGCAAAAATCCACGTTGGCCTTTCTCATTTTTATCTTCCAACTCTTTACTGCTTTAGTAATACTGAAAGAATCTCCCACTCAAGCTCTAAGAGAGGTAGCTTATAGTAATAGAGGTGAGAAACCAGCACGAGAGACGTACTGCTTTGGCTTGAGCTTTGTCCCAGGAAATCTCCTTGTGAGCCCCAGTATGAGTGCTGAGCAACACTGCAGCCTAACTAAAGCTCGGAGCTCAAAAAGCCCAACCTCCCGATCTCCACTCCCAGTGCATCAGCCAGAGATCTGTGTCATTTAAGGCACCAGCTTTTGAGTGACCACCCAGCCTCTTTGCTCTCTGCGAGCTTGTGGCGCTGCACTGTGCTGCCCTCGCTCCCAACCGGTGCAGCGGCCAACCGCGGGACCCGTGTCCCCCGACTCATGCCCTCCAAAAGCTGGTTTGTCCTCCGCTTGCAGCTGATTGAGTGCGACTGCTGAGCGTGTAGCAGGTGAACCTGTGGGTATCGCCCTGCGAAGGGAAGCAATTGCATTAGGTGCTTTGGGAAAGGGCTGAGGGGCGTCTTGCCTGGCCTTTCCAAAACAGCGTGCTCCAGAGCTATTCCCGAGTATAATAGCACTGAGCCCTGTTAATTCAAAGAAGCTGCTCTAGGACCACTTGGGAGGTAAGGGAAGATTAAATAAAAGAGCATAAGTGCTTGAAGATGAATCCTTAATACCCCTGATGAAAGGAGGCCAGATTAAGCGAGAGTTGCACCTCTGCCTCTGTCAGCTCCGTTTCAGTGCAGGGAGGGCTGATCTCCTCCCCAGCTTCCTCCAGCTGCCACTGGGAATCAGCTGGCCCCAGGCTGGAGGAAAGTTCAAGCCATTCTGGCATTAACGTCTCTTCTGGAAAAGCACTGCGTAAGGGACTGAAAGGAATATTGGTTGAGACTCTCAGGATATTGTGGCAAAAGGCTTGTTTAAAGGGTGGTGTAAGTTTTATAAACCCACAAGCAGTAGTGAAAATGAGGAATTGGAGGGAAGCTCTGCTCAAGAACAGTCTTTGTTAAAGGAGGATGCTTTCTAAAAGAAGACTTAGAGAGCGCTAAAAAATAACAGTAAAGTGTGAACAATAGGCCTAATTCTTCTGTTGCACTTTGAAAAATAAGGACAGACCTTGCTGAAATACATGGGACCCTACAGCTGGCAGGCATGGTGGTCCTGGGCTGGGGAAGGTCACTCTTTCTCTGGCATGGACTCCTGGATGGCCCCAGACTTTTCCACAGGGTTTTTGCCTCTCCAAAACACACTGCCAGGATGGATGGATGCCAGCAGCTACTGTAATGGTGAGGGGTTTATAAGAAAATTAAATGGATGTGTTTTTTTCTCTTGGAAAGTCCTCATGGAAACAAGAAAATAAATTTACAGGCTGCTTTTGACTCACATGCTGGAGCTGCCCTGGGTGTGTAAGTGGATGCCGTGTGCCTTGGCTGTCCTGGAAGGCAGAAGATGACTGTATGAGGAGAGTGCACAGAAATTGCTCTTTTAAGCTTCTCCCATAAGTAAAGCCAAATACTGAACAAAGAAATGGCCTCTTCAGTCTTTTCAAGGATATTTGCTATTTGTTAGACGGGACCTGGTTCTTATCTCACCTATTTTGCACTGCTGGAAGTGATGAACGCTTGAGTTTCTAGCCAAAGGCCTCGACTGGCAGATCTGCCACTACTGGCAGTCTGGTGGAGCTCTGCCCACTTTTTCCAGCGTTATTTGCAGCCGAACCGTTAAAGTTTACCTGGGAAGAGACTTGAAAAGTGTTCTGGCATGGCCCTTCTTGGTGAAGTGATCTTGTGTTGGACCTGGGAAGCCAACTTCCTCAGCCAAGCTTTCAGCAGGGCAGAGGAGCTGCAGGTCACCAGTTTTAAGGGACTAATCTTGATGCATTTATTTCTGGTGTCCTGGTCAGAGCGCACGCATTTTAGGGCACGCAAGTTGTTTTCTATTTTTCTCCTCAGGTGGATTTTTTCTTTCTCTGAGAGCTGTGAGTTTATTGAAACAGCTGGAAACCTGTGCTCAGCTGTCACTTTGGGGCCTGCTTCAATACACGCTTGTGCCTCATGTGGGATCAGTGCCCTGCCCTCTCTCATCGCCTTCCCTTGGCCGTCCTTGTTGAAGTGCCGTTAACGGGAAGGCTCTGCAGCATGTCGGCTTTATTTGTGCTGATTTTCTTGCACTGTGGTACTTCGGGCCTGGCATCAGCCAGTATATTAGCAACCACTGAAAGCCAATATATCCCAAAGAGAAGGTGAATAGACTGGGCACAGCCCACCTGAAAGAGACTCAATCACTTGCATCGCACTCTCAGAAGGATCCCGCATGCTTCAACAAAGCATTAAGGTAACGTCAGTGGTTTAGACCCACAAAAGCCAGGGATTTTGAACTTAAGGATGACGCTCAGGTTTTTAAAATGCAGGTGTGTGCATCGGTAGCACAGACGCTCCTCCGCAGGGAGTTCCCAGGGAAGCTGGTTTGAAGCTGTAGCAGATGGGCACAGCCGTACGCTGGGGACGGACTGCGCTGTACCGCTGGGTTGTCTTTGATGTCTCTCTGACTCGTGTTGTCATTACGACTACTGTTACTGTCAAGGTGAAATGTAGGGACAGTGCAGTGAGAAAAAGAAACTGATCTGATTATAGATACAGACTATAAAAACAAACCTTTCTTTGAGAGTAGAGTTTTGACAATTGTCTCTTTTTTTTTTTTTTTTTTAGTGCATTCTCAAAGCTCAGGCTATTATGCCATTTATTTTCTCACTGTTCAAAGCAAAAGGTTACGTGTGTTAGGCACGCGCAGGTATGCAAAATGCGGTGCACTAACAAAACAATCAACAATTTTAAGCCAAATACATACATCTTAAACTTCTGTTGAGTTTCTGACTTTTTCCCTTACGCTGACAGCATATGGTAGAAACTACAGTTGAGCAGCACAGTGGGAACAACGTGCTGGGCTGCCAGGATGGCAGATCAGTGAAGCTCTGGGATGTGCAAAAGACATTTTCAACTGCACTGGGCTTGGCTCTGCTTTGCAAAGGCAGCTGAATGAGGAGCAGTTACCTGAGCTGGGAAATAACGAAGCCTGATTGCTCATGGATTTATACCTCATAGTTGATTGTGGGCTTCAGCAGAGCCTTCCCTGCTGCACAGCCATTGGTATGGCATGAGACTTGTAAGCACATCAGTCCTTTGCAGTCACTAAAGAAGGGAAAAAATACTGTTTACCTATGCAATCGGTTCTGCTGGCAAGGCAGTGATGAGCGTTCTGCAGAATTGTCTGTGGAAATAGTCTTTTCATTTTTGGAAACATAAAACTCTTGGAGAATACTTTGGGAAGAAAGGTCTTGACATTTTTGAGAGGCAAAAATAAGAATGTCATACAGTGTAGTTTCCCCCCCCCCCCCCCCCCCCAAACACTGAATCTGCAGTGTCTGGGCTCCATGTTTCTATCAGCGATTTCCATTCTCCTTCTATTTTTACAGGTAAATTTTACACGTGAGTTTTGTCATCACCTGGGAGGCACAGGAATTGCCTTGCTGTGCCCCACCCTGGATGACCTCCTGTTAGCAGGCGCTGGGCAGAGAGCACTGGGGTTTGGACAACTGCCCTCTATGTTGTCTGTTCAATGATGCATACTGCGAGCAATGCTGCTTGCAGCTGGGATCCATCTCCAGGCAAATGGGTGGCCTAAAGGATGGCCTGGTTTCTGAACCTGGGTGAGAAGAAGGGGCTGTGATCCTGATGGCAGTTGCTCTGGGATGCTTCCCCACCTGCACCTCCTCCTGCTCAGATTCCAGACTGGTTCATCCATCCAGAACCAGCCATACCTGGTGCTTCAGAGAAAGCTCCATAAAATGTGTCTGTGCATGCTCATGTTGCAGCTCTTCCGTACCTCCTCTTGCCTAGTGGGATGGCACAATTCCCAAAAGGCAAGAAAAGGCGTCAGTCTGGAGTTGCCTGTATGAGACCTGAGGCCATGCACAGCTTCACAGCAGCCAGGCACACAAACAGCGCAAGAACGAAAACTGTTGTACTCCGCTCGGCACCTCCGTGCCCAGTTCTGTTACGTGCCTTTTGGCTCCAAATGGCTGTGGAGGGGAGGCCAGTTGTTGAAGATTTGCATTATTTATCTCCAGGGCAGAAGTGCCATGCTGCAGGGCGGCAGCTTTGGTATTGACTTCTCGTTCCTGCCAACTGCTGACCTCTGCCGTCTTGTGGAGTTGGTTTTCAGAGGTCAGTGAGGTTCTGCAGCGGAAGAAAAGTTGTCTTTTGGCTGGTTTGAACTCTCCACGAGTTGGTGCTTCGTGCTGGCAAACTCGAATGGAGTTTTGCTTTGCTTTGCAAACCAGGCAGACTTGGGGCTGCTGTGGTTGTCGGCGTTGGCTGGTGGGAGCGGGTCGGGGCAGGTTCCTGCCCTCCTGACAGCAAAGGCACAGCCGTCGGCTTGAACAGCCACGATACCTTTCTTTATTGAGGTGTCAGGTATGGAAAACTGTGCCTTGATTTATGAAGATTATCTCTGGAGATGCTGTTATCGAACAGAAAGTAAAGAACACTTATTTGTATTCATATTTAGTAAGCATGAGGCAAACTATAAACTGCATCAAATCAAACGTGGACTCCCTGTTGGAGAGGGTTCAATCGATGGTGATTTATAAATATTTTACCTCCTCTTTTGTATACTATAGGGTGCTTCCTCAGATGAAGAGGAAAGGAAATTTGTATGATATTCCACCAAATGGCTGAATAACATTTGCCCTAAATAACAGCAAACGGGTGCTTTTAAAATTGCAGATGTTTATTCGAATGCAAGCATAAAATAGGTGTGTTTGCCTCAATCTTTCCTATTATTATGGATTGCTCGTTAAAATGTCAGTCACATTTTTGTCAGTTAGAAGTTGTGGTTTTAGAGTGAAGGTGCTGCGGAGGGACTGGTTGGATTACGTCGAGGTGTTACCTGCACACCCCGCTTTGGGGTATTCAACGTGCACTGAAGGAAGCAGAGATTTTCCCACAGGTTTCTGTAGGTTTGGATCTGCTCCAGCTCTCACCATTTTCCCTGCTAAGACTCTTGCTGTTACCAGCGCCTTTGCAGGATCTGGGCACCGTGAGCAGCAGATAGGAGGGCAAGTGTGCACATAAGGGGGATCCCTGTATTGTGCTCGCATTGCTGTGTCAAGGACGTGGTCTCTGTTGGAAGTAAGCGTCCACTTTCTGCTTGGATCTGTGTCTGTGAGGGGCAGTGGGAGAGGGATGCTGCTTATTCCTGACAGGCTGGCTTATGTCACTCCTATTGCTCAGCATAAACGTTCTCCCTTTGCAGGTGAAAAGGGATTGTCAGGAGGAAATCTATTTGCAGTGCTCTGACCTGCACTCCCAGTGGATTTGGGCCTGTCAGCACACCCGGTTTCCAGCTGTGAGGAGTGCAAATGTGCTCTGCCAAGTTTCCCCCATCTCAGCCAATCTTTACTCATAGTTCAGATGGTCGTTTTTTATGACTTGCTATAGTGCTTCCCTTTTTTTAAGGCAAACCAATGGCATCAGCCTTGTATTTCCATGGATGTGTGCGCTCAGGTAGATACAGCCAATGGAACAGGAAAATAAGGTTAGAAGCGATTTGGGGATTCTGACGATTGTCAGGTGGGGACAAGTCAGGAGAGTATCTGACCTGATAAGTGCATTAGGGCGTTACCTACACAAAAATACGTGTTGTAAATGGATTTTAACACTCCGGAGCTGCTGGCAGGCAGTGTGTTGGGCTTTAAGAAGCGATGCGGTGCTTGAACAAGATGTGTGGCTTCAAAGTGATGGTCTTGGAGGGGACTAGACACTTGCTGACATGAGGGAAGGGCCATGCCAGGAGCAAAAACCATCACCTTTATGGCTAAAATCACTCAATACATGCATTGATACTTGCTCTTCCTGCAGATGGTTGTATTTTAGGTGTAAGTGCTCTGCTTTTCCTGCTGCTTTGTCACTCCTGTGATTAAGGAAATAAAGTTTTCTACCCGAAAAGAGCCAGAAAGCCAGTGATTCCAGGGCTGAGGAATAGACCAGTCATTGAAAGCTGTGGCTGTTTTCAAGTGAGAGATGATCAAATGCACCCAAAGATGCAGCCTAATTTTACCAAGCATATCACAAAAACTACTTGATCTCCACGTGCTTGGCAACACGCGCGTTGGCGGCAGCGCTCTGGCTGGATTCCGCAGCAGAGAAGACTTGTTCCAGAAAATGCAAACCAGGAGCGTGATGCGAGACTTGCACCGCTGCTCCGCAGGGCTACCTTGGTGGGAGGGATATCGACCAAAACAGAGACAATCCCACGTGCATCCCACCTCTTGTCGAGGTTGTAACAGTGCATTGAAATACGCAGGTTGAAACAAACTTGTCTACATCCACTAACTTCAGATCTGGCCCGTGGATTTTTGGCCATTTGTGCTAAGTTTTTTTCTTCTCATCCCTCTTAGATGCACTAGACTTGTAGCGCCTCTTGTTCTGACAGACAAAATTCATAGCACTTTGGAAAAAAGGCTGCTAATGAAAGCAGCAAAGAGAAAGTTACGGAACTGCAGAAGATGTATTCAGTGGCGGTGTTTGCAAGCCCTTCCGCTCGCTGCCGGAGTCTGTCCTGGGCCAGGAAGCAGAGCAGGGCTGCAAAGAAGTTTGATTCATTCCCTGTCCAAGGCCAGTGGTGGGTTTTTGGGCAGAGCTGTGTGCTTGTATGGAAGGGACAATCTGGACTATTTGCAAGTGCTTTTGCTCACTGCCTGTGAGAAACATTGTCCTTCATTTATTCCGGAATTTTTCCTTTCTGTGCTTGAGCAAAAGATCTTCATTCCTCACCATCCCAGATTACTCCCCCCACAATGCTCACCATGGACAGATGCATAAACTTGAAGGGGTAAAGAATCAACCTGGCTGTTCTGTAGAAAAGCAGAAAATGCTGTGTCTGTATGAGACTGGATCTAGTGGGTGCATCCTGGGGAGCTGGTGCGCTAAATCACACATGAGCAAAGCATGACCGGTTCTCCCCAGCACAGCCCAGGCCTGGGTCCCTAATCCTCATGGACTGTTGGCAATGCCTTTTTTGAGGGACTTTCTGGCGTTCAGGACGAACCGTGTCAGTGAGGTTGATTACACTGTTCAACCTCGAGCACCCTGAACTATCCCTGGCAAGGCAAAATCAGAGGGAGTGGACTTACAATCAGTAAGGGAAATATTAGAGCTTATATTAAACCATAGAGGGTTAAAGTACAATATACTTTATTGTATTTTAGGTCTGTAACATAAACAGTGATGGATTCTTCTTTTCTGAGTGCTTCCAAACAAGATTTTGATCACAGGTAGCAGGTTGCTGTTTCAGCTGAGGGGGTAGGAAGTCCAAGATACCCGAAATGAAATGACCTTCCCCTCTTTCTCCCCATAGATAGCTCACATTTAAGCCTAGATGCAAACCTAGATTTCACAGCTGGTTTTTAGTGCAGACTAAACCAAAATCCTGTATCCAAAGCTTGGCAGTGTTCAAAGTGCAGTAAATTATATCATAGCTTATTCTCCTTCCTGGCTCTCCTCTCTGAGGTGAAGTTCTCAGACAGAACTCAGTGTAAAGTAAAGGAATATCCACAGAAATGCTGCAGTTCACTGGAATATATATTTATTTCTTCCATTTCTGGAAATCTAGATGAAAGTCAGGGAAGGCAGAGGGATTGTCCTAATGAAACTGGCAACAGTAATTGTAATTCAAACTAAACTGTTTAGGTTTCAAACAAAGCCATTTAGAGTCCAACCACATTTTGCAGAGGTTAGCTTTCTTCCTTTCTTACACGGTAGATATATTTCTGCTAAAACGTTATGTGTTTAGCATTGACTTGCATTAAAAAGACATTAAGACCATAGAGAGCTTTTTTTTCACAGCGATCGATTGCTAAGAAGAGCTCTATGTGAAATACTGGGACTACAAAGGTTATTCCAATGTTTAAGCAGTGCCAGGCCTAAGCACACATAACCTTTTAAAATGGTAGAAATAATGGGGTCGCTCCAAGGCGGCTTCTTGTTTGCTTATTTACCCATTTGGTGCAGCTGAGCAAAGGGCCGTGCTGGCGCGAGGATTTTGCTGAAGGCCTGGAGAACAGAGCTGCTCCCTGGCCAGGGTGAGGGGTGCTTGCAGACATGGGACTGACAGCCACCGCATGGGAGAAATTGCGTTAATTAGCTCCCCACAGCTTGTATGGGAGCTCTGGTGTGTAGGATGTCCTTAAACCAGAAATGTGACATTGCTAGTGTTATGAAAGCTGTTATCTTTATTATGCTTCCCTTTTTGAAAAACTCAGAAGTCATAAGGGCTACCTGGATAAAGGCAGAAATGTGAGTATTTTCAGTAGAAAAACTTTGGCTTCAGATTTTATTTCCTCCACTACTCTTGAGGGTGCACAATAAATCTTCCCCAGTTATTTTCACTTGAGGCAGTGATGCACCCGTGATATGTTACAGCTTACCCTGGTGCAACATATACCTTCAATTTACTTTTTTACAAGCCTACTAATTTTTATGGATTTCCAGAACTGTTTATGAACTGAGGAACAGCTGTATGATGGAAAGGAAAATAAAAAACCCACAAGCAAATATCTGCAGTGAACAAACAGACCGACCGATGCATTTGTATCTCAGAAGTGAGTGAGATCCTTCATCGGCTGCCACTGGTATTGGACAGCACTGCTGTCGACACAAGCTTTCAGCTCCAGGAGCAACGATGTGCCCTAGACATTCCCAAAATGCTGCTTACGGTGGGCTGGATAGCAGCTGGGACAACAGACGTGGGGACTGTATAACAAAGTTCATCCTCAGCACGAGGAGGTGTATACATGGGGGTTCACCTCACTCGACACTTGCTGCAGTGCAGTATGTTGCCCTTTGGATTTTGACTATATTTTTGAGGAGTGGGAGGTTGTCTGGACTTTGATTGACATGTCTGTTCCCCTGAGTGGCTGGTCAACTTACCACAGCCCAGCACAGCTGCGGAGGACAGTGCAACTGTCTGGGTGAGTGCCTTGTGCTGTCAAGATGGCCCAAACTTAGGCCACATCCAAAAGTTTTGTAGGTGACCAGTGCACCCTGGGTGGCACTTTGTGTCCTCTAGTCCAGATGTGAGATTTTTGCTCCAAGGTCTTGGAGCAAAAAGGAGATGAAATACAGCTTCTTTTTGCTCAAAGGGCCCCAAAGGTCTTAGAGGAAAATCAATTTATTTGACAGACTTGTCCCGGAGAGCGCTCAGCTGGTGGCTGGCCTCTGTCCAAGCTCTCTCCCTTGCAGGGACAGGCAGAATAATTCAGCAGATATTGTTATGGCAGAGTGGGATAACATATTTGTGAATGTCCAAGTGTCTGAAGCACTTAATGCGTAAGCACTAGGGAGCAAAAATCTGTTTGGTACTTGCTTTTTCCTCCTTTTGAGCAAAGGAACCTATTTGACCCTGTTCTGTGACAAGCATCAGATCAAAGTCACTTTGAAAAGGGGCAATGGAAAGTGTTGAAATGATCGGTGACTGTTTGAACATTATGATTTCCCTCAAGAAGTACACCAGCTTTCTCCTTGGAGCATGGATATACCATGACTGATTTGCTTTATCAACAGCTGGTTGAATTTTCCATTTTTCATTAGCTTTTTTTCTTTCTGCTTTAACTTTTTAACCTTCTTATCCCCTCTAACTGAGTGTGGTTTGGGTGATTTTAAATAAAATCTAAACAACGCTCTTTTTCAAGAAAAAGCATTGCTGTTATTTTAGCAGCTTTGAAGACGTAGTTATTGCTGCCATAACACAGCAATGGAAAAATGCCACTTTACTTGAACCCTTCTTTCTGTTTTTACTATCACTTTCGGTCTTCTTGGGATTTCAGTATCTCCGAAAGCCTTCCTTATGTGCAGCCACTGGTAGGAGCCATTGCTCTGGTGTGGTGGATAAAGGAGTTTTCCAGCTCTTTCCAAATCGAGTTAGTAGCTGCAGTAGGAAGACCAAAAAGTGGGAAAGGGGAGAGGTTGGCACACGCTCTTCTCACTCTCCAGCACATCAGCCCCTGCCTTCAGCCTTGCAGCATGAACACGTTCTGTTGTACCATGAGTGTTGCATGAAGCATACCCATTTGTTGGCATGGATGTGCCTGGTGGTGACTCTACATGGATCCCACAGTTTATGTTGTGTATGTAGGATGGAGGCTGGTTTGTTTAAACTCATTACCTTTTCATTAAGAGTATTCTACGGGGCTTTCATTCACTGTTACCTTTAAGCAGTGAGGGACTGAATAGAAGAGAGTCCTGGAATATCAAAAGAAGGTTAACACAAGGATGAGGCATTTCCTTGGTTTAGCAGAGAAATGATAAAATAATTGAGAGCAGAAGAAAATTACAGAACGTAAATGTCTAGCCTCCTTTCCAACCTGTACTTAGGGGACCCATGTGGCTGTCCTGCTTCGAAGTCTCAAACACCCTAAAATGGCTGCTGCAAGGAAGGGGATCCACTGCTGACCAGCTCGGCTAACGGTAAGGCTGCCCAGTGCGAGTCGTAGGGAAATAAAATTATTTGTGGGAGGGGTACTAAAGATGAGACTCTGGCACTGCAAATGTAGGGTCAGTTTGGTGTTTCAGAATGCTTTGGACAAATAATGTCAGGGTTGATGTAGCAGAGATGATCCTGCCTTGGGGAAGGGAGTAACTGACCTTGTAGGATCTATTCCCGCTCTCCTTTCCACAACACTGTTATCATTCTGGTCCTCTGGGACCCAAAACTGTGCAGCATTTCGCATCTCAGATCCTGAGAGAAGCTTACCAAAGGCCCAAGAGGTTCAGCCAAGAGTATTAGATGCATTTGCAGAAGTTACTGATGTATTATTATTTGACATCATTAACTTGCACTTTTAACTATAAGCTATGTACCTGAAAGGCTTCGTGGCCTCTTTCTCTTCCCTGGCCAACAAGGGCCTCAGGACATGTATGAAAAATAACTCACTAAAGCCCTTTACTCCCCATCTTGGTAACAGATCAACGTGACAGGTACTTGCAGCCTCCCTTCGCTTCCCGCTGGCTGCCACGTGCTCCCCTGCCCCTGTATTACACGGAAAGGACAGTCCTTAGCTGCCACCTCTCCAGTTCTACCAGAGCTATGCCAATTAAAGAGACCTTTCTGTATTTATTATGGAAGTTACTTACACCCACTGACACTTCTGCTGACTGCTGTTAAAATCCCCTCTGCTTTAAAGTCGGCAGCCGCATCTTAGAATGACAAACAAAACTGTTACCGAAGAAAATGTCTCCTGAAGTGTTGAGTATAAAATTGTTTCATGGTAAATACTACAGCCTGCAAAGATGTACTGGGAAAATGGGCTAAAAGGAGAAATCAGATTTAATGTACTCTGGTGTTTCGCTCTTTGCAGTCAGAGGAATTGATAATGCAGATGTGGTGAGAAAACTCTGGGGAGGCAAACACCGGAATATACACCTTGGGATCAGAAGAGCTGAAGGGTTTTGGAAAAATGTTTTCTTTTACTTTCTAGTTCTTCTGCTTATTGTTGGGGGGGGGGGGGGGGGGGGGGGGGTGTGTGGTGGTTGTTTTTGTTTGGTTTTTTTAGAAACAATACATTTCTCTATTTTATCTCCTTCACTTTTTTTTGTTCATTAGTTTCTGCTGTGCAATTGTGCAAGATCAAAGGTTGTCAGCCTGCGCTGATGGTATCTGTCTGCGAACATTACGTAACTCACCCCAGCCCCAAGCCAGGCTAGTGCAGAAATAGCGGTTACAGCCTTGATCGTGCAGCAAGAAGCAGCCGCTGGCATCGCGTGCCATGCCAGGGTTTTGCCAGCACAGTCAGGTTTAACTCCGGCTAGCAAAATACCACGAAGCCGCTCTCACAAATCCCCCTCCCCTCCTCCAGTGGAGGAGAAGAATCGGAGGAAAAAGAAATAAGGAAGCTCGTAAAATTGAGATAAGAACTATTTACTAATTAAATCTAAATCAATATATACAGGTACTACTACTAATAAATACTTAAAATAGTAGAAAATGAAACATATAGTACAATATATACAATATGATACAATTTCCCACCATCCACTGATCAATGCACACCCAAATGTTGAGGGATGAAAATCAGACCCAGAGAGCCCGAGAACCACAGCCCGAGAGCGATCGCAGCCCGAGAGCCGCGGCCTGAAGGCCGGAGCCCGGGAGCCTACGCAGCAGATTCCGAGCAAACCTTATCACTGATAACACGGCCAGAAAACTCAAAACAACCCACCAGCTCCCACACGAATGAGCCAGCACAGGAGTTAGCAAAGCAGCTAACACAGGAGGGTTAGCAAGTGCCCGGAGAGACGAGCAAGGGAGTAAGGGAGAGAGAGAGAAGGGCAGAGTAATGGCTACCGGACCCTCTTCCCCACCCAAAGAGACCGGAACATGACGTACTATGGGATGAAATACTTCCTTGGTTACTCTGGGTCAGCTACAGTATCCGAAGCGGACAAAAGACCTTGAGTTCAGTACAAGCCATCCCCAGCACCGGCTGAGGCCTTATCAATGTTTTCACTTACTGTCCAGCAACATAGTTTCTTGGCAACCAGAGTAAAGGGAGTTAACCCTTTCCTGCCTGAACCCAGCACAAAGACATAGCACGAAGTTTTGCGATGTAGGAAAGAGACAGAGCTCGTGCCTTACGTGTGTCGTTACAGCCACGCCGATCCTATATCGCGTTGAAAATCCTATACCAATGTATTAATTCTGAACCCTTTGCACTCAGAATCCCCTTTTTTGTGATGACACAGGTGGAAAACATTGTGTTGGTGGCTTTTTTGTGTCTGAAACTCATTAGAATCAAGCAGTGACTAGGTTTTGTAAGAAGAGCGTGGTGCTTGTGGAGCAGGTTCACGCTGGCAGATACCTGCTCAGGCTGGCACTGCCCCTGCTTCAGGGGCACAGCTGGGCTCTCAGCTACAGGGACTGACTCTGTAATGGTCCTTTAAAACTGAGGAGCATGGAGCTCCTTCCGAGCCCCATTCGCTCCACATACCCGCTCTGTTCTCAAGCTGCTGTCTTTTAATGAACTTGCTATGGCTTCAGTAGATTTACCCTCCACTCAGAGCTAAATTAGGCCCCTTTCTGACAGTTTGGTGCTAAACCGGGCGATTTCATTTCCGACTTTCAAGGATCAGACCCAATAACGAGTCGTAATTTTCCTAGCTCTCCAGTGAATCGGTCCTTTTTCCTGGCGAGCACTGGGGCGTATCAGCGAGACTTCTCAGTCACAGGTGTGTGGCCCCATTAACTACGATGGGCCAGCTGCAGCCATGGGGTACCTTTGGTTCAGGGGACGGGTTGCGTTTGCAGCCGTGTAGGGTGCGGTTTGGGCTGACTCTATCGAGGTGCTCGTCCTACGTGTTACATGCAGGAGCAGCTATGGTAGGCAGTGCATTCCCAACTGTCCAGTGGATGGGGGACCTGCCAACATTCGGCTTTTTAAATAATTCAGGGGTCTACTGGTAATTGCTATTTCAGTATTCCTGTCTCATTTATTCTACAAGAAAGGCTGATAGGGCTGCAGCTTGATTTTTCTTGGTTAGACAAAAAAGCATTTGCTGGTTACATAGCATCCCTAGGGAATCCCTCAAAACCAGCCAGGGATGCTCATTATTTTCCACTGGCCATGACCACTGGTCTGTGTTAAGACAATTTATTGTTTCCATGTTTACTGTCAGGGAAGAGTTTGTTTTGTCTTATTTTAAGCCTCCTGGAAGCCTGTGCATAAACATTCACCTGTTGCTCTGTGGTACCTAAATAAGAATTGAGCCTTTTGTAAGCTATGGGAATAAGATGGAAATACTGCACTGAGGATGCAAGCAAACAAAACCAGGATTATTGATCTCTTGAAAAACGTATGTGTGTATCTGCTGGACCTCCTACTGTGAAATAAGGAAATCTGAGCACATGCACACACCTGACTCTGTCCCCATTGCTCCTTATCTTTGGTAATTCGTTTCCTAAATGTTAGGGTAGCAGCCACAAAATATATTAGGAAACAAAGATACAAGTAAGAGCTGCTACGAATTAAAAACTCTTGGAGAGGGTGTAACCTGCAGAGCAGAATGTGTAAGAGTAAATGGTCACCTCCCAAAACAGGAGTCCAGTTGCAGCTGAGGAATTAGAGAGAAAATAAGTGTTTCACACAGAAGTAATACAGGGAAATCATACACTACAACTATTTCGCACAGGAGATAAAACTTCTCCTATTTCACTGTGGGAGATGGGAAGATTAGTGGCTCATTTATTTCAGGGTTTAAGTCTATGGGCATAGACCATACTTTATTTCCCTTGAAGCAGGCTATTTGCCCCTCCTGCATCGTAGAGGCCTGAGGATGGTCCAGAGAAGCAGCCATCTCCAGTCTGAAACAAGAGGAGGCCTTGGTAAGGGTTTGGTGAAGGTCTAGATTTCCAAAAATGTCCATTTTCTTTGCTCTGTTACATATATACATGCACCACGTACAGAGCACAGGGGCTTGCTTTTCTCCTTCCTATTTCTGAGTGGTTTATGCCCTTCTCACAGGAGTTACTAGAGGTAAAAAGTAGATGTGTGTATATATACACACATATAGAGATGTATTCTCATTCAGTGAAGAAGAATTAAGAAATCATGATTGACTTAACTGGCTTCTGAACATGCAGCTGTATTGCTTTCAGATCTGGGGGAAACCCAGCTTTGAATGTGTGCTTGCCTGCAGGTCTTCTCCGACACAGAGGAGCCTTTCAGTTAGAGCCCCATAAAGCACATTTAGTGGAATAAAAAACATGGCACAAGTGTTGTTTTATGAGGTACCCCTCATCTCCTTCATGCAGAAAGTGGGAGGAAGCTGATGGACACCACAGGATGCTTGGGAGTTAAAAACCAGTGACTCAGGAGTGCCGAAGGGAGGCAGGACACAGAGAAAGAGCGAACTTCCTCAGATAGCATAAATGAGTTAGAGGGGAATTCAACCACTTGAAAAGGAAGTTTCAAATAGAAGGATTACCAAAGGCTCTTCAGGAGGCAGATGAAAGAAAGTGAGAACTGGCAGAGCAACGCCCCAGTCCACGCTCCAGTCAAGGGGATGCTAATGTGGCTCTGCGCTATTCAAAGCCAACAAAGCAGTAGATGAGGAGGCTGTATTCCCTGCGGAGGGATCTTCATCAAGAAGGGAAAACATCTCGGTACTAGACATTAAATCAAGCACTCCGTGCAATTTATTCAAGCAAAAGGCATAAAGGAAGGAAACTGGAAATTAAAATATGCAGTCTTAAAGAGCAAAGAACAGGTCAAATCCATTTTTGGTTTCCATAAAATTATGGTGCCATTTAGTGGAAGAATAAGTGGAGAATTCTTCCTTGCCGTCAGGCAGGGATGAAGGAAAGCTTGAGCCTTTCATTCCTTTTCCATCTAAAATCTACCTTTTCCTTGTCTTTTTTTTCCACATGTCTTTTTGGCTGGTCCGGGCCTAAGAAATGAGCACCTACTGGCTTTTGTTATATGCTAACAGTGTTTTCTTTACTAATTGTAAGAAAAGATTGAAATTGCCCTTCTTGCAACCAGCTTACAGTCTGTGGGACAGACAGCACAGGACACAGCACCCACCTGGAGTAACTAGGGAGCTCATTTCTTCTGTTCATCCTTGCTATTGAGTGCTGGGTTTATTGCAGGTGTCAGGAAATACGGGCTTTTTTCAGGTGGGGTAAAGTGCAGACTGACACAATAACTACGGTGATGAGGGCTTATAGCAGGAAACAGGATGGGGAGAAAAATGGGAATGTGACTCTGAAATATCCATAGGGTGTTTAGCAGAGGGGATGAAGGGAGGAGTCCACAAGACAGCACTGCTGCTGCACTGGACACACCCCATGGGGGCCAGAAGAGGCTTCTCGGAGTTGGGAAGGGCTGAGGTGGCATCAGGACTCCTTCCCTTTCACCTGTGTGGGACCATCTCTCTTAGCACTACACTGCCTATTTGGCTTTTCAACACAATAACTGCCATTTTTGTGAATTTTTATACAAGAACATCTCTTCTTATGACTCAAATGCATGTCTCCCGAAGATTGTGTCAAAATCTAATTAAGAATAATTACCTTATCAAATGTCTGCATCGTTCATTCCTCTAATTTGGTTTGCAAGGCTCAAAGATTTCTGCTGAAAGACATGTAAAATGATCTAGGTCTTTGATATTTGCCTTCAAAATCTTTACTGTGATGTTTTGAATACAGAATCTCTGCAGTCAAAATCTGTAACCGTAATTGACTCTGAACAGTTGTACTGCTAGTGCAACTCTTGCCATTACAGGAATATTTACATGCCCTACCTATGGGACTACTATGCTGGGCACCGTTAAAAAATTCTGGTGAGGAGTACCTGCAGGAGCTGCTTGCATCCAGCGCTGGTTGCAGCCTCTGCTCACATGGGGCAAAACCCCTAGCAACCTGGGGTCCTCCCTTTGCTACTTCTCATTCCCATTTTTGCTGGAATTCCTGCCAAGCCCCTGAGTCTTTTTGCTTGAACACATCTGGGTCAGCTTCTGCCCTCAATTAGATGTTGGTTCAAGTCTTGCTTTAAGTAGGTTTTCATGAGAACAGCTGAGGGCAGAAAGCTGCTGGAAGTACAAACGTGTAGGAATCTTGTGTATTGCAGAAGCAGAGGGGGCAAAAAGGACGGTAATCACAAGAACAACTCTCTTCCCTGTCTTGTTGCAGCAAACATCTTTTCTTCTAGGACAAACCCATTACTTTTTATATAGCAAATTGGGCTGTTTAGTTGTTTTAATGGATTTATAAATTGAATTTGTTATTAGCAGTGACTCCACTGTTGTGATGTTAGATGGCAGGAAATTGGCCTGCTGTGTTGCAGCCACCTCTTATTATAAATACCTTTCCACCCCCCTCTTCTAAGAGGCTGGGATTTGAAAACCCGTGAATGAGGACATCATAGAGAATCTGATTCAGTTCAGTTTAAAAGCTAAATTAGAGCAATTGATCATTTCATTCTGGTGATCACAGACTCCCAGTGGAAAATTCTGAAACATCTGTAATAGCCAGACTTGCAGAATAACAATAAGTGAATCAGAGCTGTTTGGAAACTTTTTTTTTAGCTCACTGGCAGTTAGGATTGTCATCATAATAATTTCAAGAATTTTCAAAAGTCGCTCAAAGTTAAACTAAAATGGAAGGTGTCGGTTTGATTGCAAGACCATCCTTTTAAAAACATAAGAAAATGGACATTCCTAAATGAAAAGCCACACGAAATTGAAAGACAAATCCAAGTCTTTATTTAAGAACATTGGTAGGAGTGTTTAGGGTACGCAAAAGAGTTTTTTGGGTTTATTTTCAACATGGAACTTGGTGCTAGGGATGCATTTCTCTGACATGATTTAAAGCACCTTTATTCTTCCCAAACTGGACGACTTGCCAAAATATATTGTTTCCCAAATTCCAGCAGACATCACGGATTCACCTCATTATTATTAGTCATTATTTCTTGAAAGGAAAGAGTTGAGTTGTGAACGGGTAGATGCTCTGCATAGGCTGAATCTTGAAGACCTTATCTAAACAAAGTTTCCAGGGAGTTGCCCCACCATACATGACACCTGAGTCTCCTGAGCCCAGAGATCTACTTAATGCCATTATCAGAGCACTGGGCTTCTCGGAGGTGCACATTACGGCAAGGACAGCAGTAAGGTCAGCCTAGAAACCTCTGTGAGCCGAGACCTCTTGGAACATATCGCAGAAGTCAGGGGCAAACCTCAATGAAAATATCAGCAGAACAGCTGAAAAACCAAATAAAAATAGTTAGGAAATCTTCCATAATGGAGTCATCTGGTTTTGCAACTAATGCATCGTTCTGGTACTCAGTAAAAGAAACCCCAACTTTGTATTATTGTATTTTCTTTTGCACATGTGGTTTTCATAGGTGCTGGAATGAAAACATGAAGACAAGCCTATAAACCCCTCTATATGTGAAGTTAATCACATGGAAATCTCAGTATAGCTGGTTTGCCAAGAAGAAAAAGAATCATGCCCTGCTCATCTTTACTTTTTGTCCTTTTTTGTATTATTTTCCTTTCTTGGGCAGTTTTGTTTTAAACCACTTCCCAATAAATGACTGTTTGTAATACCAAAACTGCACAGGGTGTCAGCTGATGTTGACATAAACCGTCTCAGACTCCTTAGCACTAAGACGTGAACCAAACAGCAATAAAACTTACTTCTTAGCTGAGCAAGCTCGTGGCTACTCCATCAGCTATGCAAATATGCTACTGACGTAACACCTCTTTTAGCGTTAATAGCGAGCTCAAACATTTTGTGGCTTCTTTTGTGTTTTCCTTGAAATCATGCTCCAGAGGCATTTTTTTAACAAAAAATAAAATAACAAGACTTCACGTTGAAAACAAATTGATAACATGAACCAAGTGCTTTCTAACGACTCTGAAACCAGAGGACAAAGAAGTCATAGTGTGCGTTTATCTTAGTCACCTTTTCTCTAAAGAAAACTCATTTATCTTTCTCCTGCTCCTCCATAGTTTATAACGTCTAAACTCATTGGCCAGTTCCAAGCACAGTTTACAAGGAAGAAGAGCACAGGTCTCACAAATGAACGTGTTGATACAGATTTCATGAAACTAAGCAGATGGAAGTAAGTTCCAGCTGGAGAAATCCAACCCGATACCAGACGGGTTTTTACTAGACACTAGAAATCCTGTTTTGGCAAGCTTGATCAATGTAGCTGGGGAAAAGGCTCCGGTGGTATCTCTGTCGATCCACCACAAGGTACAAATCAATATGAAACAAAACTTCATTGGGTCTTGAAACAGTATGTATTACTGTTGGGCACGTCTTGTGGTTTTTTCCCTCTCATTTTTTTTAAGTATGTAATCTCATTATGTTTCTGGGAATTGTCAGCGTTTAGGTTTGGAATATTTTCTGATTAAAATCACAAAATTATTTCAATTTACCAAACTTTCCATCCAGCAGGCTTTGCAGGAAATATGCCTGCAATTAGAATTAATGAACCAAATGAAGTCAGCTCCGCAGCAAGCAGGGCCCTCGCAGCAATGGGCTGTCCGTCTCAGACACAGAATGCAGCCGTGCAGTCATTGTAATGTGATCCAGGTTTTGAAAGAAAAATATTTACTAAGGAGAAGAGAAATTATAGCACTTCTGAGTTAAAAGAAATGTATGTAAACAAAGATACCCTCTGCTTCCATAACCCAATTACAATATTGATGCGCGTGATCTGAAAATTACATGTTGCGAAAATAACGTACCGTTACAGACGCATCTGACTGGCTCGCCTTGATGGCAGACACATATAGGATAATTACATGCTCCAACATAGATCCTAATTTGCATTGTTCCAGAAGAACAGCCTTTATTTCTCTAAAGCTATTTTACTCCTAGGGCACAAAACAAACAAAGCCTGTGAGGGAGCGATGGCAGCAGCTCCACGGGGTGAGAATGGACATGGAGGAGGAGGACTGAGACCAGTTCTTGTGCCTCCACGCATGCTCCAAGAGACAGGGCCTGGCCCGTTTGCTCACGCGGTGGGGGGCAACAGTCTCCGCGCTGGTAGAAGCCCTATGGTATGAATAAGATTTGGGGAAGAACGGTCTGCATCACCGACTTGCATGGTGAAAATGCCATGATAGAAGGTGTGAGTGGTTCTTTTCACCGGGCCATCTGTGGGATAACCTGCACGAGCTCAGTCACAGGAGCATCGCGAGGAAGTTTTTGTGCTTGGCCTGCCCACCTATAGGTAAACATCAGACCTCAGTTGCGATGGGTGAGTTTCCATGCAAAAAAAAAAAGCGGCAACAATAAACATATTAATTTTAACTGATTGCCATTATAATTTCTGCATGTCTGGGGCAAGGGAAAGCTTTCCATTCTGATTTGTATTTACACCCTGGAATCATGGATGAAAACCTGCTGTTAGTTTGTTAAAAGATCTTTTTAGTGGAAAGCAGAAATAGTTGCAAAAATCCGCAAACCAACTGACCTGACACATGGTCATGTAAATAACAGGATTTCTTTCCAGTGCATGTATGAGCTGCCCACAGCTCCACGGGGGGGCCAGGTCCCTGTTGTATCAATCTGGCAACTGATACCTTGAAATCTGTCACTGTTGGATTTTGTTGAAGCTGAGCAGGGAACACAAAATTTGGTGAGAAAAATAAATGGGTCTGTTTTCTATGCAATGTATTTACATTGACATTATTTCTTTAGTATAAGGTGCTAAAAACAAAGCAATGGTAATATAGTGGCGTTATCCCTTGTGTGCAACACATACTCAGGCACACAGGCAATGGAGGAGGTGAGGATTAAACCAAAATACCAACACCCAATGTTATGGGGATATTCTGATTTTTATCAAAGCCCGGTGCTCGTATGGGAATTCAGTCAGTCAGGCTGAATTCCTAGAATCACAGAATGGTTTGGGTTGGAAGGGACCTTAAAGACCATCTAGTTCCAATGCCCCTGCCATGGGCTTGGGCAACCCCCACCCTCCACTAGCCCAGGTTGCTCCCAGCCTCATCCAGCCTGGCCTTGGACACTTCCAGGGATGGGGCATCCACAGCTTCTCTGGGCAACCTGTCCCAGGGCCTCCCCACCCTCTCCAGGAAGAACTTTTTCCTGATATCCAGTCTAAATCACCCCGCTTTCAATTTAAACCCGTTACCCCTTGTCCTGTCACTACAGGTCCTTTTGTACAAAGCCCCCCCCCCAGCTTCCTTGTAGCCTCCTTCAGGCACTGGAAGGTGCTATAAGGTCTCCCCAGAGCCTTCCCTTCCCCAGGCTGAACAAGCCCAACTCTCTCAGCCCGTCCCCATGGCAGAGGGGCTCCAGCCCTCGGAGCATCTTTGTGGCCTCCTCTGGACTCACTCCAACCAGTCCATGTCCTTCTTATGTTGAGGGCTCCAGAGCTGGAGGCAGAACTGCAGGTGGGGTCTCCCCAGAGAGGAGCAGAGGGGGAGAATCCCCTCCCTCACCCTGCTGGCCACGCTGCTCTGGATCCAGCCCAGGATCCGGTTGGCTTTCTGGGCTGCCAGCACACGTTGCCGGCTCATGGCCAGCTTCTCATCCCCCAGTACCCCAAGTCCTTCTCCTCAGGGCTGAATTCAGGTTCTTAGCAGTTTCGACTTGCCAGCTTGCTAAGGCGGAGGTTTTTTAAATGGAAGAACAAGAAAACTAGTTTGTGCTCTTACTACCTGACATCACAGGAAAGGTGAGAAAGTGTCCTCTATAGGCTTCTTCAATTTCCGTGATAATTGCGCCAGCAGCTCTACATAAGCGTACCTGCGCTACTATGTTATTTGCAAGGCTCGGTAGGACTGTGCATTTTCTGACTGCGGCAAAGAAACGTTGAGAAATTACATGCATTAACCTGACGTTTTCTGAACCTTGTTGATATTGCGAAATTATTCCTTTTGGCGACCATGCTGAAAGTTCAGGCCGTCCTCTGAGTTTTAAAGCTCTTGAAAGCAGCACCTTTCTGTTCCCCAGCGGGGGCTGGCTGTGAAGTTAATGTGTGACAAGCTCGGGAATGACTCATCGGCTGTTTGTTATTGTGCATGTGTTGTATACTCATTACCCTCGCCATACAAGCAGTCTCCAGATCTAGCGTGCAGTTGTGAGTCAAGCTGATGTTTTGAAACGAGGCAGTTTTGCGGGGAAAATGAGCGTGCCGCCGGTACCATGTACTGACAAAAGGCTGATTCTTCCAGCGGCTCAGGAGAGAAACTGCCGCATAATAAGTTGCCACTGTTTGAACTCAGGAGAAAAAAGCATCCCCAGAACCTAATAAGAATATTCAATTGACTGCTTTTTATAGGCAGGCCTGACTCAGTATGAATGTACAAGCCTTAAAAGCGCAGGTTGAGCTCAGTTACTGGAAAAATTCAATTGTAATTCAAATTAAAAGAATAATTTGAATAAATAACTCCAAAGTTGCCACCCGATCAAGCACCAAGGCAGGACTTGCGGCTGCCTGAATCCCTACGTGGGATGTGTCTTTCCTTCTCTGAGCATTTCTCTTCCTCCTTGTGTGGAAACCACTTGCTAGTGAACATGGCAGAGACCACGTTTTGGGTTTGGTTGGGTTGCTCTACGCTAAAGCAGAGGTCAGGTGGGACCTTATGGCAGGAGGGGGAGACTTCCTTCCCCTGGCGAGTTACAGGATGAGCTCAGGAGTGAGCAAGAACATGGGCGATTGCTGCAAGGGGCAGGCAGCAGCCGGGCCGGTTTCGTAAGGGGTGGGTGAAACTTCCCATTGGCCGTGGGAATCATGTATTCTTGTTGCCACTCAGAATGTTGTGGAGGTGGCTGGAAAGGACAGGCCGCCTGTGCGGCTGCAGTGGGTGCGGCGCGGGGCTGTCCGGAGGGTATGGGAAGATAACACAAACCTCGTGCATCAGGGTGCAGGATGGGACCCTGGGCTTTCTATGTGTCACCTTATCTTGGAATTTAACTGATAACTTCCTACTTTCTGTTTTTCGAGAAAATGTGCTGTGATCAAGGTTGGACTCAAATGCTGAAGTTCTTTTTCAACTCAATCCTCTTTGAACTGTGTGACCTCTAATGAAAGCTGAGGAAGTTTAGAGATGAAAACTGCTTATCTTTTCCTTCTCCTTGCTGGATAGATGCCCTTATTTTGTTTCAGATCATTCAGCTTTATTTTTGCTAAGGAAATGTTATTTATTCAGCTTCCAAATGTTTGGTCAGCTTATTAATTTTTCATATGCAGGAGCTTTGAATATTTCTCTTTGAAATGCCATAACTAACCTCCTTTTTTTTTCTCTGGGCAATACACGTAGCTCTCCAATTATGACCTTCTCCCAAAAGTTGCCTAAAAAAAAAGCCAAGGGTGGGTTGTCCAGTTCAGGTGGGACTGCTACGATTTATGAAGGAAGAAGCTCTCAATCCACAAAGCTAATGACCAGAACATGGGTGACAGACACCTAAAGGGACGGACACTGGACACGCAATATTTAGCATGTGAAGGATGTGTGCCTGAGAGAGCACGCAAGGCCACAGTGTCAGAGAGGGAACTCAAGTGGCTCTTCCTCTGCTGTAATGTCTTCCTTGTTGTCCAGCCTTGCTGTCCTTGCAAATCTGTCCTTGTCAGTGCCGCTCTAATTTGAAAATAATCCGCTTGAGCCCATGGAGCTGCAGAGATGGTAACATAAGGAAAGTGGGTCTCCTTCTCCTTTGGCTGAGGATGAACCATCTCCACTGTCACTTTGGTACAGTTATTGTTTTGTTTCCTACTGCTACTACTTGCTTTATGCGCTGGTTTTGCTTTAGCAGACACAGGTGTTTTGCTCTTTAGGGCAAATTCTCCGTGATGCAGAAATGAGCTAAATGTGGAGGGGTTTGCTTTGGTTCTTGAATGTGGTATTTTCCTTGCTTTGCTTCAGGCTTGCTTCCAGTTTTATTCCAGTACACAGAACGTAGAAACAGCACCAGCATGGACTTGCTGTCCTTGCTTTCCCCCAGACCACATACTGGCCATTCCTTACAAGATTTTCTGCCTGAATTTACCCTGGGCCACTTCTCTAGCCTTAATTTAATATTAATCCCTAATTATTTTTCCTTTAGTTGCTCTTTAACAGAGTAATTTTATTTCATCCAAGACCCTCCATTACACTTCTATTTTCTAAGTTTCATATCTTCCTTTTTGAGTGGAAGGCTGCAGGCTCCAGCTGCCTCGTATAGTGAATAAATGACGGTTCTCTCTCGTTACATGGCATGAGTTGCCATTTCCTCCACTCCACATAACTTGCTCCTCCAGGCAATTCATTTCACACATCTTTACATTTGGAAGTTGGGAACTGTGTTACAGATCAGCGCTTATTTGTTGACTTGTGTCCTGTTACTGTTTTGACAGACGTGTTTTGGTGTGTCGCACCCCCACCCCAGGTACTTTCTCTTGCCGGTTTATTACCTCCGTGAGCTTTCGGTTGCTGTTTTACAGCACCCCCTCTCCAGGTGATGGCTGAGCTGCAAGCGTGGCGGAGACCATGCCTCCTGGAAAGCAGTAGGATGTTGGTTGTTGATGTTAAGGCAGCACAACACCAAGGGCATCTTTGTGCAAGAACAGGATGACTAATTGGCTTTTTTAAAGTGCCTGCATGACTTGATATACCAGCTCATGTCTGTTTTCAAAAGTGTTTGGAAGCCTCAAGTCTCCTGTGTGTATTTTTTATGTGCTTGTTGCTTGTACTTCATTATTCTTAAAAATCAGACAGGACCAGAGGCTCATGATCCACATTTGAAGCAGCTGATGTAAGCCTGAAAATATTCCCTGATTTTACAATTAACACTTTTTCACATCCTCACAAACAGAGGAAGCGGAGACAAAGCTGCAGGTCCAAACACCTAAACAGACCGAGCGGAGGGTGTCCACGATGGCCAGCTTTTTGTGGTGCGACACATTGCAGCAGTGGTTGTTAGCCCTAAAAATAAATCCCTCGATATTTTGTTGTTGGGTTTTTCTAAATGCTGGTTCCTGAGCTCTCCTGCATGAGCGCAGCTCTGCGGAGCAGGGTGCTCTTTCCTTTGCGTGGTGAAGAAGGGAATGTGCAAACATCCTCCTCTGAGGCTCAAACACTGCAAAACCATGTTTTTGTCACTGCATCAGAAATTATTGTTAATATCTGCAAAGTCTGGCAATAGACCAGTAAATTTAACACCATCCCACCACAACAGAAATTTTGTATGCAGACACAGACTTTACTAGGATATAATTGGTACCTATTGCTCTACTTTCAAGTACTGCACTCAAAAATGTTCTCATGGAAAAAGAAACTGATGAATCTTCAATACCAGGAGAGTCTGAGACCATCAACAGACTTCTAATGAGTATCAGGCTGTGTTTCCTCTCTTGCAGTGCTGCTAAAACATGGTCTTGCCCGGGGGGGCACTCAGGAGCCAATGCAGTCATTTAGAAAAATGAGTTTGTGGTACCGGTGGAGCAAAGTATGGAAGAAAGAAAATACTGGTGCTTAAAAACCCTGCCGTGTATTCAGAAACCAGGCTGAAGGAACTAGGCAGCGATACAGCACCAGAAAATCAGGTGTTCAGAGCTGAGCACGGGGTGTGTGCTGGAGCTGGTGTGCTGGGGCCGGTAGTTCCAAAGCTTTGTGAAGGGATGGTGAGAGCAGAGGTAGAAATACTAACCGATGGTGGTTCAAGAGTGACTGCCTTATTCTTACATGACAGGTCAGTGAGTGGCACCTAACAACGCATTAGCAAATGTGTGGGCAAAGATATTAGGTCTGTACTAAAATGTTAAGCCTGTGTTTATCACCTTGCAGCCGAAGATCTCTGGTGCTTTGGCAATATAAATGAATTCAGTCCGACAGCAGCATACGTGAGATACAGTACTTGTGGCCCGGTTTAGTACTTTACAATTCTCTAGTGAAATGCTTAGCGCATGGAAAAATGGCCTTAAAAATCTGGAAAGATAGGGTTGACATAAACTATATTCTATGATTTTAAGACCTCATCTTTAATTTTAGTTTTTCTAATAATTTTAAATAGGTCTTGTATTATATTTAATCTTGCTGTATCTTGCTGTTTTCTGGGGCTTTGTGGTGCTATTAAATTTGTACCTAAGTTTGGAACTGATGGAAGTGTTGGAAAAATTCCTCAACACAGAAATGTTTTGGACACATGTCGAGGCTCCCTTTCTCTCCTGACTACTATGCACACCTTATCAACTTCTTTTGGCTTTCCAGATACCGAGACATTCTTGCAATTCATTTTGTACATTTATTTACAGCCTGAAAAATACTCCATGCATTCGTTTTTTACAGCCCGAACCATGCAGGTGGCTGGTAGCTTGGTTAGACACTCCGGATGGACTAAGTCAGTCAGCTCACAAAGGTGCTGCATTAACAATGGCTCCAGACAGAGCTGTTCTCACAAAGCGTGCAGGTAAAGCTGGTCTGTCTAGACAGCAAACATGCCTTGAATCTCAGTAAATTACACCATCATTCAAAGAAAAAAAATCCTGAATCATTTTGCTGCTCTTTTAATAATTCAAATGTCATTCCTATTTTAATTCACATAATCCCAGCTAACGTTTAATTAAAACAGGTATTCTGGGGTAGCTGTTTTTAATTTTCTTCTAGCTGTGCTTCAATTTTGGCTGGTGCTTCACTGCTGATTTTACTTTCACAATTGATTGGAAAGGTTTATTTTTCCTTTAATGTTAATCTTTAAATACTTGCTCACAATAGGGGCTCTCAAATGCTTATTATATTGGACTACGTGATGAGAAACAGACTGGAGTGCTGGGTCTGGTGGATGATCTCCTCCCACTATATGTATCTCCACAGAAAGACATATGTTTTCAATGTTTTCGCTACTTGTCTTACATTATGATTTTTATAATTATTTCTTTCATTACAAAACTTCCAGCTATCACAGGAGCCACGCAAAGCAGCCATCAAGAAAAGATTGTTTCCTTGATAGCTTTTTCAGTTGGCGGTCATGCGCCTTTGGCACAATAAGTTGCTGAACAATGCCACCACTCAGAAAGCTCTTTTTCCTCTGAATATGGATTAGGAATGAATTTAGGCACAAAGAAGCTGTATTATTAACCTGCCGTGTCATCATAGTCCAGTGATTTCCTATTGCCTGTCAGCAAATTTAATGTGCATCATGCTGACTATAATATAAATTGGAAGGTATAACACAAGCAACACAAGGAAAGTCACCTGGAACTAGTTCAAAAGCCAAGGGAAATAAGAATGGGTGCCATGATTTAGACTTCTACAGTAGCTTTCCCTTGTGATAATAGGGCATATTTTTTCATTTCATAGTCATCAGAATGTCTACCAGAATTTCTTATGAATACCCACCACAAAGCTGGATGAAGAAGCAACAGAAATTCACGCAGATATTTTTTTCTTTCAAGCCACTTGCTTTAATATCACATGCATCCAATGCACCCTCAGTTTAGGATCAGAACTGCCCCAATCCTTAAAAATCACAATTGAGGGCACCTGCGCTTTCCCTGGGGCAGACAATGGGCCTTAAACGTTGCTGAGCACCAGTTAATGATGCTCAAGGCCAGGGGTTTGCCCAGGTTTGCAGTGGTTCAGTGAGGGGAAGACCTATTAGGCGGTGAAACTGCAATACTTGGCACTAAAACGGAAAAAAACCCACCCCAAACAAAAACCCACTGGTACAGACAACATGTTTCAAAACTTAGTTATGATAGCTTTATTTTTAACAGAACTTGGGGTAGGAAAAGCAAAGCATTTATTAGGAATTGTTGTCTTGGCAGTTTTTAGCCTTTTCCTTTCATTGTGTTGTCTCAAATTGCAAATTCAAAGGCAAAAAAGTAATTTCCTATTTAAACCTTGATCAGCCAGACATCCAGACTCTTCCCTGGGGTGACTTCCATGGCATTATGTCAAGAAGAAGTTTGATTAATCTCAAGAAAGAATAAAAAAACCCCAAAGATCTGAGGTTTGTAACCTCAGTGTTATACTCATTTACAACTTTTCAAGGTCTCTCCATCCTTAACAGTGGTTTGGAAAGTTCAGCTCTGGGATGAAGGTGACAGCTCCCTGCTCCAAGAAGGTCTTTTTGTTTGTCTCTTCCATACCCAGTTCATCTTTTTCCCTGGGTGTGAGGTCACCCAGGGGACGTTAAAAACCCTGTTTCCCCTTTAGTCTCCACAGTGCTGTATAGATACAAGCCTTTCCTGTTGTTTAGTTTGAAACATTGATAGCTTTGGGTCTGCCAACTATGCTAACGATTCAGCAATCTTGTTACTGATGCTCCGGTCGCTCATAGGAATGTCAATAGCCTCTCCACATCTCCTTTAAAAGGGTAAAAATAATGTCACAATTAAATACAGCCCCAATGGCCCCACAACTATTCCTTTACACACTTTAACAGCCAAAATGGAGATGTCTTGGTGTCTTTCTTGTGTGCGTTGTGTTCCCAAACCTGACTGCAGCAGAAACATGGCACTTGACCTTTTGCTGTTCCATGCTCGTATCTATAAAGCTGCCAGGTTGTCCATAGAGGAACCCACGAAGCTGTTTGCATTTTTCTGAGATGGAGTGGCCAGAGCGAGCCAGGATGGGAGCTGAAGGGCTGAGGAATATTTATGAATATTTGAGAGTCTGAGTTCTTTTTCATTCCCATCATCAACTGAAAAGAGCCTGGAGATAGTGATATGGAGAGGAGCGTGGTTACAAAACAGAAAATGTAAGCAGTAGAGGAGGAAGGTAAAGCAAAAGGGTTTGTTTGGTGCGTGTGGAATATAGGAATAAATTCCAATACATTGTGCCTACGTGCTTACGAAAATATAAATGATATCGAGTCACTCCTCATTGTTCTGATGGGAATGAGGAAGGGAGTGGAGGGGGAGATACTTCAAGCTCATCACCAAAGACCTGCTCTACAAATGGAAACCTTCCTGTGAAAGCAGACATCAGCCTGGATGTCAGATAACAGAGGTGAACTGCAAACCAGCTTCATTTCTCAAGCAGATTTTGTCTCCTCCAGGTTTTGTTAGTGGGTGGATTGCTCCAGGTGAGGAGGATCACATATCCTGCAACTCAACCCAAGTAGGGAAGCAAAGTGCCAGTGCAAATAGGAAGGCACTTACCTCACAGCTGAGGCTTTGCTAAACACCAAAGGGACCAAGGAACTTGCTCTTTGGGATCATTAATGAATTTATCTATGACCAAACAGAATGGTTGCAAAATTCCTGTCTGAATTCCTACCTGGATGTAGTTTGAGCAAGCCTGATCTGTATGCCAAAAATCATGGAACCATCCCGCGTGAACAGATGTCAGGATGTTGTCAAGCCCCAGGGAAGTGTTTATTTTACTTGTGCCACCCTGACAGGCATCTTTCTAACCTGTTAAAGACACATAAAGGCTTTACAGCTCTCTGTCTCAGTGATTCACTGTTCTTACAAAGTTTGTTCCTAACATCTCCCTTGACTCTCCTGCAGTTTCAATCTCTTACTCTTTGGCCTCTGGGCTGCCGTGCCGATGCCCACAGACCATTCCCTGGCAGGCTGGAGCGGCTGTCTCTCCGATTCCGGCAGTCTTTCCTTTGGCTAAGGCATGTGATAAAGACAGTGAAGTTAGCATCTAGATTATAGAGCAAAGGGCTGTAAACTCTTTTAGGTGTGTAATGTACGTAGGGAAAAGGCATTATTTAAAGCAAGATACGCTGTTGGCTGTTATTGAAATCATCCCAGGAAAATCCTTGGTTTCTGGAAGGAAGAATGAAAGCTCCAGCACCGTTAACGACTTGGGCTGGTGAATACTGTGAGTGAGCATCACTAACTGTAAGCATTACAGCTTCTTCTAACAGCATGAGATAGTTTGTGTCTTTCATCCCTGCAGAGGTACTTTAACTTATCACATGTTAGAGGGTCAGATATGCTTTTGTGTTTGTCATTATGTAGATCCTTGCAGTTCTTTTGTAAATGCAACAACCTAAATAATTCATAGGAGTAGAGACGCCGGCTGTCGGTGCCACAATCAGGTACATCCTAATTCATGACAGTCTTCTCTTTCTTGAAGACCACAAAGGAAGTAGCTGAGCACTCACTACACCAAGCTGTGGTATGTTGCTGGAGGCTTGTTTGAATTTCAGAGTAAACCTAGCAGTTGAACACAAGAATAAAATAGGCAAAGAAAAAAAATATTGATCAAAGGGAATTTTCCTCTTGACATAACCTGGAAAGCACACCTTAGGTGCTTAATTAGGATCTAACCAGGCAGAAACTATATTGGAAAAAAAATTATTGACACTGTGTCTAAAAATAGGGAGACTGTGCCTCTTGTTGGAGCAAGTTTGGGGATGTCAGGCGTAGCAAAAATCAATGCTGTAATAAGATAGACTGATGGCATATCAGAATAGCTGCTGTTATATACTGCCTCACGTGGAACCCGACAGTCAGTGCATATTTGTCAACGGTTTCCAAAGTTACAACTGTTTTATCTGAAATGACTGTAGTTTTTCAGGAGGAGCTTGGCCTCCTTCTCAGCCAGGATGTTAAAGCAGCTGGGATTCACTCCCTGGCGTTGTATTATCTCTGGAGATACTGTTGTGGCAGAGAGAGCCACAAACAGTGGCTGGAAAATCTGGAAATCTGTCTTGAGAGTTACAAGCTGCCTGTTCTAGAGTTTTGGACCTGTCTCCCAGAGCACAATCCGGTGAAAAATTCTGCAAAATCAAGACTCCTGGGGGTCAGCGGCGGTTTTAGTCTCTTTAGAGGAAGGTCTACATGCTCTTCAGCTGGAAGGTCTTCATCTTAACGCGCTGAAAGGAATAGCATTGCTGTACGAGCTAACTGACTGGGGCTTATCAGCCTTGCTTTGATTTTTCCTGCTCTCTCAAGTCTGTGCGGGTCTCACTATAAAGGAACCTGGAATAGCAATAGGAACAATGTGAATTCTGTTTTTTACTTCCTCTGAATAACAGGGAAAAAGTAATTTCCAACTGCCAGGACTGATTAGCACAGTGTGACTGCAAACTTACGGCAGCTGTTACATTAGCCAGGTTCTGCGCACCCTGTGTCTATTTGCATACAGATTTGACAATGTAATTGTCTCCTGACATAAAGCACGCTGAAAGAAAAAACCGTGAGGAAATTCAGAGAAAAGAGTTCTTATGATCTGCTTTTGTATTTCAGTCAAAATTAAAAATCTACCGTTTTGCAGCAGCAGTTGACTCTCATTCCATGGAGCATACTTGGCCAGCTTGAAGCCTTGAAGCCAAACTCGTTGCATCATCTCTTGTGATGCAGGCCCCAAAGTAAACCCGCTGTACTGAGTGAGGGAAGGTCAGACCACCTGTAAGTCAGCATTTAACAATATGCTTTTATAAAAGATAATCTCCCAGTGAGGAAAACATGAATATATATATAAAAAAATGAATATAACTACATCTCCTGTTAAGGTGTTTCATTTAGAAGACTGTGATGACTTTTCACATGGTACAAGCCAACCCACTCTGCATTGGTATGGGGCTCAAAACCAGGCAGGGCTTTGACTTTAAGAGGGCAGCCTGTCTCTGCTGGCACTGGAAGCGACGCACATTTTAGTACCGACTGCAGCGGAATCAGGACTTACGGCAGTCACGACTGCGTTTGAAAAATTTCCTCTCCCTCTCTGCCCTACTTTTCTATTTCATCATCATTTTAAAGCCTCAGCATCAGGCTGATTTTGCAGGCATTTAGCAGCCAAGGAACTGTGTTCGATAGGAAAATATGCTGGGGAGAGAAAAAGCTGACTGTTTCTCTTGAAATTCTGTCCTAAGCTGTGATTTCTGTTAGAATCCTAACATTAGCCTGAGATGAAGTGAAAAGAAATACGTTAACAACTGTGTTTTGATTTAGATTCACAGATCTTGAAGGGCACATAATATTTTTTTTTTCCCCCTGCTTCATTTAAGGCTGCCTGATTTGGAATTAAAAAATACATGAAAAATCATCATCCTTGCTGGTACATATCTCGTTTCCCTTTTTCTTCTGTAAACAGTTTGGTGCTGAAAATATCTGCTGTGGATCCCAGTGCCTTTTCTGGTTAATGGCAAGGCTCCTGTAGGCTGGCGATCCCAGGAAGCAGCTTTTGCGGGAATACGGGTGCACTCCCGTCCCTGCTGAGGTCAGTGGGACCCGACTGAGGCCCACGGTAAACCGCAGGGTCAGTCAGCTGGTGGGTGGAGCTGCCCAGGGTGAGCAGAAGTTAATTAATCTATGAAATTGTGTCAAGTGCTGTTAACAACAGCTTTCCACACGTACAATTAAAGTAGCGAGAACCAAATTTAAAGATCAATTAGACGCGTTGAACCTGTCTCTTATTTAAAACTAGTGACCCATCTGTTCGCTGGCTAACGCCCTGACAAGATTCTGACCACTACGTGACACAGATGCTAATATGAATCAGCAGAATCTCTTTACCTGGACAGAGTATGGGAAATGGTTTCTTCTTCTGCGTTTCCAGTTTATTTTTAATATCGCTGCCGTCACACTGGAGATGTCAAATAAATGACAGGCAGGAGATGAAAAGAAAGTAAAGCCAGACTAGGAGTGTTAATTAAAACAAGATTTGGAATAATCAGAAAGTTCTCCTTTCATATCTGTTGCATATAAATCTTTATTTAAGACCCATTTTGATTTGATTTACAATGCTTTTTGTAATGATTTCTGGTGGATATTTCACCATGATAGTGTCTGAAATGTAACCTGTCTGCGATAAAACTTTGTCACTTGTCGTAAGTCACTGACTGCTGCGCTGCCGTTGACATTCTGATCTCACAAACCTGACGTAAACATACGTGTGCTGAAAATTATGGCTTAGGACTTGGAAATAAGTGTGCTGTCTGGTGACAATCATGGGAATGAAAGTAACCGACGCACCAAAAAACCACGTTTCTTTTCCTTTGTATTAACTAGCAGACTTTCAAAGTGGTTGGCAGACAACTTTTAGGAAGAGAAAACCACATTAATATTTACAGTATTGCTCGGGAGAAAAATATCTAATTGGTTGCTGACTAGAATTTGGCCCAAAACTGCTATGACTTTTAAGTTTGTGTGTGTATGAACATACATACACACGTTGGTGTGTACATCTAGATCTGTAGAGATACAGCTGTAGGTATGTTGGAGTGACGTGCACGTGTATGCACAGATATCGACGTAGGTGTGTGTTTGTGTGTACGTACGTCTGTATACACCTACCTCTAAGATGCACTCCTATTTATTCTCTGAATATTTCATAGAAAGAGTTATGCATTTCACATCAGTCTAGAAACCTCCTTTGATCTGAGGTAGTTGCTGCCAGTTGCTGCAAATTCTTCTGGAAGCTTTGTGAGCTAAGCATATCAAGCTATGATAGCTCTAGCTTGTTTTTGTATCATTAAAATGTTTAAGCCCTCAAGATCTGTTAAGCTGGTGTTTTGTTTTGGTTTCCACAAATTAAATCAAATCCCCTTTGAAAAAACTAATTTAGCAACCGAAGTGAATCATCATACAGAGCGTTAAGACCATAAGTGGTAATAGCAAACAATAACGTTAAAATTTAAACACCAGTTTCCCTTGTGATTTGTTGTATTTTACAGCTTCTGCATAACTTCATCTCACTCGACACGCAGGCTTGCGAAGGACCAGCTTTACTGCCGTGCTGACATTCGCTGTGTCAGCAGCAGCAATGAGGAAGACACAGTTATCATCCACCACCAGCGACTCTTCTGTGGAAGGTGCTGGCTGGAGTCTTCCGGCAAGCGGCTCCTGGTCAGATTAATTTTTTCCCCAACCCCTGCCCCCATCTGGGCTTCAAGGTGAGATCCAAGTCTGAATTGTAGTGGCTGTAAAGTGTGTTTTCAGTTCAGTTCTTCAGTTTTACAGCTGGTGCTGGGGTTTAACAGCAAGTTGGGAGCTAGAATATGAATATTGGCTTTTTCTTCCCGAACACATGTACTTTGATAGAGTAATCTGTTTTTATAGGATGATTGTTTGACACGTCTATTAAAAAGGAGTGAACTGATTGAATTATTCCCTTTCTCCCAGGTAGGATGACCTCATAGTACCAATTCTGGGTTGAACAGTGTGCTTCAGCGAGCAGCATCCCACCACAGGCACATTCGGAGTGAAAAGCTCTACCTAGGTAGGAAAAAACCCAAAATTCTCACTGAGGTTAGGAAAGGAAGGGAGACATTAGTACATTGTTCTCATTTTACCAGGAGTTTAACCAGGACAGGAGCAGGAAGCAGCCAAACAACTAAAAAACATTGTAAGAGCATTTCCTGATGAAAATATCTAGGGCTTGAGAAAAAAAAAAATATGGCAAGTTTTGACCAAAAGTTTTTACCAAGGAACTCTCCCAAGTGTTTGTTGGGTGGACTTAGCAGCGTTGTATCTCTTGGTGTTCTCGGTGTTGGGAAGACTGAACTGAAGACATGTGAGATTCTTGGCAGGGACATCTCCTAGGGTAGTTACAAACCCATCTAAATTTTGAGCCTTTCTATTTGTGTATTTTTTTAGAAAATTGTTGGTGCTACCCAAACCATTGCATTGGCCCTTTACCTGCTTAATAACGATATTGCACAGTGTGAGGCAAGCCCAGAAAAACTTATGAGCAATTTTAAATATTGCAGGTTTTCCACTGACCTGCCTGAAGTGAATGAACTGAAGAGTCAAGGTAGGAAGTTTTAGTAAATATTAGAAACATTAAAATACACCAATAACTTTTTTTTTTTTCTGTAACACAAACTGGGTACAGTGCCTGCATGACAGAAATCAGGGCAATTAATCCAGTGCGTTTTCTCTTTTGGCCAGCCATCGGTGCTGGTGGTGAGTTCATAACTCCCAGGCCTAGATCCTTTAAAAAATCAAGCCAGTCTCAGGTTAGGTGCGTTCTAACATCAAACACTTTTGTTACTTCCATCCTGATTTTCTCAGTCTAAAAATTAGAAGAACATTGTGCTTCCAACATACCTGATATTATCCCAGTTCTATTTGTGCTGGTGAAACTCCTGAGGAGAGTCTTGGTGCCATCTTTCACCTACTCTGGGGTCCTGCTTTGGGTTCTGGTGCAGGCGAATTTTATTATCAAAGGAAAGGAAAACTGTGTCCTGATCTCTGAAATACAAATGTGAACAGGACAAATGTGTCCCTTCACACTGCCTTCACCCAGGGATGAGGGGCAGTAAGATACATGCAAGGTAAGTGAAGGCCAAGTTAACTGAACCCAAGTATCAGCTGTCTGTAGTTTCTGCAGCACTTTGGAAATTCCTGCCTATCTAGACTTATTTATATAAAACCAAATTGGTGAACCCTGCCTCAGCCCAACACAATTCAAAAAATACTGATTTGGGTTTTCCTTGGAAATTGAATGTTGAACTTACTTAGGCTATTTTCCACTCCCTTTCCTGTTATCCTTCTTCTCAATGATGCCTGTTAAACTGATGAAGGCCCTCGACTGGAACCACTGCCTTGCTGAAGAGGAAAAGTTTCTCCTCTTACATATGATGGAGATTTGGTTGTCACCCGTGAGTCACTGTCAGTGCGGTCTTCCCTCTTCGTAACGCCCTTATTCTGGTGGGCAGAATCCAGCATCTCTTCATCACCTTTTATGATATTCTATTGCACTCCGTGGAGCCCGCTTTCGGAGGTGTGGCCCCAGTTTCTTTAAAGAATCTGGATTTTCATTATATTGTAAAAAGTTGCAGACAATTTTTACAGCGTTTCAATGCAGCTTTAATTGGATGTGCAAAATGCAAGTGTAATTACAATGGTGGAGGAAGCTCGACACAAATAGTTTTGCTATTTAGGGGCATAATTATCCAGATTGCATTCACAAGAATAGTAGCTGTATATACAAATCAGTCCAAATGCTTTCTAAATGGCTTCTTCCAGTCCTCCTAACCTTTTTCATTATGGATACGCAATAGAAAACATCTTGAATGGCATCCAGGGATGTATCTTGCCTGGCTGAAACTTTGTGCAGGAAACTGAGAAGTGGCCCACAGTCTTGTCTTTGGAGACAAAAACCACCCCAGTGAAAATGCACCAGAGCTTTTTCTGTGTGAAGACTTGAACTTGGGGAAGGTGCTCTGTGACCGCAGGCAGTCCCCGCTTGGATGCAGGTGCGAGGAGGAGGCAGCACACTGACCAAGCCTGTGAGGAGTGAGCTGTGGGATGGATGTGCCTGGCGACGCAGGGCAATGAAAGATTTTAGATCCATTCGATTTTCCCAGATTGAGGGAAATGCCAATTTAAGGTTAAGGCATGGTCCGCTTACCTAAGTGGAATATATTTCTTTTGTCTAAGTCTTAATTATAGCTTCAGGTACAAGTACACCAAACCACAAAAAAATTACAGTCTTTTTGAACTTGTTCTTTTTGAAAGCTCTACACCAAAGAATATAATTCAAATACAATTTCTGCTACTTGAAACAATTAAAAAATGCATATCATCTACATGGCTTGACCAGCTGCTTTTCATAAGGCAGCTCACCCAGAAAAAGGATTATATTTTATTTAAGGAAGAGGAAAAAGGATGCAAGAAATTCCAGAATAAATACTAAACCCAGACTGACAGGGCAGACGTGAGCTTATCTGGAGGGAGCCACAGATGTCCTCCTGGTTCTGCTCAAACAAGCTGTCCCCTGGACATGTATGGAGCCAGCACTTCACATGAGGGTTTTAATGGTAAAAAGATGAAATCTTTGGGATGTTCAGTGGTTGTGACTGGTTTTTGTCAGTAATGTTAGCTGGGGGGCTGGAAATGGCTTTGAGGAAAAAAATGAAAGAAAGAAAAGAGACCTTAGAAGAAGATGCAAATTATGAAAAACCGAAAAAAAAAAAAAAAAAAAAAAGAGGTAGAAAGGGTTCTTATAAGCAAAGATTGGTCAGAAGGGGTCAGAGGGCTGTGGGTGCATGGCTGCAGGTGGCAATGTGCACACACCTGTGAGTTTTACTTGTCAGTTAAATGACAGCCCAGCTGTTATGTTAAGGCCACAAACAGAAAAATTAATGGAGATGAAGTTTTGGAGCAGTGGAAATTTCTTCCTTGGTAGTTTTTTACCTCCAAATACATACCCACATATGGTGGTAGAGAAGTTGGGAGTTGTCATGCAGTCTGTGTTTCTGAAACCTTCACGCATTTCCACTGGTGGACTGATGGCGTTCCTCTCGGGCTTCCTGCAAGGAAGTGCACGCTATCGCCATTGCACCGAGTATCTGCGTTTGCTGTTTGTATAAGCCTTAGCTTCAGCATTGTCAACCAGTACTAAAAATGGGAGGAAAAGAAGATTCCTGACACTAACCTTCATCAGTTAAATCAGAGGATGTAGTGACTATGGGTTGTAAGAACATTTTGAATATGTCTATTTTTTAATGTTTATTTTCTGTGGGCCTTATCCTGACATGGCAGAGATGTAAATTAATTGATTCCAGCAGCCAGATTTATAGTAAGTATAGTGCAATTAGACAAAGGCCTTCTAATGGCCAAAAAAGTGTGAAAACCTTCAGAGAACGACTAAATGATCCATTATGTTTTGGCAACAGCAAACTCATTTCCTACCTGCTGTTCATTTTGTGGTCGCTATGAACCAATTATTTCAGATAATGTGGGAAACAGTCCATTTATGAGAATCCATCAAGAAATCATTATTCCACCAGAAGCAATGTATTGTTTTTTAAAATGGAATTGGAGGGTCTGGATTCAAACATATTTTCTTTCTTTCTTTAGCCTCTTCTTTGAGGGGGAGGGATAGGGAGGAAGAGGCTGGAGGGCTGTGACCACATTCTCCGGAATCTTTACTGACAGCTCTCTTGTCTAAGACAGGGTAGCTGAGTGAGTAGTACAGTATATTGCATTTATACTACCCCAGCCATAGGTTACAGCAGCACGGTCACGGGGCCAAAAGTGCTGACACCGGAGAAGTTCTGCTCCTCAACAGCAGCTTGGGCTGTTACATATGATATATGTATTTATCTGTCTATAATATCTGTACCTATCGCTCCTATCAATTTATAAAGTACTGCCCACTGCCTTGCCCAAGGCAGATATCCGTCGTTACTGCTGCAGGCTGGGGAAACCAATCAAGTCTAAATTGCAAAGAGAAGGGCGAACCCACGCTGTGCTCCAGCCCAGGCACGATCCGGCTGGGTGAACTGGATCATCATCTAAATGACAAGGTCACCGAGGAAACTAATGCTGTCATATTTCTTTTGCTGGACTATGCATTAGTAAATTTCTTTGAAGTGTTGGTTTCTTGTGATGGATATCTCATGGTTTAATGTGGCAGAAAGAGCTGGTCACGTGCATGGGAGGCATGCTGCTTCCTTGCCAAATTTCTACTTTTGGATACTGCTTTTTATCATCATTTATTTATTTTACAAACAAGTTACAAAGCCAAAATATTGCAGATATATTTTCTTTTTAGAAAGCAGTAACTCTTACTGACTTTTCTCCTTCGGTCCAATTGATTTCTTTAAGTCAAAATACCTCCCTGGGAGTGCGGTGGCTAACGGTAACGTGGAGCCCATCATTTGTTCCCAGAGTGTCTCCTGTGTGTGGAGCTGACCATTAAAACTTGTGGTTCTAGGATGAGGTGACACTACATAAAAAGAAGTGATAGTTATCTTTTCCTCGTCTCTTCAACATAGCTAAAGAGCAAGTAAAGGAGGAAATTTTTGCCTCAGAACAAAAATAGACTCTGAAAAAAGAGCATTACATAAAAAAGTTACATAGATTAAAGCTCCCACTCCTATTAGCTGCTACTTGAAGAAGGCTCCGCACATTGCTGTAGAAATCACAGAAAATCTCCTCATTATTGCTGTTTCTCATTTTTGTGGCTGAGCTCCGAGCGGCCTCTGCCAGAGGTCGTTTCTCCTTTGCATTAAGCACTGTATGAGCACAGCAAATGAATATTTTTTCCCGGTTTACTCATCGAAGGGAAAAACAAGTGAGCAAGCAAACCAACCCCAATTTTCTGCCTGGGCTTTAATTTACCCGTAAGAGAGTTTCTGTTGAAACTGTGCAGCTCTCCCTTGGGTGTAAACCGGAGTTGTGGATGGGAGAAAGGTCAAAAGCCCGTGTTGGTGCAACAGAGCACTAAAACTGGAGCGGTGCTTACGCAAACCAGTGAGACTCAGCAGGTTTGTCCCCTCTGCTCTCAGATTTGTTCCTTCGTGCTGCTTGTTTTCTTTCAGGCTTCAAAGTGCTGCATGCTGTAGTGTTTTTTACCCAGCACCTGTTGCTTGCTGGGGCCAATTCTCCAGCCATCCCCCTCTCACACTTTCAGCAAAGGTGATGTTTGCCCCAGGCTGGATCTTGTACCCTCCAGACAAGTGCATATAGCGAGTAATTTCTCCCTGGTTTTACCCATACCTTGACACAGGGATGAGTGCACTGCCTTGCCTCCTGGAGGGACTCATCGCTAAAACATGGCCAGAATAAATGATTACAGACCTCCTTGTGCCACCCAGGGCTTTAATCAGTACAAAGTGGCACTGCCAGAAACCTTCCTGACGGTAAATCAAGGCAATGCAGCAACTCAATCATTCACTGCCTCTGTTATTAACTGAAAGCTCACTGGGGTGTTGGGATTTTTTTTTTAGGCTACTGCTTCGTGATTCTGCTGTTTTAACAGCGTGAGAAGTCAGCTGTGCCCTGGGGCGGTGGTGAAGAGAGTGCAGCAGCTGACCACTGGAGGTGTGCAAGGTATCAGGTATAGCTGAACAAAACACTGTGGCTGTGAGACTTTGGGATTTTACTGTGACTGAACATGATTAGGGGTCTGCTTCATGCTAGTGCAAACCTGGAATAAAAGTGAGCACAGCGCAAAGCCTCTGTAGTCAGATGGGAGACCAAATAATTATACAATAAGAAATGTGCTAGAATACCTTCTTTCTAGAGAAATCCACTGTTCAGCATAAATAGGTCTAATGAGATTCAGAACTGGATTATGCTGTGTGCCATCCTGGAGGAACAGCAGCAGCCAAGCTGAAACAGAAAAGAAGAAAAATTCAGTGATGAGCACACATCCTCCCAGAAGTGTTTTCTAAGAAAAGGCAACACAGTCAGGTACATGTCACAGCAAACAGTCCCTCAGGGGCAACACATAACCCTCTAAAGGCTCCTTGCGTTCATGGAAACAGGACTTGGTGATCTTAAAGGTCTTTTCCAACCTTAATATTTCTATGATTCTATGACTCCTGTGAGGCCCTCGAAACCAGGGTTAATGTATTTATCCATGAGCTGACTCCAAAAGTACAAATCTTAGTACCTGCAATACAGTGTTTCCTCATACATTTGTTTCTCCTGCTTGTAAATTTGTTCTTTTAACAGAAGAGAACAGTTATACTGTGCTTTCCTCAGAAATCCAATGCAATTCCTGTTCGGGTTTCCTGTCTGAATCCATAGTTCGCACACATGCTCAGCTAGTACGAGAAATGCGTACACAGATAAAGCAAGAAATTAAACGTTTCTTTTTTTTTTTTAAGATGTTCCTCCTTCCCTTTTTAATGATATTTGTCTTTCATTTGATAAAATAATTGTACAGTGCCTTACCCTTTCAGTTTTCTCCAAGAAAACTTCATTTTCCTGTGGATATGCATTATGTGTGCTTGTAGAAAAGCTCCTTGAGAAAAGGCAGTTGTTTAAAGGACACAATTACTGCTGAAGAAATGCTGTGGAATCTAGATAATGGGATTGTGCAGATTAAGACACAGTATTTCCTGAAGAAATAGGCTACACTTACAAATGAAGAAGCTTTTGGTGCCTTTTTGCCTTGGTTTTTTTCCAGAGTGCCAGCACCTTCTATCTAGAGAAGCAGGTAAGGAAAGTGAGTGGCGAGGCGTGTACGTCACCAGTGCTCTGTGACACATTCAGCACAAGCTTTACAGCCCTGTCAAGCTGTGAACGCAGCCTTACCAAATCGAGTGCTGAGAGCAGTCGTCCAAAAGTGCCTTTTCAGCCCAACGCAGAACAAATCCAAGGTGTTGGCACCACCAATGCCCTCAGAACAATAATGGGCCTTTCTGGTCCTGGTGTGTAGTAGCAGCATAATTTCCCAGGACATCTTATACCCCAAACCATCGTCTGGAACACTGGGTGGCTAATGCAATTGCTGGGGCAAAAATGCATGAACCTCAGGCCTGCCACTGCACACAGACAGCAGCGTCCTCACCAGCTGGTTCCTGTGGGTATTGCACAGTAGTATCCTAAAGCAAGGACAGAAACTGTCTATAAATGCTTCAAGTTATTGGTAAGGATGAGCAGAAAGGAAAAAAAAACCACCTTTATTTTGAAAGCAACCCAGAAAAGAGAGTGTAGCTCACACTGCTTCAGCTGTGAGCTAATATGGGCCCTACTTTACCTCTGAATATGTATCTCACCTAAATACTTCCATGTGGGGAGAAAAGACTCCTCTGGGTCTGTTGGGGCCTCACGGCGGGGATACCAGCATCTCCAGCTTGCAGAGGTGAATGCAATGACTTGTTTAGTCAGAGGTATTAAGCAAGCACTGAATTTGGCCTTTGCTGTCAGGACTTCATATGCCAGTGTCTTTTTATTTCAGGAGGAACATTCCTCATAAATCAGTTCTTTCCTAAAGGATCTGGGAAAAATACAATATTATCTCAATTCAACAAAAGTGTTTTTCTGTAGATCTATCACTGCAGAAGGAACAGAGTGACAGCCAGATCAATGTACGTCCTGTAATTCAGACCAGGCATTCAAAAATGTTTCATCTAGACTAAAACCCTATTCCTCCCGCCAGCGTCAGTTCCAGTTTATGGCTGGGGAAAAGCCAGAGGGGCTCGGTGTGCAATTAACTATTACTGATTAGTCACCCATGGTCTTTTCTCTTTATCTCGCACGAACAATGTTGGGTATTGAATCCAACCAGATCCACTCCAGAATCGCTGGAATGCCACACAAAACGTCGGTGTGTTGATAAACGCGTGGGGTTTTGTCCTTCTTGGCAAGTCAGTCCGGTGCGGAGATGGGCAAAGGATAAACGTATCTAACATGGTTCCGGGGAGCAGGTGGATGGGTAATTCTCCACACAGATTGCAACCCCCCGTGCCATTTTAATGTGTCATTACCGTAATGGGAGATTTATGCTAGCAACTCTTGCTGGTTTTTGGCAAAAGCACACAAGGCCTAACTGGGGACCCTTGATGTAGTGCTCTCCTCATTCAAGGTTTATTAGAGACGCCGTAAGAAGAGGAATGTGGAGAGGGACACCGGGATGCTATTAGTGAGTTGCATATGAAATGAGATGGGAAATGAGCAAGAGGCTGTCTCGTTGTAGCACAAAACTTCTGTCTCTGCGTGCAAAGAAAAATCTTTCTTACAGCATTTGCGCTCTGTGCACAGCGCTGAGTGGCTTCACTCATGCAGCGTGGCTAATGTTATTTACAGCGCTTGGAAGAAGGCTATTTAATTGCCTGTAGATACCATAATCCCTCCACCAAATATCCCCTGGATGGAGACCCAAACAGTGTGGATGGTGTAATATTGTGCTGATGGCCTGTGCTATCAGCTGTTGACAGGAAAACTTCTTTTTTATATATTATAAACATAGGAGTTTTAATCTATGATGATTACATATAGACATAAGGACAGATGGAAGGAAGGATGGACAGAAGGATGGAAAGAAGGTAAGATGGACAGCAGAAACGATGGATAGGACAGAAAACGAAGGCAGGCCGGTTTGGAGGATGGAAGGAAGGCAGGACGGACAGAAGCAAGGATGGAAGAATGGAGAGGACAAAGGGAAGGACAGAAGGAACAGGACATATGGTCAGAAGGATGGATGGAAGGAAAGAGACAAGGATGGAAGGAAGGATGAAAAAAAAGAAAAGGTGGACAGAAGGTCAGAAGCAAGGCAAGATGGACGGAAGGACAGATAGAAAGATGAAGAAAAAAAAAGAAGGAAGGAAGGAAGGAAGGAAGGAAGGAAGGAAGGAAGGAAGGAAGGAAGGAAGGAAGGAAGGAAGGAAGGAAGGAAGGAAGGAAGGAAGGAAAAGGAAGGAAGGAAGGAAGGAAGGAAGGAAGGAAGGAAGGAAGGAAGGAAGGAAGGAAGGAAGGAAGGAAGGAAGGAAGGAAGGAAGGAAGGAAGGAAGGAAGGAAGGAAGGAAGGAAGGAAGGGAAGATGGAGGATGGATGAAGGACAGGTGTATGAAATTATGCAAAGATGGATATAAGGAAAATAGGACTGAAGAAGGGAAGGGAGGATGGATGTAAGCCTGGAAAGGAGGGAAAGGTGGACAGAAGGCAGGATGGAAGTAAGGACAGAGGGAAAGGAAAGGAAATAGGGGAAGAGAAAGGAAAGAAGGGAAGATGAAGACCTGTTTTTCAGCAAGTTTGTCAGCCCTGTAGGTCCCGCACCACTCCAGACTGACAACTGCATGAGAGGTGCCTCTTGTTCTTGATCTGATGCTTTCGAATGACCTAAGAGGAGTGTGTGCTCTGAGCTACGAGCAGGCAAGATGAGTCATCTGAACTTTTCTCATCCTTCAGCGCTGTATTCACAAATGTTCTCACAAATTAACAAAGTCACAGTGTCAATGGGAAGGTTGTGCAAAGTGTTTCAGCACTATTTCAGTACTGTATCTGTCATACGAGAGGCATTTCCTCTTGTATAGTGTGACACAAAAGCAGTTTCAGTAGAGAATAAGCCAGAAAAAATATTTTCCAAACACATTCCTTTCCCCCAACAAAACCAGAACTTTGGCCATCACTGTAACAGCTCAAAGCCACCCGTGAGAGCTGGTGTCAGAGTTTGCAGAGAAAAACTTGGATCCTGGCCTAAACAACCTGAATGTGCTTTTTAAATGTACATTGTAATTCATCTGATGGATGGTCTAGTGAGAGCAAGAGTGACCTAGTTGCTTCAGCACTGAACCTGGCTCTGGAGAGCTGGGTTTAGTTCACAGCTCAGCCACAGGCTAAAATATTGGACATGACATGTGCCCTCTTTTCCCTTCTGTTACAAGAGTTCATTACTTCAATGCTCCACACCTGCGAGAAGAGACAGAATTCATTAACCTCGGTGTGTTCTCAGATACTCTGATCATGAAGGTCATATATAAATTACAGTATAAAAGTACCTAGCTATTTTAGTGGGTTAGTCAAAGAGTTAACACACCATGAAACATTTATATTAAAATGAGCAGCAGGCATTAGATCAGCTATTAGTACCTTGGAGAAATTAAAAAACTACCCTCTTTCCTTCACAAGCTCCTTTGTTTAACATTTGCTTGTTTGGTTATGGCAAAGATGCATCATAGTTGTAAATCCTGATCCATAGTTTGCTATAATCCCACTTTATTGTGATTTTAACCACTTCCAATCCCTGCAGAGATTTTGTTGCCCATCAAAAAACACCACAGAAAAGTGCTTGTCAAACCATGTGCCCAGTGTGCAGCTGTCAGGGGCCGGCTGACCTGCTGAAGTGAGAAGCGTGCCGCAGTGTGGTAGTGGGGGCGTTTGTCCCCTTGGCGGTACCCTGAGACCCGGATCCAAAAAACCCTCTAGCAACAGGTTTGTGGGGTTCCCTCTAAAGAGGTGTTTGAGCAGCTAAAACAACTTGCCTCCTGGCAAACGACAGTGCTGACTCAGGCTACAGTTTATCCAATGCAAATAGGTGGACCGACTTGTTCCACCCCGGCACAGTTTCTCCCCAGTCTCCCTCTGCTTTGAAATCCAAAACTCTAACGAAGCCTCGAGCTTTGGTTACCTTGCTTCTATCTCTACTTTACAGTTAGGCATTTTCTGTGAATTGTCAAATCAAGACGTGAAGCAGCTTACACCACGTCCAGACATGAAACAGAACTAGACCCATTTTTATTTCAAGTACCATGGAGAGAAAGGCAAGGGAAGTGTTAGCATTATCTTTTAAACATTTTTATTCCAATAATGATATTTTATATAGGAGTCACTGTATATGCTGTTGAGGGTTGTGTTTTTTTCTCCCAATAATGACCTTCGTCCTAGTTCTGCCCTTTTGCTGTGCTGTTTATTTGACAAAAACCAAGGCTCCAGATCAATAATAAAACAAGAAAACAAAGATGTCCAGAGGGATGGTCCTTGCCACATTGCTGCTGACTGCTCTGCCTCATGCCCAGTGGCTATTGAAGCCTTCAACTGTCCGCAGAAGTTTATGCTGAATCAAACACAAACCAACGCTTCTCACATAAAGCTGTCATCCTTCACTGAAGAAAAGCATGGCAGCGCTCCCCAAAGTCTGGAGAAGTTCTAAAGACATTCTGAGCATTGCATGAGACACCTGAAAAGATTTTTAGAGGGGAAACTTCTCTATATATCTGTGGCGAGGTAAAAAGGATGCATGTTCAATTGCGCACACATCTGTACTCTTTTGGGTTAAACACCCCCGTGATGTTGTCCCAATCCTGTTATAACCTTTAGCCACTCTCCACGGGCAGTATGTTTAGCTACATTTGTTTGTTTCCAGCAGATGATTTTCCGATTAAAGCCAATTAGAGTTTCTAACCTGACTTCATTGTTGTCATTCCTTGTGATTTTTTTAATGTCTTGCAACTTTCCTTTCTTACGGAAAGCACCACTCATGGGATTTCACATCATGGGATTGCAGAGCAATTCCGTTTTTATTAAAATCTTTGAAGATGTCATGCAAAGATTGAAATGGTGAATGAGAACAGCTAAACATCCCAACACATTATTTTTTAAAACCTCATGAGTTTTTGATGTGTCATTCATGATGATTTAACTCTTGGAAGTAGAGGGTAGATGAAGGCATTGGATCAGAGCCTAGTTCTAGGGATTGCTATATCCAAAATGCTGGAGAAATGTACTTTCCTACCTCCTTTTATACTGGTTTTGGTCTTCATTGCGGTGGGGAGATATGTTTAACCAAACACTCTTCCGCTGTAACTATTTCACTGAGATAATTTAACAAACATTCCATATACAGGAGTTTCCCAAGGGAAAAGAATTACCACACAGGAGACAAGGTGAATTAATGCTGTATTCTGGCCATGGGTGCTGCAGGACGAGCACTTGGGGCTGGGCTTAGAATCATGGATTCATTTAGGTTGGAAAAGACCTTTAAGATCATCAAACCCAATCGTTAACCCAGCACTGCCAAGTCACCGCTAAACCACGTCCCCAAGTGCCATGTCTACACCTCTCAAATACCTCCAGCACTTCCCTGGGCAGAGACTGACAGAACCTGCTGGCATTTGTGGCCTCTTCTCTGCATTTTGAAGCTGAAAGATGTCTGAGATACTCACCTGCATCCTTAAAAGCACAAATCTACACTGGACCTCACCAGAACTAATGGCAACAATTTGTTTTACTGGAACGTGACAAAATAGATACAAGGATAGTTTTTTTCCTGATGAGCTGCAGGGGAGCAAAGGATCCACTGCTGAAAACGGAGTTTACATCGGCTAACAATGACCAATAGCTAGTGAGAGCACTCAGGTGAAGAAGGAGCTTAAAACCAGTCTCCTGCTGGCACAACGTGCAGCCAGACAAAAGGCGTGCCTGCCCATGAGGAGCACAGACACCCACCGAGCCCCTGGGCACACATTAGGGAATAGGGGCAGGGGCATGAGGGCCAGCAGACGCGCCGTAACCATTCTGGCAGCTGGAGCGCTACGCAAGGACCAAAAAAGTTGATTCTGTGACGCTGATGAACAATTCAATAGAGAATTTTGTGGAACAGTTTATCGAATTTTAAGTGGTTTTAAAAATTGAATATTAGCAGGTGGTCATTATACAGATATAAGTTCGATTAACTCGCTGGAGAGGTGGCAGGTTTTAGTACAGCTATTCTTATACTTCCATTTTTTTCTTACTGCTGCTTAAATCTAACCAGTAGATCGGTTATAGATGTTTACACTAGTAAAAATACGAATTGGTTACACTCAGAACAATGCTGCAGAGATCAATATTCTGAGGTGTTTTAAGAACTAAATTCTATTTCAGAGACCTTCCCCTGTTGAAGGCGGGTTCTGCTTCCCTGGTCCTCTTTGGAAATCAGATTATTTCCATCCCAAGAGAACTTATCCAAAAACCTTCATTTAGCTTCACAGGAAAATATTAACCAGTGTCTCTGATAAGCTTCTATGAGCTCACTCCGTCAGCTCCCTAGGAGCCTTCTAGAAAATATTGGAAAGCACATCCACACATATCCTTCAACATTCAAACCTGATGGTTGATTAAAAAAAGAAAGGAGTTTGCAGAGAAAGAAAGAACATCTTTGTTTGTTGACAGCAATAAAATGTAACTTGTCACCAGAGTTGATAAGTTGTATTAATGGCTCTTTTGTGAAAACAGGGAGCTGAGTGTTATAAATATTGATGTGAGCACACTGGTTTTAGAAGCGTGTGATAAAACTTTTTAAGGTGAATGCAAAATTGTCCTCAGTGTTTTCCCAACTTGAAATTCAAATATCTTCTTTTAATTGGAAGCCATTACATTTACCACCAGGAACAATTTTTGCTGCTAATGCAGTGGATGGAGAAGGGAATAATATTCCTGCCTACATGTGATAGCCACAGCTGTCGGCATCTGTAAGGAAGAAAACTGAGGGACAGATCTCCAAATGAGCTGGAGTGTTAATGTATGTTGTAGTGTATTTGGGCTCATTTATTTTTTGGTATGTAAACACCTTGTTGCTCACAGTGACAGCTTGGTTGTCATGGTTACTTGTGAGCCTCCCTCTACCTCAGCCTGTGGAACCAGAGTACGTTTTCTCCTCTGTACTGGATGTGTCCGCATGGGCATTCCCTTAAACAGCCTGGCAGAGGCTGTGGGATCCAGTGTCACAGATCAGTACCCAACACTCAGTACATGTTTTGCAGGGAAAAGGATGTAATGGCATTCCTGGTACTTCTAGAGAAGCAAAAGAATGTATCGCCCCACCCACACCAGCCTTTGAAAGTTGTTCAAAATCTCCTTCTACACAGGAAATGTTAAATTAATTCTTTTGAGCAAGGTAAGGCTAGACAGACTTTCTTTGATGTAAGCACTGAAGTCTCCCTTCAGAGCTCCCAAGGCTATGTGCCACCTCCCAGGCCCATCCAACGGCTGGTCCCCTACTGAGGGAGCTGAAATGGGTCCACTCTGGCACATTCTCTAGGGTGACAGGTAAATAGAGCTGGCTGAAAAAAAAAGTGTGCCAAAAAAAACAAAAATCAATTTAAATCCAGGAGAGAGGGAGCTAAAAAAGGTAATGCATGTCCTCAAATAACACCAGGTTCTGCCATAAAGGGACTAAATTACAAGAATTAATAATATTTAAGAATATATACAATTACCTTTTGACAGGATATAACACAATGAGGGTTTTTCAACAACCCATTGTGCAGGGACTGCATGAGGGCAGAGTAGGGGAGTCCTCCTTCTACTGTCGTGTACAGGCACAATCCTCTTAAAGGCAGTGAAGATGTCACAAGCAAAAAACCCCAACACAACAAAAACCTCACCCAACTTCAACCATTTGCAATACTGTGAAAGAACAGGAGGAAGAAACAAATCTCTACTCACTTTGCGGATGGAAACCCCGGCACAGATAGCTGATCGTGACTCGTCTGTCCTGCCGACATCACCACATCCTGTTCCGCACACCGTGAAGACTCCGAAATGAACGGTGGGGAGCAGAGACCTCCAGTGCCGTCCAGCGAAGCCGCAGCGTGGGGGCAGCGGCAGGATCGCTGATCCCCAGAACGCCCCCATGTGATTTGCATTAGTTCTGTCGTTGATGAAAAACAGAGAAAAGAAAATCAAAATAACCCGAGGAAGTGAATGTGAGAGAGGTTTGCAGGAAATTCTACAAAAGCAATGACCAGATTTGACCTGTCCCACTCCACTCTATTGCAGTAGAATGTGAAGGTCACAGGCAACTTCAGGCCACAATTACTGTTTTTAAACACATAAACTGCCATTTATAATTTAGCAAAGGTAACGCACACTGTTCTGAAAAGCACAGCGAGAACAAGGAGTCTTCTGTTTGTCAGATGCCATTTCACAGCTTACAAGTGGGACACTGAAAGATGTGATTCGGCCAAGTTCATAAAGGAATTCGTAATGGAGCTGGAGACAGAGACCACAGCGTATGAGCGCATTGTTGATAATCCAGCTGCAAGAGCAAAAGCTCCACCTGAAGTGACCTGAAGAAGAGGGCAAATAGCAGATCTGTAGTGGCACAAGCACACAGGGAAAATAAATGGCAAAATACCTTTAAAAAGTATTTATAACTCAAGAAAGGCAGGCAACAAGTTTCAGGTGTTGATGGCTTTATACAGGGATTGCTCAAGAATTTCTGAGCAATCTATATTAGGGAGCACAGCTAGCAGAAACAGATCGTACAGAATGAACAGGCTTGCGGTGCAAGTTTTCAACACCCAAACAAAGGAAAAATGCAGAACCTGAGCCAAAAATTACTTGACAGACAGGGAAAGACAGTGCATAAAAGGTTTTAGCTTTTCTACATTTAGGGCAGAGGAATGTGAGAAAATTAAGTACCAGCTACTGCTTCTCATGCTTTAGCTATAACAACTCACATAATTCATGCTTGACACTAACATAATGCTATACACTATGCAGCATCTATATGGCACGGAGATACGTGAACAAGTAAATGTACACATCGCAGAAGAATTGGGAGACCATGACCAAAATTAGGAGCCATGGCCTAGACTGTTCCAAGTCAGTGACAGGAAAGGCTATAAACCCTTGTCAAACCAGCGTCATAATTTCACTGAAATCTAGAATATAGGCTCCCCGTGAGGAAAACTTGTTTAGAAAACTGGGATGCAAAATCCAACCCTAGCATATGAATGGGAAAATCCAGTTATTTTATCCTCTCTGTGGACACTAGAAAATGTTTGTTGTCTAAGTTAGGTGGATTTGTCTAACAATCTGCTATTACTAGTATAAATGGTAAGTTTTGTTTAAGTACAAGTTGCACGTTAAAAAATCAGCACTTACAGAAGAGCAGTGAAAAAAAGGCACTCCAGATCCAGAGAAACGAGTTTTCTGAAGCTTGACTTCAAGCAACTTTGCTGAAATACATATTCAGGACTTCATCCCAGAATCCTGTTTTCCAAACACTGGTGTAGTACAAGTACAAAAGACCTGAATGTTTAATTGGCGTGCACTTTAAAGAAGAGTTTGACGGCAAAGGTATCACAGATAGATACAGAAGGGAAAATGCCAGAAAAGAAACTCCTTGACCTACTTCCATAACAGAGACTACAGGCACGATGCAGTATTTTAAAAATGCAGGAATATTCCAACAAGAACTTACTCCTACCTGCAACTATCCTCAGTGCGGCTATTGAGGTGGGTGCGGTAACTCTTGGCGGCGCTGTGTTGTACATTTCTACGGTACTCGGATAAAGAAATCAATACGCTTTATTCAGGCCAAAGCCACCCCACACATTTATAGGACTGTTGCAGATTTGCGAATTGGACCCAGAGAGGTGAGTAAATAACACAGCCCGTGACGTTACTCATGCAGCGTAACTCCGTGAGCAGGCCTGGCCAACGGCAGTAAGGACAGCAAGCTAGAGAGAAGCAAAGCTTTTTTCCATGATTTCCTCTGCCTTGCAGGTTGGAACAGCATGCGGGAGCTAGAGTTAACTTTCCAAGGCAATCCCTATTGCCCCACGATTTTATCCCTTGGTCTGTCAGACTCCAGGACATGGATTTTAAGCAGATTCATAGTGGGCAAGGACCAAGCTTATGGAGTGGTAAAGTAAACCAGCAGTTTTTAGTGTTGAAACCACTAACGTGGCTGTGCCAAATTCTTTAAAACCTACATGTTTGCTTCCCTAGGTCTAACAGTTTGTGGGACAGGATGATCCCTGTAAATGTTCATTAGGAGACATGTCTGTCTCTGTCCAGCAAGGCTCTGCCCAGCAAGGGCCCCTCCCTTGTCCTGACTTTCGGTTCCTGATCCAAGGACCATTTCTTGAAACCTCCCCACAGTTCTTTCAGCCATCATTTCCTTTGCTCTTCCTGATCCATGATGCTTGGAATTCTTTAACAGCGCAGCTTCCCAGCACGTGAGTCCAAACTGCACGGGCTCAAGCGGAAGCCAAATCCCGCCTTCCTGTGCCTTGAGCAGTTGCTCTAACCACTGCTCGCTGCAGCGAAAGCTGTGCACCCATCAGCACCCCCCCCCCCATTTCAAAAACTAAACCCAAATCAATCATACACGTTTTTAAAGCGAGGCAGAATCCCTTCCACGTAACACCGAGGAATCTGCAGAAGTGAGCGAGCATGCAAACTGTGTGGCAAGGAGAGCCCAGACGGTTACTGGTTCAGCCTCTTCAGCTTCGAAATTTATGGCTGTAGACCTCATAAAGATCCTGGTGGCCATCATTCTGCAAACTTCTTGTTCAGCCCTGATTTATAGGTTAAGTAAATCCAAGCAAAACAGAGTAGTAAAAAGGAATTTGTGGGATAATTTACTGCTTCCGTTAGGTTAGGGTTTTTAAGAGTTATTTACCTTTATACTTTAGATAAAGATTTGTGAGTAGCCAATTACCCAAGGCAGCATGAGTAGCTTTGACAGTGGAGTTCAGTGCATGAGCTGCCCTTAGAAAGTGCTGCCTTATTTTCTGATAAAAACTGCTACAGTTAAATACAGAGGCCAGAGCCTATGTTTTAAAACGGGGGAAAAAAGGGATCCAGATAATCTGCATGGAACACAGCTTTTGAGGCTAAAAGCTTCCCAACAGAAGAGGGACAGATCATTATTATATATTTATCTCAAGCCAGGGTTAGGTTTTTTGTGGGCTCCATTGAAGCTGTGCCGATTTACACCAGCTGAAAACCCACCTCTGAAGAGTTCATTAAACCTCCATCTCACTAGCCTACTGCTCCAGGATTTGGACGTTTGTTCATCTGAAAGATCCATTATTCATCTAAAAAGGTACCTCAGATTTCAAGACTGGGTGTGAAATGTTGACGTTACGTGCACCAGCTCTTTTCCCCGCATTTAAGTGTGCTGCCGTACTCCCTGCAGAACTGCAAGCCTCTGTCTAGCGGGAATGTGGCTGGAGCAACGGGACCCGAGACACAAAGTGGAGGAGGCTGCTCAGCAGTGCTTTCTACAGCCCCGTTTGTTTGCTGGGCTCCACTGCCCCTCAGAACGCGGGGCCTTTTACCGCTGCTAAACTCATGCTAAAGTCAGCTGAATAATTTACACTGAGTTTTATTGATTTTGTGTCTTTTTCAGTTTGCCAGGGAGCAGGGAACCAATCGCAGTTCCTCATTAGAAATCACTTCTGCTTAATTCCTGCAACTACTTTGAAAGCAACTCAAATTCAGGCCGTTAAAACCCAAACATAAACCCTGTTGATCCGATGCTGCAGTCACAAGGTTCTTACCCAGCGAGGTGAGCATTACTTTGCATTTTCCTCACGGCTGCTGCTTGAGCAGTTACGAACTGGACGCAGTTGTCTAACTGATCTGCAATACTCACACATTTGTTGCTTTTGGCCACTGATGAAAAAGGGTTTGGCATTACAGCTTAACAGCCCTCACAAAGTAACCTGAAAAGGGACAGGAACCCTGAAGCTCCAGAAAAGGCCATGAATTTCCTAGTTTCTAGTAATTTACCTTTCTCAAGCCCCTCGTCTTCTCAGACCAGTGCCCAACACTCTGTGCTGCCCCTTGCCGGGCTGCAGTAGCTACAGAAAACAAAAGAATTAAAACATTTTAGGACCTGGGCGTTAGGCATTGATACGTTAGCATCTGGCATCAAGCATATGTGGCTGATCACAGGGACACTCCCAGGGTTGTACTGAAGTTAGCCCCAGTTATCTTGCAGATTATTGTCATGACCATATACATTTGCTGAGCCCCCGGTTGCAGTTTGTTGGGAGCAGCACAGTCTAGCACTTACATTCGCGTGCCCACAGCCACACGAGCGCTTTACTGGTGGGTATTTGATATCGGTCATGGCTAAAGCTCCATATATCCACACCCACCGTCTGAGTTTTCATCCACACTCTAAAGGAATTTCTCAACGTTTGATTTGACATACGGGCCAAATCCAGAAAAAGCAGGATAGAATCAGGGAGATTTTGGAGAACTGGGACACGGTAAGAGAGCACATAAATACTGAGCCTGCATGTATAAAATACAGCTAACAGTAAACTATTACAGTAATCCCTTCTAGTCTTAAACTCTCCTGCTTCTTCCAAAAGATTTAAAAATGTATTTCAAGTCAGAGTAATTAAGGTTGAATATTCTTTGCCGTATTTTCCTCTCCACTTTTAGAAGCAGCTATCCTGTACATAACTTGGATGAGATTTTTTTTGGCATGCTTCTGGTCCCCACCTTGATCTCAGCGAGTGCTGAAGGAATTCTGCATCTTTGTACATTTTGAAACCTGGATTCACATTTTGTCCTCTATGCTGTTGGGAGCGGATCTCCCATCCTGTGGCAAAAGCCAGCGCGACGCTTCAAAAGCAATGCCAGCGCCCCATTGCAGGGCACCCACCCCAGCACGTTCTTCCTTCAACACCCACAACAGCTCCACCAGGGATTAAAGTAGGCTGTTTGTGTACTCTGTCCTGGAGGAAATTTCCTCCCAAACACTTCAAGTTCATGGTAAAGTTCAAGCTGATATGATGCACTTTTTGTCTCTGTCAGTTGACTGTGGAAAGTGTCTTCTGATCACCAGCTACAGAGATTAATGCACTAATGACCAATTACATTCCTCTGCAGATGCCAAACTGACTTTCAGGTGTTTATGACATATTGTATGCAATATTGCCCAGCCTCAGAAGTCAAGAATTTGTGCTACCGTAGGGTAATAAGCTGTTGAATTCCACTTGGGGAAAGCTCTGCTGTGCTCAAGTAGAGAGAGAGAAAAACATAACAGAGTTTGATGGATATCCACCAGAAAGCTTTTAGTCTTTTGTATATATTATGCCTTCGTATTTTGCTTGGCTTTTCTGTCATTATCTACAATATGTTATTCAGGCAAAGGCTGTTCATTTTGGAAAAGTGAAATGCAATATTGCAAAGGTTAGAGACGACTTCTAACGGTGCCATCACCATTAGCTCACTATCTGAGCGCTAAGCATATGTTATAAATAATGCATAACTTAATCCCTCTGCCTTTTCTGAAAAAAAAACCAAACAAAAACCAAAAAACCCCAACATACTACAAAATAACTGGAGGGAAGAGAAAGGCATTTCCGTAAATATATCCAGCTGCTGTAAACTATCTAATCAATGACTTTTGTAATACATTGAGCTGAACAAATGATGGATGGTGAATCATTTAATGAGTTTTGGCAGTTTCTACTCCAGAACTGACCGTGACCAGTTGAGATTTTCTCCATCGTATTTGTTCTACCAAGTTTCTTCTAAATAATTTGTATGAACAATTATTGGTCTTTAGAGTGTTTGTGAGCACTTTGCTGTGTTAAATTTGAGCTCTTTCAGACAGTTTTAATTGGGTGCATCAATCAAATAGCATAATTTCCTTTTCTTGACGTAACCCAAGATACAACCAAGTATCTTTTGTCTAATTTGCAATCCATCACCTAATCCAGAGTGATGATTACTAATCTCTGTGATTTGTATACTCAGATTTGGAAGAACATTTAGGGACATATTAATCTCTAGATTGGTTAATTGCTTTCCTGAATAAAGACAGGTATAAAATTAGCTTTAACGAGTGTCTGAATTCAGTTTTTTAGGTCATTAGAAAGTTCACAGTATTAATTTTAAAAGTCACTGCCCCACCCCCACCCCATCCACTTCCTTCACTCCAACGAAAAAACAAGGGACTCGGCACAAACTCGCATTGATCATTGGCTTAAGGTAATATATGCATAAGTGAAGCTGTGGATGTATAGGCACATATTCGATTCCACCATCCAATTACAGCAAGCACCTACGATAGCTACTTTGGTGTGGTTTGTGGTAGCATGGACAGCAGGAGATGCAGAGTTTTAATCGCTACAGCTAAAGAGGTGAGAAGTTTCTCATAAGCAACCCTTCTGAAACATTCAACCTGCTTCAAAACCTCCCTCTTATTTCACTATTACTCTGCTACGGTCCCATTCATCAGGGAAAACAGCAGGTCAATGCTTTTCGAGTGGGTGGGAAGTACTTAAACCCCCTTAAATTGGGTTTTAGGAAGGTAACGGTCTGTGTGCCTGTCCATAGGGTACTAAATCCCTTTTAAATCTGATGAAAGGCTCTATGGCAGAGGCTCAGCAGCTAGGAAGCCAGCTGAGCATTGCTTTTTGCTATATTACTTTTTCATCGAGTTGCCTTATAGAGCTCTCACAGCGAGAGGATGACAATCTAGTCCAAAATATGATGACAGTATGGTAGGTTGACAGACTGCAAGATAACACAGAACTCAGATGTAAAACCATTCCTAACACAGTGGAAATTCAATTCAACAAAGATGGTGTTGGGGCACAGGTGAAGGAGGATGCTTTAGGAAAAGAAAGAACAAATCATATTATGTACAAAAACTGAAATTCTCTCCAGATGAATATTCAGAAAACGTGGCACTGAATATTTGAAGATGAGAATGGATGTTGTAATAATGGCTTTTTAGAGGAGGGGAAATATTTTTTGTATTGACAACATGAATTTCACAAAAACATGCCACACTCCAACTGGTGAATTCCAATCAAAGTTACAAAACCAGGCAGCTTTTGGCCAGCTACTGCAGTACTTCCAATATTCCCTCCCCCAGATTCGCCATTAATAAATCAAGAACTTTTGTAGTGCGTAGAACGATAGCAATAGCTGCAAAGGAAAAGCATGTCAAGTTTTTGATTGACTTCGGCAGTCTTGGGTTCTTTAACTTGATGATTTTGTGAGTTGACATTGAACACATGAAATTGGGAACAGAGCTAAACAGTAGCAGGACACTGTTTTCTCCTTTTATGTATGAATTCTGTTAAGGTCAGCAATGACGAAAAGTTCTTCAAAGTGCTGCTTAAGCGTGGTAAGCAGAGAGAAATTAGGCAGCAAATGGAAACCTGTATCAGTATTGACTTCTTTGTTGGCAGCCTCAGCAATGGGACGGCCCTTGAGACTGAACTAAGATGGTAGAGATATTTATATACACACATACACGCTTCCATTACTTTGCAGGTTTCTCGAAGCCAAAGCCAACATCAATTGATGGGCCAGCACAGGTCAGCTTGCAATACCCCTCTCTGATCTGCGAGAAGTACAAATGTTTCTTCACCTGTGACCTTGGGTATTTACTGAGTGTAGCACTCTCATTCAAGACATTTTCATCTGAACAGATTTACAGATCCTTTTCTCAGTTCTACAGAACAGGAACAAGTTGAGTGATGTTAATGATGCTGCACAGAATCATGGAGTGGTTTGGGCTGGATGGGATCTTAAAGACCACCTTGTTCCATCCCCCTGCCATGGGCAGGGACACTTTCACTAGACCAGGTTGTTCAAAGACCCATCCAAGCTGGCCTGGAACACTCCCAGGGATGGGGCATTCACAGCTTCTCTGGGCAACTTGTCCCAGTGCCTCCCCACTCTCATAGTTTTATACCTCGTAGGTATAAAACAATATAAACAAAAGAGTGCAAAAAAGGCATAAAGACTGTTTTGAGAGTGTCCCCTCTTGAAAAATCCCATTCTATTTAAATTTTAAAGCCTTAATGATAACAGAAATATAGAGATGAGTATTGCCCATTATCAACAGCTAAGAAAATTACTCAGACGTGCACATTGATAGGATCTCAGTTTTATTTGGCTTTGGACGATGGTCTCATTGCTCCTTTCAGCTACCATTTTAGTACATTAGGACATCAAGTGTTTCTTATCTGCTCTATGTTTGTTGTTGTTTCCAGTGAGGTGTGAAATTGGAGCCTGACTGGAGTTTTCTTTGGTAAGCTGGCATTGTTGGAGAATCAAAATATTGACACCCTGATTTTATAATTATAACTCAATCTTGTTTCCTGCCTTAGGGCTGTCATTTAAACTTCACTTCAGGATTACATTATACCATTTACGGCTGTTCGTCAGTAATACACTGACTGAAGCTGCCTTTGGACCCTGTTCACTAGAGCCGGCTGAAACTTTTCAGATTCAATGTTTTTCAACTTCATGTTTTTCACTGAAAAATGCTCCTGTCTCTAAATCTAAACTTTCCCCAGATTTATGTATTTTTAAAATGAACTCTTACAGGAGACAAAACTTAGACTCAAGTGTTTTGTTTGGGAAAAAAAATATTCCTGTTTCTGTCGTACAGAAATGAAAATTAAATGGTGCAATTATTCATTTCAGTGCAGCTCTTCCTTCTAAAGCTTGTAAACTGCACTTCAGTGGAGAAGAGGGGAAAAAATTGGAATATATTTATTGAACTAAAGCAACTGAAAAAAATCAGCATCACAGGGAGGGGCTTTGTTTGTTTGTTTTATGCCCAGTTCAGAGCAGACACAATTTTTCAACAAGCTTTGCTGTTCACGCACCAGATGGCTTTATTTTCCCAATACTTTATTTTCCTCACATACGTTTCCAGTGCAAGTATTTTGCACGTGGCAGCAGGATGTGTATGCCTTTTATTAATCTACAAGATATTAAACTGTAGGCTAACTCATCCTGGCATCTGATCAAAACTTGGTGAACCAGATGAGTCAATGGACATTCCTAGTAGGGAACAGATTATCCCTATTCAGTAATTATCACAGCTACACAGCTATCTGTTTGCCGACTAGATACTTCCAAGAGAATTAAGTTCAATTAATAAATTAAAAATGGGTATCAGCATCTTGTTGAATTCCTGGAGCAATTCCCCATTGAACAGGCACTTCTTCACACTTTTAAGAGCGCAGCGAGTTTGCAGGTCAGACAGAGCAGTTTGGCTGAATTAAGTCTTGCAGGGCAACTCTTCTGCTTTTGCAATGGAGACAGGTATGTGCTATTAAAAAGTATAGTAACTATACGTGGTTGTGCATTTAGTTAATATTTTCAGAAGCGTCTTCGTTTTCAACCTTTAGATGGAGAAACCACTTGAAAACAACCGCAGGAAAGCAAATGCTCTTAAGGTCTTGCAGGTATTCTTAATATTTATAATACATAAAGTTATGAGAAACCCTCATGTGTACAGCTTCCTTTCACGTATCCTGCGTTTATTTGAAACCTATTAAATCCCATTTTAAATTAAAGGCGAGAGAAATGGGGTGTACGTAGCCAAACTCACGGCACTCACCTAGGGAAAAATTTTCTGAGAGGTAGCCTGTCAGTTTTAAAATTACTTTGCAGCCTTTATTTTGGTCATCTCAGCAAATTAGATGCCTAATTGCCACTTGGCCTAATTTTCTGCCTAGGGCCAGGGCTCATTTAAAAAAATCTACCGAAATTCAGTAGATTACAGAAGGTAATCCAAAGCTGGGATGCTACAGTTCCCAGCCCACTCCTGGCATAGCTCTTTTTTTTAACACCACTGAAATAAGGGCTAAAATAGGTTTCCCAATTTCCAAAGTGGGATTTATTCACAGTCACAAGTACATGTTGCTCTACAGCCTGATTTTAACAAGGTTTTATCTACTTCCAGTTTGTTTTTAAGACCATGCTTCCTTCTCTCTCCCATACTTTTCCTTCCTTCTTTCTCTTTTGTACCTTTGAACCAAGATTTCTGTGTGTGCAGACTCCTTTTGTACTGACAGGGAAGCTCTGATCCACAGACGCGAGAGCTGCCAATCTGTCAGATTAAAACCGGTACCGGGGAAGTCAAGAAGCCCACAACAAAAAGAAACGCATACAAGCAGATCTAGCAAGACAGTTCAATGCAATGGGAGAAAAATCAAAGGGAAGCAAAAGCAAAATGCACGTGTGACTGTCTGCGCCTTTTGGGGAGTGATTTTGAGGAAAGACAGGCTCAGCGGCTCTTCAGGAATGCCACCACAGTGCTGTGAGGGTGACTGAGCTGAAGGGCTGGTGATGGCTACCCAAGCACGGAGAGCCGGGGCTGGATGGTGTGGCTGAGGGCGTCATCTCACATGCTTTGGGTTTTAGCACGTCAGACTCCAACGCAGGGCAACTGGGCTGCCAACACTAGCAAATGTAGAAATAGTACATCTTTCTGCAGAGTCCCAGAGCCACTCAGACATGCTGGTTTCTGCACACAGCTTTATCAAAATCTATGCTAAGCAGCTGGAATTTCAACAGTATTTGGGACAGCTTCCTAGCTCCAAAGTGAAAATACCAGACGCTCGCATGATTCTTTTTTTCCTATGAGGCTGAAGCTTCAAGTGATCCCATCCCTCTGCTGCTCCTATGATTTCACCCCATTCAGAGACTTCCATAGATGGTATCTTTTGATTTCAGTCACATTTCTAAAGGGTGTTTTGTTTTGAAGATTTATTCCTTGAACCACTGGGGAGAAGAAACCAAGGAAATGTATTTTTCATTTTTCCAAGCTATGTTTATTACAGCTTGGCCAACAGCTTTATGAATCTTCTAAAATCATCCTCTTGATTGAGCCAAAATATTACCTACTCTCCACTTAAAATAGTTTCTACATCCTACTTGCAAGATACATTTCAGGAAAGATTTTTACAGGAGAAGTAACTATTAAGGCGGTATATCGGAAGACCCAATTATGTTCACAGCCACAAAAGTTAAGTAACCTTCTTTCTTTGAGGATTTTTCATTTAAATATTTTGGAGGGATGTTCTCATTCTGTCAGTTTCCCATGAGAAGTTTTTTATTTCCTCTAAAAATTTCTGTCTGAGAGCGAAAATAATAAAAATAAAACCCCAAAACTTTTGGTAGGGTTCAGTGGAATCTATTTAATTTTCAGACACCCCCTTGACACAGCTTTGGTCAGTCTGATGTGCCACAGCACAGTCAGGTTGTACACTGACTGTGTCTGGTTTTTATTGATATAGTCTAGCAGTGGACCTTAAACTGTGAGATTTTTGACTTATTTAAAAATAATATTTTTGCTTAATTTTTCATAACATGCCTGCAATATCCTTATTCTCTTTAACATTTTAACCTTTCAAAAATAATCCTATTTGAGGGAAAAAGGTTATTGTTTTGCCTACTGGAATGTAAGAAAATAGATACAAATCCTGATTATCTCTCTGTGCTCACTACAGGAAAATTAAAAACCTTCTAATTCTTTAGTAATGAAGACAAAGTCTTTAAACTGATTATGAGCTGGTTGTTTTCTTCCTTTATGTCTATTATCTTTGCATTACCATCATTATGATTGTGTGGAGCCCGAGTCACAGACTGAAGGCCCACCATATTTCACATCAAAGAGCAGGGTAGTTTTTTTCACATGAAAGAGCAAAGAGGTTTTTAGCAGAAGGAAATATTATAATCAGCCATCTAATCCCAAAATCCACATCCCAGGATTTCCATGTGGCTTTGCAGAAATGTTGCATACTACTATCGATCTTCTCTAGCATCTTTCTCAACTGACTATGGCAAATGATCCCTCCTCACATTTTCACTTGATATATAGAGTTTTACTATAAACATAGGCATAAATAAAGTCTCATGTGAAGGAGAATCAGGGTAACCTACTGATAACTGATTTTCAGAAAAGCTTCAGAGTAGCAACACAATCTTGTGAAAAACTCCCCAAGCTGGAGAAATAAAGAGAGCTTTTCCAGAGATCTCCATTAGTGTAGGCAAAAGTCACTGTGCCTCAGCTTTCCATGCCTGGAAGGACTATTTTCTCTTCCATCTACCCAACCTGGTCTAAGCCATTTAGAGGTGCAGGTTTTTCTAGACACGGGTAATCTTCCTTAAGCCAGTCGACAATTTGCTCCTGGTACAAACAAGCACTTAACTTTGACAGAGCACTCTATTCTTTGAGCACTACATCAGCTCAATGTTTAACTAAGACAAGACATGGCATCTCCCATCCCATCACTGGGTAGGGGCTGAGCTTCCAGTCTTTACAACACTGCCACAGCATTTAGATATGGACCTGGGGAAATGGGTGGTTTGGAAGAACAAGACTCAGGCCTTGCTGCTTCAGCATTTCTAAGCCTATATGTGATAAACGAGGGAGAAGCTGACTTTAATGAGAACATTTAATGCCAGAATTGTCACAAGTGCTAACATTTAACTATCTGATTACGTTATTAAGAATTTACTCTATTTTGGAACCCAAGTTTGACATTCTCAGAAGATATATCACCTTCATTAAGAGGCAGAGAAAGGCAGAAACCAAGCTTGCAAGTGAAATTTAATTTGTCACTGATACGTTATAGTAGCGAATACTTAAATTGTGTCATCTGCCTGCTCGCTCTGTGACTGCAAGGAGGTATAGCTTTTTAATGCATGTGCACCATGCTTTGCTTTAGTCTTCCCTTGGCCTGTGGTGCAGGGGTTTGTTGCTGCAGTAGCTGATCCATATCAACATAAAAGAGCATTTATATTGTATGGTGGAACAGGAGAGCTGGATTTTAAACAGATGAAAAATCACAGAAGAATTGGGCTTGCAAATACTGATGTTGCTACATTATCAAGGGTATTTATACACTGAGCATAAAAAACACACTGTAGTGACCCGAATGCTTCTCTGTCTCAAATGCCCAGTAAAAAAGGATCGCTTTTGCTCTCATTTTTAAGGTCTCTGGTTTCTAGTTTCTTGTTTTGAACAGCTATCGCACAAGACTACATCACAGGACAAAAATGTGCCTCAAATCTCATTTTAATTTTGTGGTCACTCTTTTATTTTTTTTTCGCCTGCTTTTTTCATATGTTCTCCATCTCACAGAACTCATTTCCCCAGCCTGGTGCTGGAGATTGCCTGTCTATAATGAGGCTCAGCCTTCAAAATGTCAAATATAATGAAAAAGAAAAAAAGCCGTAACGAAATCAGCCATGGGGACATGAGAGGACCCTTCTGGTTAAACTTCAGCAAGCCTGCCAGTTCTCCAGCTACAAAGACAAATAGGATCTCTGCCTACATCAGAAGGGCAATTCAACACCACCCCGGGATGTGAATAACCCGAGCTGACAGCACGCACACAGCAGAGAGGGCCGTATCTCCAGGTTACTGTCACTCATGCAAAATGAGCAACACCAGCTTGTCAGACTTGGCACCACAAAAAAGTAAGAGCCCAAACTGTGAAAATCACACTGCACAAGGGCATGCATTTCCGATATGGGCATTACAGACTATATATTTAAGAAAAAAAAGGAAGAAAACCAGAATTGCCACGAATAAGAGTGTAGATATTCCATAAATTCTCTTCCTATTCCTTTCTCTCCACAGACGCACACCACCAAAGAGACGGTTCAAAAGAAACACACACTCCCCAGTCCCTTTGCTGGTATTAGGATTCACTTTCCTGGGGCAGAGCAGCCCACGAGCAGATGACAGGAAGGCAGGAGACAGCAGAAGTCTCATGCACCCGCTGCGTCAGGACTGGCAGCCCCCACCCTGGGCTCCCTGAAGGACAGCGCTGCCATCCAGCTGCCAAGAAGGCTACATAGAGCCCAACGTACAAGCCTGTAAAGACGTTCCGGACAAAGAATGAATGGGTAGGTAACAATGTCTCACGAGAGACGCTAAGACCCTGACAGTTAACACCAGCAGTACGTCAGCTGACTGCAGAACTTCCCACTTCCTCCGTTCTGCGAAACGTGGACAAGCCCGGGGTGAAGTCTTACACCTCTTCACCTTAGCAGGTGGTTTTGAAAAGGACTGAAACAAACAGTCTGGTATGGTTACTTTTCTTTCCATTATTTCCTTTGCACCTGTGTGCAGGGACAAAAATGCAAATGGAAAGTAAATGGCTCATTAATGAACATGCTGGTGTTTGGGGCAGAACGCTGCAGATTATCCAGCAACACAGCTTTAAACACCATGAGCATCTTGCCACCTCCAGTACAGAACGTCCTTGTGCAAGTGCCATGCTCTCTCATACTTAAGGATTAATTTGCTAAGACATAAATGGGCACTGAGTGGAATAAAAAGCCTTGGAGAGAGGAGGAGATGCTGAGGAGCTGCGCGGTTGCAAGACACTTGAGGTGTGAGCATGGAAGTGGCTCTGGCTGGTGACTGTGGCTCAGAAGGATGAGAACACAGTGAACTAAAAACAGGCTGATGGAAGAGAAGCCCAGGGATTAATAGGATGGGATGTATACTTGATTGATTTTAGTGCATATTTTGTGCACTTTTCACAAATTATTTCTCTTAATTTTGTACTAATCATAGATATATTTGGCTTGACCAGAAAAGTGTTATTTGTATTACTCAACATGAAGAAGGAATTTTTCCAAAGGAAAGCCAATTTTACATAGAATCCACCAGTTGCAACTAGCCCAGCACCCCCACCCTTCTGCAGATACAATTAGTGGTAAGCTGCACGGAAAGCCTCCTCTTACATCCCCTAGCATCAGCTACAACTGCTCAGCAACACCCACCTCCTCTTTGCTGGCTGCCTACCCGCTAACCGCTCGCTTGTTGAAAGGCACTGTGTGCAAATGAAAACAATGTCTCGAGCTTCATTTCAAGTACCGTGGGCAGATTTTACAGCAAAAATAGCTTAAGTAGGAGTTGAGAAAGAATCCATTGATACAAAAACTGCCCCAAAAGTCATTATCTATCAGCACTGTAAAATATCCCTGTTTCCCTCTTGATGTCCCTGTACTCAGCTGATGACTCGGATCAAGGATTTATAAGCAGCTGAACTGCGCTAACATTTCCTTCTCTAAAGTTAAAACCCAAAAGGTTGGGTGGGTCAGTAGGACAGGTGCTGAAACTGCTCCAGGGGATGAAAGTGATCTTACTGTTTGTCTAATTATGAAGAGAAAGGAATTACAGAAGTGGAGAGAAGTTCCTGGGATGATTCACTTTAACAAAAAATAAAAATAATTTAAAAAGAAATAAAGAAAGCCAATATCACGGGAAAAGGGGAAAAATGCATCAACTATTCTGATGTTAAAATTGTCAATATTGTAACTGCAGTTAATCATAACTGGAAGCTTATCTGATCTAAATAAAAACGGAAAAGGTGCTGTGGTGGAAAGAACTGATTATTTTTAGGCACCGTTGTTCTATAGCCTCACTGCAAGTGCCTCCCATCACGGGTTCAGCTGGACAAAGGTGTGCAACACAACGTGAACGGAAAGGTCTCCATGTCCCGAGCAAAGGAACGCTCCCCGGACAGAGCCGTGGCACACACGAACACAACCGAAGTGCCAGCTGCCCTGCCAGGCAAGGGCTGGATAGACAACGGGGAGGTGGGAAAGGGCCAGCCCCACCACAAAGCACCACGGGGTCTGGCACACCGTGACCCATCAGGGGATCTCAGGGCAGCGCAGGATGCCTGTTGGTGCTGAACTCTGCAGTCGAAATGGGAAGGAAAAGTGCCAATCTAAAGCCATGCAAGAGTGATGTCTGTATTCAGGAGGGCTGAGATTTCACGTCCCTTTCCCTGTCACGGAATACGTGTGCTCAAAGCACTAGCATTTCCTGGGTGTGCTGGTAATTTTGTGGGTACTCTCATATTTTAAACACCACTTCTGAAACCACTTACAGCTGAGGTAATTCAGACAATAAAACTACACCGATTCATGCCAGCTGAAGCCCCACAAAAAACATCAAGCTACATTACTACCTGCAGTGAACTTTGTACTCAGTGTAGGTTTAAAATATTAATAATAAAATGGTGATTTTTTTTTTTTAATAATTAAAATTACATAAAGGGTATTTTTGCTGCCATTGCATGCGTTTGTTCCTGGAACAAGCAAACAGATAGCGTTTGATCCTCCATTAGGAGCAAAACGAGAGACTGGAAGCTTTCCATGCTGTTGCACAAGAGTTTCAAGCAGTTTAGTATTAAAAATATCCAGTTTAATATGCGAGGTTTCCCCACACACACCATAATTAGGCCCACAGAGACTGCCGGTAGCTTCTAATGCACGTAAGTATTAGCAACTGTACGAAACTGAAAGATGAAAGGTGATTTGACTCTCTATGAGATACACTGTGGTTTGTTAATAATGTCAAAGGTGAGGAAGTTCAGGCAACGTCACTCTCTACTAATAGTCACACATCTCCAATTTACGGGGTTGGAAAGCTTACTTTAAAACAACATGTCCCCGGAATATTTAACATGTTTATCCTGCGAAACGATAAGAGCCAACTCATCAGGTGATTCGCCAGCGTCTTCAACACTGCCTTGTAGGAACTTTGCACGTTAGCTAATCAGAGCCTTTCCTGAATGAATTGTTGTATTGATCCCAGTATGGTTTTACCGGAATCCAGTTCAACAGCTTTAATTTCATTGAGCAATGATGTTAAGAGATGTGAACTTATCTATTACTTCTAGAAGAAAATCAAAACCAAATCATTGGAGGAAAACATTAAGCCGGAAAACAACTTTCCTGTTTGGAAATAGTTATGGGGGAAAAGTCAAACAGGTATGTCTGTCTGCAAATTTTTAAAAAGGCTGTCAGAGGAGAATGAGGTTCAGGTTAAAAAATAATTGAAAAATTTGGAGAGGTTCCTATTTTCAGAGGAATATTTTTTATTTTCCACTTGCATGAATCACCAGAACTAATGCATGTCAAACTGGCCTTTAATTTTGAGGAACAAACCTTCCCATTCATTTCTCTGCTGCAAGAGGAATCTCTCCTGATTCTCCCTGGTACCACAACTCCTGTTACCAATTATTATTGTGCAATGGCAGCAATCAAATATGTAACTATATTCACCCTTTGATATGAACACTTTTTAACTTAAAAATTATTTTTAAACAAATAGGAACGACAGAGTGACAGGCAAGAGAAGGGGACAAAAGTTGAAGTGAAAAATGGCTGAGAAGGGGCTTTTCAAGACTTGAGGTATTCAAACTGATGTTACTTTCTTTTTATCAGCCTCTGAGACAATGTAGTAATAGCTCATGCTCAATAAAGACGCCCCAAAGGACTTCACTGCTCTTGTACACGGCAAAATACATTTTACCATACTTCAAGACCCAAACTAATTTCTTTCATGTCATTATATGAATGACAATGAAGAAAGAAAATGAGAAGTTATTTGATGTGTACCTGCCTGTGTGACACACATACCAACACTGGCAAATTCACCAGCAACAGCGAAATTCAGATTGCAGAGACTGCAGAATTCTTACATCTACTTCACATACCGATGGTTAAATTAAGCCCTCAACTTCCAGTGGCCATGCCTCCATCTCAACCACCACCCGTAGTAAATCCATGGTAACTTTTCCAATAGTCAGCTAGCTATCTGCTTACTACACAACATACAGTTTCACCCTGGGAATGGGCTTGCCGACTTCAGCTTCTAGGCAGACCTTTGTTAGACAAAGGACCATTCTAGTAGGAGTCATCTCCCGCTCAAGGAAGATGCTCCCATATGGGGGTTAATGTATCTCTTACTCCATCTCTTTGATAACATACTCTGAGAATGTTTAAATTAATTTTTTATTATGTATTTTCTATGTCAGCAACATATATCCTGACCAGTGGTTTTAGTTTGCATTTTTTCCTATCTTTTTGAATGAAAATTGATTCACCTACCATTGCATTTATTGTAATTTGCTGTAGCGTTTATTTGCATCATGAAATCAACAGCAACAAGAAGATGATATTGAATAAATTTGTTTTTACTTGTGTTTTGAAGCACTGGGATAACAGCACCAAACATTTGGGGCTCATCTACAGCAGGTGGGCAATGCCACATGGCAAAACATAACAGATGTTCAATTACACAGAACAGGGGATAAGAGAAAGGATATCGTATTCTTATCAGTTTAATGTTTTCACAACTTTCTGCATTACATTTCAAACACACAAGGGTTTTCTGAATAAAACCTGCTTTCTTTCTGTCCTCTGAAATATATCTGTTACTGCTTAGTGGAAAAGAATGGTGTCCCTACGGAATTGCTTAGGCACAAATTTCTTACACATTCCATTCCAAATTTTCGTCTCTCCCCATTGCACTCAAACAACAACTAAAAAGATTATTTGATAGAGGTTGGGTTTTTTTTGGAAGAGATTTAGTAAAACTGTAAATGACACTAATCTGCGAGCTGTATAGTTCCCTTATTATCTCAATGGCAACACGAGGCAAGTTTTATGGACAATGCACTTGGTGCGTCACAGGGTAACGTGCCGGCTGGGGGGACACGACTTAGAAATGCTGGAGGTAGCGGGTGATATTAGGCTGGACCTGCACTGAAGGTGCAATTCAGCTTTAACCTTTGCAAAACAGAGGCAATGAAGTACAAAAGAAGCGTACGTCGAAAAGCTCAATGAAGAACACATCTCCCTCAAAATTCAGCTCCGTGCGTAAGCATCAGTATTTTAAGCTAAACATTTCCAAAACTAATTTAATGTAATTTTTAAGTAGTTCATTTCCTTGGTGCAATTTAATTAGGTCTTAAACGCACTGAAAAAAAAAAATCTGTGTGTGACATTTTTTGGATATCTGTGAAGACGTTTACCAGGAAAAATATACTTAAGCATAGTTTTCTGTAGCTGCTCAAATACTTCGTGCAAAACAGGTTGATAAATAAGCTGGTCAGCATTCCTGAAGGAAAAATCCTAATCTAGAGTATTCATCTCTTTAAATTTTTTGGCGGGGCCTGGGGGGGGGGGGGGCGCAGAACAGCAGCAACATGTCTGACAGCAACACAGGTATCTAGGCCCTTGCAAGAGGATTTTCAATAGGCACAGCATAACGTCTGATAACTGCCCAGCCTCACACGCTGTTCTGCTCTGGTGTTTGAGTACTCGTTTGCAGGAAGAGAGGAGGGTTTAGCCCGTTTAACACTGAGGGAGGGAATCACTATCCAGGTAGGAAACGAAAGAAGGTGCTCAGGAAATCTAATATAAAATCTGATTTTATATCTTCCTTTTTCTTCTGCTGTATCTGCATGTAAGTGCCTTTAGGCCATAATAACATTAATTAATTTCCTGACCTGCTCAGCTGAATGAGGAGAGAAAACAACCACGTTCCAGGAGAGTGAAAGCAGACACGCTTAACAAAACAAGGGGCGGGGGGGGCGGGGGTGGAGGATGCTATGAGTTTGGACTTCTGAGTGCAACTTTTAACATATTATTCCTTGTTGTTATACTGACAAAGATACATAATTCAAGAAGCCATGCAACATGGAGGGGAAAACTAATTTTTGTACCTAGCAACTATAATATTAAAAATCTTTCTCGTTCACCAGGTGGGATCAAGGCCTGCCTGGTAAGGTGCCTGCCACTGATGGTACCCTCAGCAACACAAAATTCCTGTTTGCTCCACACATTCTTGCATTCCATCCTCGGTCAGGAATGACGTAGTGATTTAGAGAGGTGATTAGGTTGCATCACTGTTATTCCAAGTAAGGGAATCAATACTAATTCATTCAGCTTTATTTTATAAGTGGCTAAAGAGATGTAACATCAACATCCAAAGAGGGAGAACACTTCCTGCGCATGTAAGAATACGACTAAGGATTGGCTCAAGGTAACCACCCAGGAGGATCTGATTGCTAACTAATTATTAAGCAGGCTGGCTAATTTTAAAATGTCTGACAATTGTAAAACAAAGGAAAAACGTAGCCTGGAGAGTGATATCAAACCCAGACCCGACTGAATTAGTGAGAAAATAAAAGCATATAGCATAGATTTCATAACCTGAAACAGATAGTGAAGAGAAATTGATTCAAACTTTCTCAAATTCTGAAGAAGTTTAAATCCACTTTACAAATTGGGCACTTCTCTATTCAACACTTAAACTTGGGGACATGCTGCTATGGATTAAGCACGTTATAGAGAGAAAAATAGAGAAAATTCCTTTAACAAGAGTGAGCTGGACTCCATCCCACTGCGCATACAGAAAAATGACAAATTAGTTGACTTGTGAAATACACCTGGCAGGTTACACAGTTTGGACCAAAGGGCCGTGGCTGGATGCAATAATGCTCTACATTTGCAGCAATATGTACTTTCTTGGTTTCTTCTCTGCAGATCTCCAAGGCCTAAGCACTTAATACTGAATAACCTTTCCTTGAAACTCTTTGTAGCTGGTACAAGAGTCACTGTGTTGGTTTAATCCCAGTCAGCAACTGAGCACCACACAGCTGCTCGATCACTCCCCCATCCCCCAGTTGTTATAGGGGAGAGAATCAAAGGAAAAAGGTGAGAGATCTTGTGGGTTGAAATAAAAACAGTTCAATAACTGAAAATAAATGAAACAATGATACTAATACTAATATGTAATGGAAATACTACTACTATTGATAGTAATATGATAGGTAACAAAAGAAGGAAAGGGGAGGTGTGGTGGTAGGGAATGATCCAGTTGCTCACCACTGGTCAACTGATGCTCAGCCAGTCTTGAAGCAGTGATTTCTCCTCTCAGTCAACTCCCCCAAACTTACATACCACAACATTGGGTGGCATGAGATGTCCCTTTGGTCAGTTTGGATCAGCTGTCCGGACTGTGCCCCCACCCAGCTTCTTGTAGAGAGGCAGCTGGGAGGACAGGGCAGTTTGAGAAACTGGAAAAGTCCTTAGTGTAATATAAACATTGCTTGAAAACAAGTGAAAATGTGGTGTGTTGTCAACATTCTTCTCAGCTCAAACCAAAACGCAGCTCGGTACCAGCTACTGTGAGGAAATTAACTCTGTCCCAGCCAAATCCAGCACAGTCAGGGAGAGACAACCTGAGCCACAGGAGAAGCCTTTATCTCCAGTCCCTGAGTTAGGAACCCCCCTATTCCATCAGAAATCCATCAGTTGGCTCATCCACAGAGCAAATTCTTCTAGCATGAATATCCCCTAAAAGCAAACTCTGCAGCAAACTGCTGCAGCCAGTGAGACGGGCATTTGGTCCCAAAAGACCTACAGCCCAATTCCAGCCAGGATTTTCAGGCTATTTTGCTTAGCATTAAGGAACACTTTGGTTTCAGTCATCTGCACTCCCTTTGTTTCTTCTTTTCTTTCCCTGCCCAAAGCTGTTGTACAATATTCTCTCCCCAAACCCCATCACTTTCAGTTTTGTCAAGGACTAAGTCTTTATTATATGGAGGTTTCAGTTGGCTTAAACTATTGAGTTCACCGGGATAAGAAATCAATAACCATTTAATATTTAAGCAGCTTACAGGCCACATTTGAGCTCTAGATGTGGCGGCAGTGTTCCAACTACGGAGAATATTTGAAAATCAAAATGCTAGAACAATCAGGGTATTAGCATTTATTATACTTATCTCTTTTTGAGGACCAACTATCTCACTTACAGGATAAATACTGTTAATGATGCCTTCCAATGTTTACTTTTTTCCCTGTGGAGTGCATCCTATTTTGGTGTGGATGAGGTAAATCTGATTTGGGGCAGATCATCTACAATATGGCTTTAAGAGAAAGCCAACTTACAAGCCAAGCGAAGCCTGGGTGGCAAGCGCTTCGATCACCTCTTCCAGTAAAGCAGGTAGTTTTGATCCCAAGCCCCAGCAGGTCGTCCATCTCTAGCTTGGTCTCTCAGGACACATTTTGCTGAGGGCCAGCTCCTGAGAGTCTCTTCCATGACTCTGCTGAAACAGAGCACTTAGAAGAGAGGTTATGTGCCAACGGTCGAAATGCAGCAAGATGTTATGGACAGGTTGGGAGCTCAGCACTAAGAAGCCACATGCTACGTAATAATATGATGAGGGAGAGACTATCTACCATATGCCTTCACACACAGACACATCCTTTGATCTCAGGGATATCGCTAGCAGAAAAGACAGCTCAATGTGCAGGTTAGGCAGGAAGAAGAGCTCAAGCAAACCCTTACACTGACCCCAACATAAGGGCCTTCCTCCTCATCTACATATATGCATCGGCACATAGCGATACGAACAAGCGGTTTCCAAATACCTTTTCATTTCCAGCTAGCAGCTGAGCAGTAATCCCTGTAGGAACAGGTTAAATAAGTATAAATATATACATAATTCCTGTCTGAAATCTTTAAGATCACAGACATATTATCCATGGACAAAAAGAATAAATATCTTTTCACAGTGATATAGGAGGGCTTAAAAGCAAAATAATCCCCACTCTTTTACAAGCAGTGTGAATACTTTAACAGTGAACACATTTTTAAGTTTTAAGGGAAATCAATATATTATTTATTCCAAGCCTTTAAGAGGACGTAAGAAACCTGAAATGAGGATTGTCTGGGGATAAAGAGCATGGGTCCTTGTAATCCTCAGCTCGCCTTTTTATCCTGAGAAAATGTACTTATTTGTTGCAGGCAGTTGGCTGCTCCACGAACATCACTAATCTGCTGACTGCGTGAATGCTCAGTAATGGCTGAACTTGCAAGCGATGTCGACCCCTGAAAACTCCCGCCACGAACGATTTCTGTTACCTACCCGTGCAACGAAGATGTCACTGCTACACAATGGACTGATCAATTGGCATTGTCTTTTCCGGGTGAAAATATTCTTTATTTTCCTGTGCTCTCCTCATGGCAAAAAGCCAAATGAGGGTAACGAAAGCAGTCAACTGTGATTCCTTGATGATTTCTGTGTGTCTCCCCAGTTTGCTATTTCCATAACTTCTCACTACCTAGCTACTTGGGAATGAGCTACCAACAGCGTGTTCTTCAAGATGCACTCTGATATTTGCCTATAGGAAAAGCTTTAATTTCTATAAGCTCCTGGTTTTTAGAATTGCATGATGACTTTGGGCAAGTATTTGTCAGCTGTGAGTAGCTCCAGAACCGATTATGTTGCTCATGATCTGCAGAGGATTGGGCACTCCCTACTGACTACAAGAGGATGGATTTTCCCTGTTGTAAAAGCAATGCCAGTGATTCCTCCAGGTCTCGGAGGATGTGGTATGACCTTCCAAGGCAAGGGAGATGGCAGCTTTATTTCACATTTGCAGGAGCTGAGTATGAGGTAGGCCTCAGCAGTCTTTTACATGAGCAAATGCCCAGTGGCAAATCGTTCCTGGGAGTATCCAGCCTCTAACATACATCCTTCGAGGAAGTCAAGCCTGACAGGTCATCTTTAACCTGGCATCAATCAACAGAACAGCAGCTAATCACACACATCACTGAAAAATGCTGGGGGACAAAATCCGGAGAATCAGAGGGACCCAACAGCGAAGGTGCTTGGTCTGGAATCAGAAGTTGTCTGCTCATAGACACTATTTGCCTGATACCCCTCCTGCGCATGCCTACATACAACGGGAATAACAACGCTGCATGCAAAGCCACCAGCGGCCTCCGAGAAGGAACACCGTGCATGCAGCCATTTTGTATGGAGTAACACCCCCCAGTTTCCAGCTATCCCAGATGCAGAGAACAGCTCCAGACCCGATTTTGTTTCTTGCAGAGCAGGCAGTCACGATAAAAACAAATGAGAAATACCAATATAGCTTTGTTGCCTTGAGAACACTGCCTGCTCTCCCTCAGGATTTAAGGGGTGCAACCCCTGAGTGTGTCTGCAGAGTACCTCTGCACTGCAGGAGACGAGGGGCTGACTGCTACTCACACTACGTTTAAGCAGGGATGAGGGTTTGAGCTCTAACAAGTAATTTGGGGTATGCTAAGCATCTGCCTTTGCTGCTGAACTAAGTAGGCTGCCAGCTCTCAAGACTACATGTAAAGAAAGAGTAAAGCCCTGGATGATTATTTTTTTAAAGGACACTATGGCAGGTGACTGTGTATCTCTGCTCCAGACATATTTGTGTCTCTAAGCATTTAGTAACTGTACTCATGGTATTATCAGCAGAAATATTTCCTCTAGGCACTTGCTGACTCAGGAGGCACAGGTGAAAGATATTTGCAAGCAGGATAATCTACGCTACTTCTTTTTAAATTTAGAGCACAACTGACATAAATAACCTTCTCCGGTTGCTGGGGTGTTATAAAGACGTCTAAGCACAGCTTGGGGAGTGGATCTCTGCAACCTACGGGTTTAGGACACCAACCCACATGGACCTGCAGTTTATAAATAGTAACAGATAGCTAGTCTCAAGGGTGATAAATCTGAGATCCATCAGCGCGGCTTTTTTGGTCAGAGCTCTTAACTACAGAGACTTACAAGTAGAGTTTTCCAAGAGGAAATATGTTACTATCATGTTTACTGGTCAATTACTGCTAATGAAAACAAATAACTTGCTCACTTAAAGTAATTATAAACCTCATGCTAAGAAACAAAAATTAAGTTAAGCAAGCACAACTCATTTCTTCACCATTTCCCCACTGGCAAAGTAATTAAATTACATTTTGTAATTTTTAAGTATGCTTAGCATAAAATATTGATTTTATTATATCATCATTATTGATTAGTCAACAGTTTTTTAGGACTTGCTTTCACAACTCCAGATTTACATCATACCTGATTTAAGAGCAGGTGAACATATGAAAATGGGTTTACTTTAAGCTTCCTTTTTGAAGGGTTTTGCTTGAAACTCCCTTCGTATCCCCACTGGCTACAGAAGCATCCAGAAGATGGTTTGGGTTTTTTTTACACATGTATTTGCCAGCTTTGTCAGGAACAAAATGACAACGAGGAATGCAAGCCTACCTCATCATGGGGGACAGTTTTACGGTATTTTTCTCTGACCATGACAGCATTCCCAGAGGAGCATGAAAGAGGAGATTTTTAAGAGGGCTTCCTTTCTGCAAGTTATTATTTTCCTGTTACCATTAAAAGAACTTAATGACCAGACCTGTATCTTCTGGAATTCCATCCTTATTTCCTTTAATTTAATTTCTTTCAGATTTTTTCCTAAATTTTTCTTTTTGATGCTCACCTGAAACTTAAAATGCTTTCTATACTGCAGTTGCTCTATTCAGAAGCTTCTGGGTCCTCAGAAAATTGCAAAGTTGTGTGCATGCAGGGGAGCTCCTGTCACCTGAGCTCCCCACTCTCCAACAGGCCTGAGTCGATTCAGTGCTCAAAGAATGATAGAGCGGCACACATTTAATCCCTCTTTTCTTATCTTCTTCCTCCTCCTCCTCATGTGATTTAACTGCTGATTGACTCCAGCTCTGTGCTTGTAATCCAACTTTAAATCAGAGCCTGTGACCATTTGCTCTTGGTTTGGATTTACTGCTGTTTGGATTTGTATTGTTGTACTTAGCTTCTCCAAAATAACTGTGTTGGTTTAGGTTTTTGACATAATGCAGACATGGAGATGTCTTTTTTCATCATCTCTCAAGTATGTCAACTAATCAGCATTTCTATTTCGTGGTTACGGTCTCCTAGCAACAAAACTTTATCTTAAACTGACCCTTGTTGTTTTGGAGACCCTGTGCCCAGAGCGTGTTACATCTCTTCTTTTGCTCAGACACGATTAGTACTTTTCCTTGTTCTCATTTGATTACTTATCAGCTTTATGTTCCTCATCTTGCCTGAACTAAAGCATCAGGAATATGCTAACATTTAGACTCACACTACTCCTACTTCTGGTTGTTCCCTTGCAAACGATCCACGAGTCTGTCACTTCGCAAACCCTTCCCTTAAATTAAAAGACAAACGAACAAAACCAAGGAATGGCTTTGGAAGCTCAGCTGACTTTTCTGATTGCCTCTCAAAGAGCTTTTATAAGTCCCAGCTGTCCCAACCTTATAAACCTCTTCCCACGGGCTTGTAAACTGCTGTAACCGGAGTATTGGTTTCCTCCGGACAAGGGTTCCTTCGCTCCCCGGCAACTTGCAACCTCTCCCGCTTCCAATGACCAAATGATCAAGGGGGAGAGAAACACCCAAAGGAGAGCCTGACCATCACTGCGCAAGGCAACAGCAGCAGCCAAAAGCTGCCTTGGCACACTCCTCAAGACCACAGGACTCCCAACCCCCCTGTACACACACTCACAGCCCTGCCTGAGTCGCACGTGAAGGACCAACGCAGCTAAAACTCTCTTCTGGTCAAGGTAATGGTCCTTCTGGGCCATTCTGACAGTGAAGCCAAACACTTTAAGGCCTCAGAGATGTAAAGACATGGAAATGGCAATTTATGGTAGTCTGGTTCCAGCAGACTTCAGTGAATATAGCATATGCATGGCTTGATACTGGCTCCTAATTTCTCTTTGATTTTTAATGATGTGCATGGAAACTTTTACAGCATCCTGTCACAGAGATTTCTCTGTCCCTCCAGCCCCTTCACCTCTGTTTTTTGTAGCTGAGCAAAGAGCAGGGCAGATCCACCTGTTTTGCATCTTCTGAGAAAATCAGATGCTGAAGAGCTGGGAGGCTTTGCAGATAGTGCTCTTAGGGCAAAGGAAAAACGAGCAGGAAGCAAAAAAAACCTTAAAACTTATTAAAAAAATTATCAAACTTTATAATTCTGACAGCTTGATGGACGATACCTGCACCTCGCGATAAGTCAGAGCAGCTACTTCACTTGATCATTTGTAGCCCTGATTGCCAGGATTTCAGATCGCGGTAGTTCAGTTAAAAGCAGAGAATAGCTTTGACCTGCCCCTCTCACAGTCCACGGCAAATAACACACATATGCTATTCACTTAGGGGAAAGAAAAGAAAACCAAAGAGCATCAGCTTCACCTGGATGCTACAGCCCACCCACCCCATCCCCACATATTTAGGCTTGTAGATGTTTTTTGAGCCCTGTTTCTTCACTCTCATGCAAAAACAAATGTTGTTTGTGTAAAAGCCAGACAGATAAAGTGGAAGACTTGTACGGTACCAGCAAAGTGGCTTAGGTAGTCATGACAACCCCGTCAGTGCTTATAAAACTTCCCTTCTTCATAATCTTTTTTGCAGTTTAGATAACACACATGCGAGCTGTAAAAAACTAATATCTGATATACAGCAATAAAACAAAAAGTAAAATGTTCCCAGCATCCAAACAGTGGAAGCTGAGACACTGACAACTGTTGGGTGTCATTAACAATGATAGTTTAGTCCAGTTTCTGTAGGGGCTCCTCAATGCGCCCAGGCTTAAAAGAGACCAACAGCCTTATCCCAGATTTAGGGGTGAGCAGGGAAGGGAAAGAGGGAGAAGGTGAACACTTTAAAGGGAAGAGGATCAGACACTAAACACATAAGCATATTATAAATGTATTCAAATTCCTTCAGCACCTGACACCAGAAGGGCTCTGCTGCTCCAGTCCCAGCACAAGGGACACATTCCACATGATTTGTGGGTTCCCACAAACCATCCCTACTTTAGCAAGAAGCAACACCTGTATTTTTCTTTCAATCTTTTATGCTCATTACTTTTTCTCTTGGTTTTCAATGTGGAAATATCAAATCTGTCTTATCATTCACAGGTGGAAACCAAAGCACACCAGAACTAAATGCCCCACTCTGCCCCAGAGAGGAGTTAATGGATTTGCTTCCAGCAAAAAGGGAGCGACTGCTGTCAATAAGACAAATCACAGTCTTTCTAATCAAGCAATAAACTCAAGAAAATTGCAAAGACCCAAGTCTGCCAAGGAGTCATATGTTACTTCAGAGGGAAAAAAGTTTGGCATCTGGACTCGTTCATAACTGAATTTACTTTCATGGACTGTTATTATAGTTAAGAAGTATTGCTTACTGAGGAAAAAAATAAATAAGACTTTTATAATAAAATATCTACAGTCAACATTTCATTTTCTCCTCTTTCTCTCAGCTAAGAAGAATAATGCGCTTACATCCATACGCATTCCCAAATGTTATGTGATACTGAACTTACAAGGTCTCCATCACCAGTCTTGGGGAAAGAGCTCCATCTTCTGGGAAACAGCCCTTCAGTGGTCAGGGAGGGACGGGTTCTGATGGGTCATAGTGTCTCTTCTCCAGAATCACACGATGAATATCAGGGGGTTATCAGAGATGTTTATCGGTGCAGGACGGTTCATCTCAGAAATCCATCCCCTGTGAGCTGGTTTGTAGATGGCAGGACTGTTAATGCAAAGAAGAGGGACTGAGTAAACAGAGACTTACCAGCTAATCCACTGCAATAAAAGCATCTCAAAAAGTATCAGTGGGCACAGCAAAAGGAGCATTTTACCCAGAAGCTCAGTGCTGAGGCAGCTGAGTAATCCGAATCCACGATCAAACACAAACATCATTCTCAGGACTATCTCTGCCACAAGCAAGTTGCATAGTTGACGTGGTGGAAATACTGAGAAATTACTGAAATTGATTTAAAGGTTCAAAATGACTGATATCAAATATATTCACCAAGTTTAATTCAGCATAGCAAATACCTGAGAAGACATCTTCTCCAGCAGGTAAAGACTGGCAGTTAGCTACAGGTTCTACATCTTGGAAAAAATTCTGTCATGATTTGGGGTACCGTATTTAATAATATATGTAAATGGCAATTTGGGATTGAAGCTTTGCGTTTCTTTTCAACTCAAAAGCATTCACATCGTGAATTTCCTTGTTCCCATTAGCCACAAACCCTGCTATACAAAGGCTGTGCGTGTGTTCTGTACATCAGGGATGTGACGGGAACTTGTTAGGTAGACATCAGTGATTTAAAGCGGTGTTATTCTGCTTCGGCCGTGGAAAATTTCACTGAAGTCAAATACGCAAATAAATTGCCAAATCATCTTCCTGTGAGTGTTAATACCAATTGTTGAGAATTTTCTGTTAGTTATATACAATGTAGCTACTTTTAGTGTTCGGCATTCAGTCATTTTTATGTAGCTTTCAACAGCACTGGGGTAACTGCTTCATCTTTAGATTCCTGTCTGCTTGCTCATTAGCTACAGAAAGAAGATCTTAAAATACCTTCAGGGATAACTGATCTTATTAAATGTCTCCACCTTTTTTTTGTAGAAAATAATGGGCCTGGAACTAATACTAAAAGTTCCCTGGTTGGTCCCAGTGAGCTGTGTATCGTGCTCCTGGACGGACCTGTAGAAAAGCAGCTTGTATCAGACAACAAATGAGGGCAAATAACTGTTTTTAGAGAATGACGATAAAAACCTGTTTGTACCAACACCTAGTATCATTTAGAGGTGGGAGTTCTAAGGACACCGATAAGTGCACATTTACCACTACTTCGGGGTGTGTGTGTGTGTGTGTTGGTGGCGTTTTGGGGCTGGGGGGTGCAGGTTCTGGGGGTTTTTTTTGGTTGGTTTTCTTTAATAATATTGACTTTAAATCTTTGATGTGTAGTTTCACTTTTGGCACATTGATTTATCTCCTGGTGAAAGAAAACCCCACGTTGCTTGTACAGCAAAGCACCTGTCTGAAGACATTTGCTTCATTTCCGAGTGCAGGATGACTGTGAGCAGAACATGAAGTCACCAGATGGATTTAGTCGCAGGTCATGGTTCATGATTTCTTTTTCTGCTACGTGAATTGAATGGTGTTGATCTAAATCATGCAGAATATTTTCTCTCAGTTGGAGCCAAAAGACAAATACTTACTTAATAAGTCCTAGTTGGACAGAGTCCTAAAGAGAAGGTCTGCGATAGGTGTTGTCTAGAGTCCCTACTCCAAGCAAGAAATGAACCATAGAGCAGCTTCACTCTACAAATGAATTTCTAGTCTGCATAAAACACTTTCATCCTCTTGTTTGTGCCTCTCCTTGTCTGCCCCTCCACCATATAGATAGATCAGTGTCAGAAATTTGTGTAGTTTAAACGTTTTCTCTCCTAGCTCCTACTCAAATCATTACTCCCAACTTGTGCTGAATGTGGTGGAATGCATCCAATTTCTGTGGCAGCTGGCACCAGCTTAATACCTGCAAGTATCAGACAGATTCTACAAGAGCTCTCCAATTTCTCTTTTACCACAGCAGCCACACTGCCCATGAAGTCTAATGGAGCCTAATTTATTAAATCCCAATTCCCCCCACTCCATTTCTTTACCAGTGGCTTCAAAAAGAGGGAGAAACCAGGGAGCCCTACCTAGGTGCCTGCACAGACTTCCCTCCCACTTTCTCCTTCTGAAATTTGGTTACAGGAAGGTCACTTTCAATGACTGCTCAGAAAGAATATGGGAGCTGCTCTCTCCATCCAGAGCCGTGGCAAGGGGGAAAAGGACATCGAAAAACTGCCAGCTCCCTTGGAAATTGCAGCTCGGTGTGAAAAGCTGCTGGCTTGTTGTTGTTGAGACGTGTGCCAAGTCATGAGAAATTGCCCTGGAGAGCAGAGGGAGGACAAGGGGGAAGGGGAAGGGAAGGAGACACCCCGACAGTCCATGGTGTGAGTGCCAAAGAATCTCCCCCCAGCACTGCCTTCCTCTGTGAGGTGTCGGGAGCCTGTTGTTCCCGTAGACAACACCGAGGCACGAGTCTTTGCTCCAGAAATAGTCTCCCGGATCTCACAAAGATGTGTTTCACCCAGTGTCCTCCCTCCCAGCCTTACTGGGAGGCCAAACACCATCCTCATTTGCATTTGTTATGAAATCAAGTGCTGCTTCATGCAAAAGCTTTGGGTTTCTTTAAGCTTTCTCCGCAAAGTCAGGGAGAGGTCGGAACTACCTGGCTTGCCATCCAAAAATAACTTTTTGCCGAGCTTTAATCAATGAACTTGAAGAGATTTGCTGATCCAGACCATAAAATAACACTTTAGCTCCTCATCTGCAGTGCAATCAGATCTCTGTAACCCAGATCAACAGGGAAACCCCCACTCCAACATAATGTACTGAAATAGCAAAGCCAGCTAACAGGTATTTTATTAGTACTCCATAGTAACACTAAAGTGCTTGTGCTGTTTCTCGAAGTCATATATTTGCATGAGGAGGCAGCAGTTTGCTTTCTCTATGTTTATTATCCATGTGGGCAAAGGAGATAAAGAAAAAAGAAAAATATCCCCATCATTACTAGAGCAGGTACATTACTGTGTTACAGGCTGAGTTGCAACGTTTTCCTGTACCTTTTTACGACACAGCTTCTTGGCCACTGCAACTCCCGAGACATTGCATTTAATTTAACAGCCGATGTAATGGTTGGGACCACGTCACATAAATAGTGACCAGAAATAGAGCTTTTAAAATGTCAGGTCACCCTATTCCTAAGGATTTAGGGCCAAAATATTTTTCTCTCTAAGGCAAAAACCCTTTAATTAACTTTTTCTCCCTACTGGTTCCTGTAATTCGTTCTTGGTTAAGTGTATTATGGTTGAGGACGGTGTTACCTCCAGCCATCACACACACGCAATCACATTTACAACACTCTGTACCAGCCATGATTTTGAGTCTCCCCTTTTCCAGGGATGACCCAAGGGAAATTTCCACCTACCCTGCACCTGCTGGAGCCAGAGAATTGCTCAGGGGCCTCTCAGTGAGCTTTGCTGCCTGTTTTCTACATCGTGTAAATGACTTGGATCATACCGAAGCACTCAGCAGCCATGGGCTCGATGCACCAGGGAGTAAGAGCCTGTGTGTTCAGCAAAGAAACGCGTCAGGAGAAACTATTTGAGGAGAGTAGAGCCAACGCCCTGCTGACAACAGCCATACATTTTTTCCCCCATCATCCTTGCATCTTCTGTACTCAGCAGATGTTAAATTCAGGCAATCAATTATGAAAAATAGTAATTCAAATATTTACCCTGCAATTACAAGCTCTACGAGGGCCTGAGCATATAAATGTAAAATAAGGAATTAATGCTAAAACAGAAGTGCCACTATAGTGGGGGTACTGTTGCGTCAGACCCCCACCAAATGATGGGGCTCTGCTGTGGGACACGCAAGGTGTCCTGTAGTACCTCAGCAAAAATCCCACACTGAGGAAAACGAAGGTGGCACCCCGTTGGCTTTAGGACGTACCTGACATATGGGATATTTTGCCTCGTCTGCGTGTAATTTCATTGCTTGTTTTTGCCTAGCTGTTCTTTTTCCAACGTGACTTCAGAAGAATGATAATTATTTGTAAAATAACCATGGGCTCCTTTTTAACCTCTCCAGATGAACACGAGGCTTATACTGCAGTACATCCGCTAGAGTCAAAGATAATTAGACACATTTTAACACCTCTCTTTCCCAACCTCTGAAAAGGGTTTTCCTCAGAGGAAGGCAAAATTTAATGAAATAGAAGGTTCTGTATCACACATAGGTTATTATTTCGCCTCCGCATTTCACATCCCACAGTGGCAGGCTAAGGGCACTCACACTTCCCAGAGCTTCCTTTTGATAAGGACAACAGAGATATGCTGAAAGGGGAAACTGAGTCATGGAGAGGTGATTTGACCTGCCCAAAATGTAGCAACTGAACAGAACAAAGTATGGATTATAATTCTTCTAGCCCCAGTGCCCTGCTAGCTTGCTTTCACTGAATCCCTAAGCATCTGGAGAGGGAATAATGAATTGTTTTCTGCTTTACTGAGGAAACACTTGTCTTTAAATTAGCACCTTAAGGCACTGCCCTCTAAAACCCAGCATCCTTTTAAGGTCATCTACCACTGGACAAGAGTTCCTCAGTGAGAATTAAAATACAGAGGCAAACGTGCACCGCAATCCGCAACCCAACATCAGGTATTTCAGCTTTACAGGAGTTGGAGTCAGTGGAGCTTATCCAAGAATTCAAGGGGGAGAGAGACACTGAGCAGGAGAACACCCAGTAAACAAGGCACCATGCAAAATGACACCAGCACCCAGGGCAGAATGGCCAAGTTGTCTGTGTCCAAGGAAATCTCAGCAACTGGGGAAGATGATGCATCAGCCAGGATGACCAAAACAGGAAAGATGATGCTGCTACCACATGGGCAGGAAATTTTTGGGAATGCACATGGAGATACCCTCATGCTTTTTTCCCCAATTCCTGCAATCCAGTAGTCCATTTATACACATTCTCCTAAAATACTTCTGCTGACTCATAAGCTACTTCTTGCCTGAAACAATGTGTAATAATGTTAAAACAGAGATGATGATCACACTGAAGTTCCTGAAAATTTGCCCCATGGCACCCTGCAGGAGCCAGGTGTTAATCAACCCTCCTTTCTGCTCACAGAAAGACGTAACATTCTGATTTAAAGATTCAGACCATGGTGCGAATTGAAGTCAGAGGTATAGACAAGGTATTAAACGTCCAGACAGACCTATGGCTGGGATCATCCACTGCTCAGCACCCAGAACAGGATCAGACATTCCCAGTGCCAGCCTGCGTACGGTGGTCTGACAGCTCTCACGGCAACACCGGCGCCTCTGCTCCGAAGGGTTTGCAGGACCAGATGCTGTGGTTTTAGATTAAGTATTATAGATGGACGCATGCGTCTTCGAGATAAGTAAAAAAGTTGTTATTGACTCTGAGGGCTACAGGGTCAGATCTTATATTCAGTATCACGTATGGATGAAACCTTACCTCACAACCATAAAATCAACAGCAAGCTTTGCCCTCTCTCCTCTACCCCATTTCCCCATTTTAAAAAGTGATAACCCTAGAACAATAGCTTTAGAATTCAAAATGCAGAATCTTTGTTGACAGATAGAGAATGACAACACAAAAATGAGAGAAGATATCACTTAAATGTATCAAAAGGCTATTTATAATCAGTTGAGGTTGTTAGCAGGTTGGCACGACTGACTCATATAGGCTGCAGTGCCGCCATCTCTCCATATTCAATAATATTATCTTTTTGACAGAATTTCAACGAACATTAGCCCAAACAATTAGATGCTTTCCCATAGCAATTTTGAAATTCTGAAACACCTGGAGATAAGTGGAAAAAACTGTGAGCTATCAGCAGAGCTCTTCTCGAGATGGAATAGCACTTTTTATTGCCATTTCTTTGCGATAAACTACTGACGTACGATAATACAAAGTGCACGGAATTAGAAAGAAAGCAAGTGAAGACTTCATCCTGACTGGCTGCTTCTGGGCTATTGAGGTTCTGTGGGCTACTCAGGCTCCATGAGGTTTTAATACCCACCAATTGTTGCAGTTAAAGTAAGCATTGTGTTTCTGGAGAAAACGCTCTCAGGGGCTATAAGCGATGCACCGGAGGAAAAAATTAATCATGCACAGTTGAACGCATTTCTTTAAAAGGAAAAGGATGGCCATTGTACAACCCATGCGCAGCCCAGTTCCGTGGCTCCTTTTGTGTGTCTCTAACGAAATGAAGAGCAGAAATGCCATCAGCTTTCTGAAGGTGGTGGAGAGATAAGCTCGTTCCCTGCCTTGCAGCAGCTCTTGGGAGAAGTTACCTGGGCATAGTCCCCTGTACGTTACCCTCAGCATTTTCTCCCCTGCCTTAAACATTTTTGAATCTACAGAATGTTGAAGTAAAGCCTGGAGAGAGTTTGCGGCCGAACTCCAAGGTATTTTTTTACAAATATATTCGGAGCATTTCCCCTAAAATGCTGTAGAGACTAACTAGTAAGGGATACCAAACCCATAGTGTCCAGAAGAACTGAAAGCCACTGACACCACAGTCTTATTTGGAAAAAGGAAAGAAAAAAAAGGAAGAACATTGCAGTTCTGTTACATCCCCCTGCTGAATTTTCCTACCTGCTTGCTAAGTCACACTGAAGAGTAGCGGGAACTGCATTTTACAGTAAGATACTCTAAATAAAGCGCTTTCAAATACACGTTGTTTCTCTAACATTTATATGGAAGGAAAAGAGCTTGTAAAAAGTACCTTTCACTACCTTCGTTCTGGATGTATGTGAAAAACTGCAGAGTGGCATGCTCCAAAGACTTCTGCAACTGGCACTACGACTATCCTAATCAACATTTTAAGGGAGAGGAGATTCTCTCTCTCACGCTTAAAAGGTAATACAATTGGAGGGCCACTTACCTCCCTCTGTAGCCTTTATCTGTACATACATTTCTTCAGGGAAGTATAAATCAAAATCAGTATGTGTCAAATAGCTTGGTGTCAAAAGACCAAGTGAGTCATATAGCATAAACTATACAGAATCCCAGGAGCTTTGTGGAACTGGAACAGTAGCAGCAAGTAAACAATAAAGTGTAACAACACCCAGAATGTGCTTTTCCTGCTCAAACCATTCATTTTATTAAACGGCCTCACTGCAGCTCTCATCTCCTTTGTGCATTCACTGTTCGTGAGCATTCTGAGAGAGAAGTTTTATTGTCAGTCATGAAAGCCATTAAGTGAATATTGGAACAGATAACCATGCCAAATACAGTTTTTCTCTGTAACACGTACTGGCACCAGGGAGGCAGTTTTAACATGTATTTCATCTAGGAGACCTACCAAGCAACCTCTGCATTCAGGGAAAACAGCCGGGCTGTTGAAATTCTTGACTGAACTACTTCTGAGTGACACACCCTTTTCAGATGATTCTTGGCCTTTGGTGAATAATTCTGAATGACAAAAATATTACAGCCTTGGTTAGCCACTCGCCGACAATATGCAGCGGCAAAGGGTAGATCGGAAAAGTCAGTTTTCCCTGGTGGTTTTTCATTTGCCAAGTTCTAGTTAAAACGAAGTGCTTTGGATTTGCAAGGCCTGTAGCACTCACAAACCCATTGACTCTCCAGTGCGTTATCTTCACTCTTTATAGTGTTCTGGGTAAAAATGGGGAGATGCAGTAGCACTGCTGTGACAACACAAGGCAGCAATAAAAACAGAAAGATGAGAGTGGGATATGCTTACTGAGTACGGTTTTGACAAAGCATTTCCAGTCACCCATTCCTACACCCTCCTCCTAAAAAAACTACGTCCCACATGTTAGTAGGCAAGGCCTGTGTTTGGAAAACAAGTGACAATACTGAAAAATAAGATATAGCAGTTCTTGTTCTACAGTCTCTCAGTGTGCATGTAAATCCAGATTAATTTCATTGACTTCAGTGAAATCCTTGTAAGACACCACAGGTGTAAGTAAGGAGCCTAAGGATGGATGGGACAGTAAGAGGCTTCAACGCTATGGATGGGGAGGGGTGGGGGGAAAACACACCAAAAAACTTGCAATGTGAAGGTTTGGATTGTGATGGGGGTCTTTTTGTGGGGTTTGTTGGTCGGGTTTTTTTAAACCCTAATACAGAAAAGCACTTCAGAGAACCAACTCCCCTATAAAAGCTTCAAGCATGTGATTATGTCTTATGAAAACCAGTGCGACTAAGGTTCTACCTTATAACAGGCATGCTTTAACTTTACTCTCATGCTTTTTTTCCTGAAATTGGTTTTAATCCCTCTTATTTCTTTTCCTATTACAATTATCTACAGTTTTCCAACTGTTGTCATTTTCACACCCTCGCTTCCAGGGCTCACTTCACACATTCTCAGAGGCATTTCTTTACTAACAGCTCTCCAGATATTTATTTTTTCCAGAAGTTCTTATGTCTGAACTCTCTCTTTTTCTCCTCTCTCTGCGGAAAGCCAGAAAGACCCTGAAATCTTCCCAAAGTGACATAGTAACCCCCCCCTCCTTGCACACTGATGTCTGCCAAATAGACGTGTGAGCTCCCAGCGTAGGTGCTGGTGGGCTGGGGAGGCTGAGTGAGTCGCACTGGGTGGCGTGCAAAAAGCAGAAAACGAGGAGAGAGAGCTTTGAATATTGTGCGACCATGAATGCTGTATGATTGCACATGGCAAACCCGTGCTGAGATTACCACGAGTGTATCCCTTGCTCTGTAAAGGCTTTTGAAAACTGGAACGGTTGTTACGTTTGTAGGAGGAAAGACACACAAAAAAAAGTCTAGGAAATAAATGAAGTTTGGTTAATGACATGGAGACCTGCGTGCCTCCTCCTGTGAGCTGCATGTGTCACGTTTGAGCCTAATGCTCTTACCACAGTGATATTACACAGATGGTCAAGTCACCAGTGACAGTCCAATTAATCTTAATTTATGCAAATAGATATTAAAAGTCACCCAGATCCGACGGTTAACTCCTAAGATGTCCAGAGGCAGAGTGGCTCTAGCAACTCCATCAGGCCCTGAATGCTTAAACTGGGTTTCAGTAGCATACAGAGCTGACCTTCACACGCAGGAGTGATCAACAGTTACACAGGCTGTTCACAGGCGGATCAGATAGAGAAAACTGTTCATTGCTTTAAAGACTGTGTAACTTCCAAAGACGTGTAAAACTCCTGAGGAAAAGGCAGTAGGTGAGGTCCTCTACCACACATACATCTGCAATACATAGATTCATAGAGTGGTTTGGGTTGGGAGGGACCTTAAAGCCCATCCAGTTCCAACCCCCTGCCATGGGCAGGGACACCCTCCACTAGCCCAGGTTGTTCCAAGCCTCCTCCAGCCTGGCCTTGGACACTTCCAGGGATGGGGCATCCACAGCTTCATTGAGGGATACGTCCTTACATATTTGGTTTGAAAAATAATTCCCCACAGACACACAAATTTAATTTCAACAACAGATTTTTTCATCCCAGCCCAGTTATGCAATCTCCTCTCTGCAAGCAGAGCAGTTAGCTTTGTGTATGTGTAATCTTCCTCTAATTCTTAACGGTCTTGAAAGTACAGTTCCCAAGGCCAAGGTATGCCCTGTTCTCAAACTAAACATTATGGCCACTGTCCCTGTTCTTATTTCTTTAATGGACTTCACATGAATAAGACATAAAAATCAGCAAGTTTCCTTATGTTTCACCTTCTTTGGGATAAACAAGAGATGGTGATAAGGCATGAAAAGGGCATTTATCAGATTAAAAACACATATTAATGTATGTTTGCCAAGAAGTTGTCACTACTGCTTTTCCAAGCCCAAATGCCACAGTGTCTCCAAGAATCAAAATAATAAATTCTGTCCATTTAAGGTGCTGCAGTTCCATCAAATTTGAATTGAATCAAAATAGGTCACAGCTGAGCTGTTGAGCAAGACAACAGAACACTGAGCTACCTGGAACGGAAGAAAAGAGAGAACATGTTCTTCTCCCATCTAGAAACCCAATGACCCTCTACGATCCCAGTTACTTTTCAAAACCTCTTTGAAAGGGCCACACCACTGTGGAGAAGGAAGCTCCAGGCCTGGTGTGGATGATTGTATCGGTGCAGTTATCCGTGCCATTTCTGCAACTGGGTGTATTTCTAGCTTGTTAGTGGTTGAAAAAACTACAGCAAGTATGTGTTTGCACCTTTTTCTCAAGCCTTCTTTACCATTTTCCTGACTGTCAAAATGAATATGTAAGTATCGATAGGAAAAGTCCCAATTTCTTCCTTCTTCTGCCCTTCCAGCCTTGGAAACCTGAAAGCTGCTGGATCTGCACGAGGTCCTGATGGCCACACGCTGGCAGAGACCGTAACTACCATCATGTTTATGATAGCATCACGACCCTTGCTATTTTAGAGATTGGATTATGGCTTATGCTACAGAAGTCCCACACTTCACCTGCTGGTAACTAGCTCCCCTGACACATCCACATGGTTTTCATGTTCTTCAATTTATTCCTTACCATCTGCTAGTCAGATGCTCCAACTAAATAAAATTTTACTGTTCCAGTTCTCTTTGAAATAAGCTACTTTGCCCTTTTGCAGCTCCTCTGATCCACTTCAGAGCATCTACTTTGCATGCAATCACCCAGCTTGTTATTTAGAGCCATTGCTCCCATTTAAGTGAACGCCACGGAAAAGTCAGTGCATCTTTGACCGGAGAAGGGGAAACCCAGGCAGTTCTCACACAGGCCATTGATCAAGTGTCAGACTCACAGACTTCAGAGCTGCTAATATAACTGGCATTTCCCCTCTTCTGTTATTACCGAGCAAGGAAACACTCCCAGATGTCATACTCTCTCCTTCAGATTTACTTTTGCAGTGCAAAGACAAATCTGAATTACCTTTGGGAGAGAACTATCAACTGTTGCAGCATCAGAGTTATGACTAGAACCTACGTAACACTGACCCATAAACACAGCCCTGTGGGACACATCGTTGCCTGGGGGGTGCTTCTCTTGCTGCCTTGATTCCCGTGGTCTGTGCTGATCAGTCACATCCCTGCCAGAAGTATGTCCCAAAGAGCAAAAGTGGCTCTCAACTACAAGGACCACCTCTGAGGTCCTCCGTGGTTTGTGGGGATTGCCCACGCGCAAAGCAGCAGATTTTTGGGGCTGACTGCAAATAAGGGATGTGACAGGTTTTGGCCCTGTATTTTAAGGGCTTTCAGATATGCTGCTGTCACCTTTGTGCTGCGAGGAGGTTGTAGACTTGGACCGCTGCAGGTAACGGCCTGGTTTGATACACGGACCAGCCCTTTAAAACCACCTGCTGAGAATCTTAAATGTTCAACATTCTGAAAGGTGCCCATTCACGCTGCACTTCAGATGCAGCATGAACGGAAAGCAACCAAAACACTAGCAACTGTCTCAACTCCTCTGCCAAATCTGTAGGTTTCTCATGCAATTAATTTTCATGGCCTCATTTTCAGGCCATTGGCAAACTGAACCTAGAGCTCACCCACGAATATTTACATTTTGCATCTCTGCTTGTTATATTCACTTCAAGTAATTCAAAAAATAGCACCTTGCCAAGTGACAGCTTGTGTCATCATCTAAAGACTCTCTGCAAACCAGTGAGGGATTAGGGCCACAAAGTTTTCTAACGTGAGTTTGTCTAAATGGCATCACCTATCAACGTTCATCTGTCAAACCAGGCTGCGCTTGAGCTGCTTAGCACAGGACGAACATGCAGTCTGGCTCTGAGCTCTAGCCTTGCAGAGGGCTGGGAAATAAAGAAACCAAATGAAAACAAGGCTGTTAACCTCACTGGAACCAGACAGACAAACATTTCTTAAGCAAGAACATCTTGCTGTTTTGTGAAGGACCCCTGATGTATTTTTCCCTAAAGCCTCTTTTATCACTAGTTGCTGCTTCATTTCCTGCTTGCTGTCCTGAACAGACTTTTCTTGGTGTAATTCAATAGTAAAAGACTAAAATCAAGCAGGTAAATCAAAGGCACATGACATTCATTATAGTAACCTTTCCCTCATACCCTCACATATAACAAATAACCTTTGCAAAGTTTGAAAGAAAGATTCCATTCTGGAGTTGTTTAATTTCCTTTCTTTTCTTCTTTTTTTTTTTCTTTCTTTTTTTTTTTTTTAAAGAATTGTGATATATCTCAGCTAGAAAAAACCCACATTAAATACCATGGTATTCCCAGGGTCTCAGGACAGGAGCTGATTTATGGAGAACTTGTTTTTTGGGCTTCAGATCGGCATGCTGGATGCAGGCTGAAATGGCAGAACGGCGTCGGAAGTGGAGCGTGATGCCAGACTCAGATGAACTGCACACAGCAATTTAGAGATACAAGACTAAAATTTTCAAATGCTTCTTTGATCACAGAGTTTTGGCAGCACAGTTTTTAATGCCATCACGTCTGCATAAAGCTGAGAACTGGTACCTCCCAAAGCAGCTTGTTACATTCTGGCAACCCAGCGCATCCTTTGGCATTTTCAAGAGATAGGATACTGTATCTTAAAAAGGGTTTAATTTCTGAAAAACAAATTTAAGATGTTTTCACTGATATTTGGCAGGCTATGTAGGCCTGGTATCAAGTCTGGTATAGCACAGACATATTCTTACACTGACTGACTTTGCCAGGCCTCTAAAACCTCTATTTTCTTTCAGAAAAGAAGCAGTTTCTAGCATACAGGGGAGAATCGGACAAGCTTCAATGCCAAACTCATTTAAAACCAACCTCCTTATGAAGTCCAGCTTTAGCAGCACCCCTGTGTAACGTCATTTGGGCCAAATCCATTCATCTGAGGTTTCCCATGCATGTCTATATTGACTGAAAAACATTTAAATCAAATTTGATATTTAGGCAAATCATTTGTTAAACAGCACTTGGAAACACATCAAGTTTTCAGTTTTAGTGCCATTAAAACACCTCATTGCAAGAACCACTTGTATTAGCCTCCAAGTGTACTTCATAGGATGGAGATGGATTTGTATAGTTGAGATTGAGCACCTTTGGACTGTTGGATCACTTGCTATGAAAAACTGGATTTGAGTCAGCCGCTGCTTATTAACTCATGTTCCTAGTGCACAGGGCTGGAATGTGGGCTCGACATCCGCTCACAGGCGGAGTTCAGGTGCTCCACTTCTTGCCAGTCCCCAGATTGAGTTCCCAAAAATACAGAAATTAGTGTCCATGCAACTAGTTGTGTGGATGCAGAGCTAAAGAGGGGTCAGTTAGAAATGTAAACATATGGCTGAACTACATGAATTAGGCACCCTATTAAATAAGGTTTCCAGATCTGTCTTTCTACTGCAGTTGCAGAATCTGTCATGACAGAGTTTGGGAACTTGGTCTCTCGGCAAGGGTATAATTAACTTTTCATTCCTCCTTCATATTAATCCCACCAGTTGAAAAATGGTTATATATTTTCTGAGCCACAGAGCTGACCCTTTTGTAGATCGTGATTGTGAAGAGCTTTGAGAACACACAATCATAAAATTGCTTTGACTACTATTATATTATCCCTCAGACTGGCTCATAAGATGCCTCAACCTTCTCATTTATAAACTGGTGACATACGAGCAGAAACCTTACAGTCTAGCTAATTGGTTTGCATGGGCAAAAGTTCTCCAGAAAAGGCCATGAGAAATTCAGAGGGATGCCTGGAAAATCAAGGATGCCTCATTCAAAAATTTGGTCTCAGAGAGAGTGCTGTCAGCAAGTCAGGAATACACCTAGGGAAAGTGGTCTCTGACACATACCGGCAGGCAGGTATGCACAGCTCTCTTTAAGGATTTAATTAGGGTATGTAATGCATCCAATTACTTGCGATTAATTTAAAGGTTGTTTGATTCTGGTATTAGTTCAATGGCCTTGAGTGATTTTCAGAAGTATTTATCTGGATATAGATGCAACGTGAAAATAATACAAAGCAAAATTAACCTACACTCTTCAGAAAGACACGCAGGTCTATCTGAACATCCATCCCGGTCCGTACACAACTCAATAGCAAATGGTACTGTGTGGGAATTTCAGCTTATATACTGAAAGGTATATACTCAGGTATATTTCAGGTTATATACTGCAGTTCCATGCTCAGGGAGAAGGGAGAGAAAACGGGCTGGAGGTTTTACAGAAACACTTCAGGTAAAGTTCAGACAGTTTGTTTAATCCTGAATTACTCAAACTCAAAGATCCATAAAATTCACTGCTAAAAGTTAATCTAATATTTGCATTGCTGTATGGGAAGTAATTACCAGAACACATTCATTTGAAGTTAATTGGTCATCTAGACCCTACCCTCCTGCATGTTAATTACCTGCCTACGGTGAAGATGGTAAAAATAAATATATAATTAGGAAGGATTCGTTTCTTCATGTTAACGCAACACGTTTTCCTCTGCCAGGAAACAAGCAGTCGCTACAGAACATCAAGGGCACCATTTAGGTGCTTGAGCATGAGGGAAGTGGGATGCACGACAAATTTGCTGTATTAATGAAGCTGAATTATGCTTTAAGACGTAAAAATAGATTAATTCATCATTACAGTGAAGTGCATTATGCACACCTCTTGAAAACTGTCTTGTCACGTGTTGGGAAACATTTTTGGCCATAAAAGAAACTGATCCAAAAACCTGGCTTTCAAAAATTGCTCTGAAATAACTATTTTTCCAATCCCAGTTGAGAACCTGGTTCCTATTTTTGGTATGTCTTGTCTAAAAAGCTACAGTTTAGACTTAATGTCTACTCATGGATGCAAAGAGGACTTTCTCACCCAGAAAGCCTCCTTGCAATTAACACTCACTGTGAACCTGGTCTGAAGACACCCAAAATTAATAACCACTTCTGATAATAGCAGGTCTTAAATTACAGCAGGCTTTGTGATCCAGGTACATGTCATTTGTAAGCAGCTGAGTAAGAAGCCTTTGCAGCAGTACCATCTCTGAGGACCTTCTTTCTTAGAGTGACTTTAGGTGCCACAGAAAACCAATAGTAGGCAGAGCTGTAATTTGAGTTGTGCTGTGGGGAAGCATGGCCAGAGCCCACCTCTGGAGGGTGGATGCTCCTCCTCAGCTCTGAGCTTACATCAACCCCATGGCCAGGTTTTCCAGTTCTGCCATTGCTCAGATCTGGAGTCAGGTACTGGTGAGCTCCTGGGGTGCAAGGGGGATGAGAAATGGAGAAGGAATGAACAGAAGAGATTACTGAGGAGGAAAAGACAGTGATATTACACCATATGTAGTATGTGGGAGACTTTAAGGATTGAGGCCAGGAGGAGGTGTTGGGTGCTGTCTGCAATAGTATTTCTTCATCCTCCCTCAGAAAAAAGTTAAGAACAAATTTTAAATGAAGATTTTCCACAGTATTTTTGTTTGGGATTTTTTTCCTTACAGAATGAAGTTATTTACCTCAAATATGAGTAGATGAAATTTTGGAAGAGAAAGGGTTGGCTTCCTCTCCCCCTCCAAAACATGCATCAGAAAAAGTTTGCCAAAAAAACCCCAATCTTTGAGACAAAGTCTCAGCTTCTTTAAGTAATTATAGCCTACACGAGTCAAAGTTGTGTCTACTTATACCAACCCAGGACCTAGGAGGAATTTTTATTTTCTCTTCTATATTATTAAATCAGATAGTCCAAAAGGATTTTGCTGAAGTGCAAAGTTCTTGTTATCCATTTTGCACTCTGTTGGCTACACAGCACATCTGGAAATTAAATCTGAAGTCATCTCCTGCAACATCTATGCTGCACGGAAGACAAAACGGGAGTGTATGGTTTACCGCTGTTTTAATCTAAAGCTAGTTTATGTAAACAGAAGCTCAGCTGCTGGATAGTGTGGCAAGTACAAGTTCAGCTCCCCCTGTTAAATTCATCCACTTTTCTAGGCAGAATTATTTCTTCCAATATTAATATTATTTGGCTGATGCGCAAGAGGAATCAAGGTCTCTGTAGATATATCACAATCTGTATAGTGCTTAAGTAGCTTATAAAGATGAGGATTTTCTTCTGCATATACTCCACTCATCATATCTTTCTGACAAGAAATCAAGTTTGGAGATTATTCACTCAAAAAAAAAAAAAAAAGTGGAATTTATTAAGAATAATGACATGGAGTTTTTCTGATTTATGCTACAGTCAAAGTGTCTTCTCAGCAGCATCTCAATTCAAGCATTTTTCTTTGGGATCTTGTCTGCATTGTAACTACCAAATTCTGGATTTCAACCTGCAGGCTATGTTTTGGGATGAATTTTGCCTCAGAGGGAATTCCATGGAGAACTCGGGTAAAGCTGGTAGAAAAGGAGCAAAGCCAAACCCCAAACACGAAGAAACTCCTAGCTCTAGAGACTAATCTCAAAGTATTACTTGGTTAAATGTAGTTAAAGATTTCGGGGTTATCACTGAGATTTTAAAATAACGCCTGTGGGATTTAACTATGTAGATGATTAAAGTCTAATACCAAATTTCAGCCACAGTGCTGAAATGCGAGAAAACTTCTTGGGTTTATTTTGAGCAAACCAAACCCTAACCACCCAAAAAAAAATCCAACCCTCAAAACAAACAAGACAACACAGAAAAAGACTCCAACCCACAAAAAGAAAAACTTAACTCCCAGCAACCAAAAGAAAAAAACCCAAACAAAACCACAACCCACCACAAACACCCCAACTATTCTCCCCTCTTTTATTACACATCTTCGGCAACCCTGCCTAGAATAATTCATTTTTTACCTCTCAGACTGAGCAAACAGCTGGCCCTAAAGAGCCTATTCAAGGCAGTAAATAACTGTATGCCAAGTAATTGACTCCACTAGAGAAACTGGTGGGACCTCTACAGTGTCTAGAGTTTAGCTGATTTGCAGGCTGGAAGCCAAATTGTTATTATTCCTAAATCAATTTGGAAAAGTGGCTTTTTATACACTGTTAACGTAGTCTAGGAGCTTGGAGTCTTTGTCCCCGTCCTGTCCCCCTCCCTCACTTCGTAGCGGAAAGTAAGTGTCGAATAATCACAGAAAATGTGTTTCAAAATAGAATACAAAAAAGAAATGTACTCTCAGATTTGCCTGATTTATCTATTTTTGTTACTCTGCATTACTGAAAGTGCGCTCTTTTCTAAGCTGCTCTCAACATGTTTTTGTTAACAAAATCTGTCAACTGTTCGTGTTCTTTCTGCAAACCCAAGCCTACGAGAGATGAAGGAGACCAGAATGGGGTAAAACGAGATGTTTTACCATCTCCCAATATGAGAGCTCAGGAAGTAGCAAAGTTTCCTGAGGTAAGCTTGTCAAATGGAAAACTAGGTAAAGAACAACCAAGGTGATCTCGGACTGACTTGAAGTTGCAATCCAGTGACAAAAAAAGGAAAGAAAATTAATCTATGAGAATTATTTTCAACATTCAAGCTTCTGTACAAGGGCCTAATTACCTCATTTGAAACGCTGAGCAAAGTTAGCCAGAGCTGTATAAAAGTCAGAAGCTAAAACTGGTTTGAAAAGGACTACCAGGATAATTGGGGAACAGAAGGAAATTGGGAAACTGAGAGGCTTGGGCTTAATTAGCCACAGTAAAAAGTGAATGGGATTGCTGATGTGTGACCGAGGTAAACCCCAAGGAGGGCACACAGCTCCACAAGCTCAAGTATGAGAGCTACAAAACTTCCCAAGAGCGAAATCTCCTAACCATCATTACAGCAATCAGATTGTGAAATGGGCTCCTGGGGGGACTACCTATCAAAAGGAGGAAAAAAGAAAAAGAAAGAAAAACCCAACCCACCCAATCCCCCTAGATCCCCAACCGCCTCCCGTTAACTGCTTTTACAAAGCCATCCATGTAAGTAGAATGGTAGCTGCAGGAGCAAGAAACTGAGTATGCTGATCCAGCAAGTCCCTCAAGTGCCGCATATCACTAACAGCTTCCAGCTCATTCCCAGGAAGCACAGCTGAAACACATGGAGTTCAGGGTGAGAGCATCAGACACTCAGCGGTACACTGCCAAGATGCCGTCTGTGTCATTAATCAGAGGTTGGTGTTTTTCATTTTTCCCCATGACTGAGCATATATTTGCAGAGTATTTAAATCTGCCCAGTTTCAATATTTCAGGGTGACAAAGGCTGAGCTTGCAATAGGAAACCATCGCATGGTTGATTAATGCTCTGATAAATGATTGCGAAGTCGGTGTCCTCCTACCTGCTGCACCGCACAGCTTTTCAGGAAACCCGTATGGATACGTGCGGAGTTCACGACGACCCACCGAGAAGAGGCTCTCCTTTGGTAGGATGAATATAAAAGTAAGAAGTCAAGATCGATGGAATAGATTAATGGTTTTTGAGTTATCTAAAGGAGTAGACACACCCCTGAAGTGGTAGCCAAGTCGGTAAGATAGCGATTACGAAGGCACACCGTGGAGCAGGTGAGCAGTGCGGCTGCGCAGGCACTTGCACGCAGCAGCGGTTTATGAAGCAGGAGGTCTCAAGGTAGGTGTTGTGCAAGACACAGAGTTTGCTGGTGGTGTTAAGTACGTGCCCATGAGAAACCCCTTGCAGGACACGACATTAGTTTTTGACTGATGCTAGAAAAGGCATGAGAATGTTGGTAGATGAGGCTGAAGATCATGCAATGCGTAAGTTTAATAAACGCATCCACAGGCACTTCCTTGTGCCCACCTTAACGGTTACTATTTTCACCAACACCCTATCTTTAAGGGTTTTGAGCATTACTTTCCATAAAACTGCCATTCCCAAGGTGACATCAGGCACTACCCTCCCAGGTCAAAGTGACAGATATCCGATTTGGCTGTCCTTTGCTTCAGCCTCGGGTGCTAGCTCACGCAACGGAAACATCGTATTTGCTTTCCAAAGCAGCAGAATGGATTCTTCTTATGAAGAAGTCTCTTTAATCAATTTTCCCCTGTTATGAACATGTTTGCAGGGAGAGAGTGAGGCCCTATTAGACTACCCAGTACAGCTTTTGGGCACACAAATCTTTCTTCTGTCTGACCAAGCAACACAACTTTGAGCAAAATGCAGGTTAGAGAGAGCAATTACCAGGTAATGATGTCAACAAATTATACAAACGCTACTAAAAAAATTAAGACAGTAGCAACGACATCATTTACGAATGACAGGAGCAATCACTGTCATGGCAGACTTCCTTTCTGCCATGATTTCCTAACCTCTCTAGACTAGGGCTGGTTATGAGAAAACTAAACCAAAACAGTACATTTTCTTGCTTCTTTTCTGCCAAGAGACCCTCATCTCATGCCCAGCTAATTGAAAGGGTGGGATCCATTAGTACAAAAATTTACCATTATTAATTATCATAATAATAATAATTATGTCAGCTCTAGGGACTACATTTCTCAGTCTTTTACAATGGAAATTGCTTGCTCACAATCCCACCAGATTATGGGAAAACCAAGAAAACCAGCATTTATGTGAATTATGTAGGAACAATTTCTATAGTACCCTAAATCAGTTGCTGAGGGCTGCATCTAATTATTCATTACATTTTTCATGTGTTCCTAGTGCTCTGCAGTCACTCCCCACTCCAATGCGTTGGGTTCCACCAAGTGCCAGTCCTCTGTACCGTGTAAGGTCAATCCACACAGCTCGCATCGCTGCTGTTGATAACATACACACCAGTCCAGCTCATGTCTGGAGGGAAGACCACTCATTTGCAGCTGCAAGTGGTTCAGGCGGTGCAATACTCGCTGGTTACTCACAGCTGACATTTTTTAATCTCACTGAAGTCCCAGGAATGTATTTCATGCCTAACATCAAAATGAGCACATTTGTTTTACCAGTTGAATGATCAGGGCCTACAGGGACACCATTACTGAAGACAATTACAAGATTACAGTAGTCTCCATGTAATATTAGAGTTGTAATTGATGATCTCCACACCAATTTTACTTCCAAAGTGAAATGAAAATAATTTTGAGGGGGAGACAGTCATCTTTGATAGGAAAATAATTGTTTAGTTTTGACATAAAGAGCCTGTGGTTACAATTTAAGAACTCTGAGTAGAAAAAACCTTAATATTAAACTCATATTAATAGGGTCTAGACTTTGTTTTGTTTTTAAATGTCAAGCAAAGGATTAAATTGTGAATACCAAATTACATTTCCTCAGACTGGTGCCAAAAGTGTTTCTGTAACACATCACCATAAAGATTTACGCAGTAAACAACTAACAAAGCTTCATTTCTTAGTAGTTACTACAATCTCTGGCAATTAGATCACATACCCTATGACATAATGCAGGTTCCCTCTCTAAAGAATTGATTTCCAGCATTTTCAAGCCAGTAGGTTAAACAGAAAGAACAAAGTTAAGAAGATCTTTGACCTGTTGTCAGGTAAATCCCATTAGTTCTCACTGTCCCGTTTACAGGGAACAGTTATAATTGGCAAGTACTCCTCCTACATTCTGGAAGAATGCACGACTGGAAAGGAACCAAGCCTAACGGGCTCTTGGGACTCCACCCACACGGAACGAAGGAGATCTGAAAGCAATCACTGGTGACACTACCCAAGTCGCACTGGTGAATCCATCGCTCAGCTTACGGCAAGGACTGTACCACAAACGCGTGTCATGTAGACTTGTGTGCAATGCTGAACTGAGGAGGGCTGCAAACAAAATGGGAACTGGGTGGGGGGTAGAAATCATGAATAGTCTGAGACACCTTTAGCATATTTGGTGTCTTTATAAAAAAAAGTTACTGCAGTTTTAAAATCCATTAGTTACACTGACAATCCTTCATATAGAATATATTATCTTCTGCTCCTGTATCCATAATTACATGTTGCTTGGTTAAAGCCTAGTAAAATAAGAATTTACTTCATAAATAGCCAGTTATTTTAGCTACAAACCCAGGAATGAACCAGAAGGGCATGAAGGGGTGGACACCAGGCCAACAATTCTGCTGCCAGCTCATTTCTCTTTCCCAACTTTTATTAACTCAGGTAGCAATCTCTACCCGAGTTCCAAGTTAAGTATAATTTGAAGAGTAACAAATAACCAAAAAAATTAAACTGAGAGGTTGGGTTTTCAGATTAAAAAAAAGCCTCCTCCTAAGAATCATAAATTGCCTAAAAGTGAAGGCATAAAACCAGTGAGACCCTGTACTCAGGCCCAGATTCAAGACAGAAAGCAGGCTTGAATTTCCAGACTCAAACTTGAAATTGTCTGCATGCTGGCAAACGCGCCGCAAGAGAGTATGCATTGGGAGGCACCCGGTAAGCAGACCTTTACAAATTGGCTTAGATACTGTGTGCCCGAATAAAACTAGAGAGAAAACACCTCAAAAGAAAAGATCCTTCAACATCTTTTAGACCTCCCTGTGTTTCTAAAAGAGACAATTACATGAGGGCTGGATTGAAAGACATGTTGAGCAGTTGAACCCAGCTTCCTCCTCATGTATGTGTCCACCTTATCCCAGCTATGGTATTCCTAAACGCATTGCTCTGGAGTGGAACTGCTCGATTGACCCAGGGAAGCAGGGCTTGGCCACAGTCGTTGCTATGGAATAGCTCAGATTCAAGAGGGGAAAGTGTTGAAGGTCAACGAAAGGATTCAACAGAGCTGCTTTCAAGGAAAGAGCGAAGTGGGAGGCAATAGAGCTAATGATGCAACTTGAGACAATAAAACTTTTAGGAAAAATTGAGTCTTTTCTCTACAAAGACAATATCAGGGTATTGGATCTATTATTTTACCAGAATTAGTCAACAGTACTGATTCTGTAAAGGGAACCTGTTAGATTTGCCAGTAGTTTGCTTAGAGATTGGCATTAAACCGAGATAAAGCTGTGCTGTTTAGCTGTGAGACTTTGAAGATGGGTTAGCCAGTACTGTTTTCTACCTCTGGTTGGGATTACTGAAGAATATCTGAACATCTGCAGTTAAGTTTGTTTCCATGGATACTTCTACCTCTAACACTTCTTCTGTGAACCTGTGTTCCGGTTAAAGTCCCTCTTGCATTTGGCAGAGGCTGAACATTTTTATAAAAATAAACCCGTAACAGGGGATATTTGTGGGAGTGTTTTGCAATGTTCAGTCCAGAGTAATAGAAATTCAAATAGAAGCAACTGTGGCAAAAACTCAAATTGCTTTATTTGGCAAAAAAATATAAATGAGAAAAAAATATTGCTTAATGAGGTAGAAAGGAAAGAGGGAAGGAGAAATATACTTTCAACCTGACCAAAATTTAAGCAGCTGTTTATAACCATGAAATTTTAAGGTAAAGAATCTGGCAAGACGATACATAATCAATGTATTAGTACGGTGTAGAAAAACATTTGGGAATTTTTAATTACAAAGGAAAAGAAAGGTATAAACCTTAAGTGGGAAGAACATAGATAGCAGTGTTGGTTGTCATGTTGACCGACACAATTCAGTGTCTTTAATAAAGAACTGGGGAATAAGTAAAATTGATTGTCCACTTTCTGATCATTTTTTCCCATGCTTTATAGTTTGGGATCATCTCTGTGTTTCATCAACATACATTCTCCAACAAGAAAATTAAGATACCCATTAAGCAGAGCTAAGACTATAGATAATTATTGTCTTCAGAGGAAGAACTTGCCTGTCAGACCTATTGCTAAAATACTGTCCGAAATACAGGTAACTGCCCTGAGGTAAGTTATATTCATACCTTACACAGGTGCTGGAAGTGGGGTGAGGAGGGACTGTAAAAGCAATTCTGCTAAAACCAGCACAACTATGCAAGACAGACTGTACTCCCAGACTCTTCACCAAGCTTCCTACGTGGTCACTGGCTAAGCAACAGATCTAACACTCAAGCAGGTGTCAGGTAATCTAAAAATGAAGAAAACACAAAGAAAGATACCCACCTCCAAATTTTTTTGCCAATTTGATAGCGTGCCCAGTTTCTGAGCTTCCCAAAATGCAACGTAGCAGGAAAACACACAGCCTTTCAGCTCAGGGGAATCCCAGAGCAATGAGACAGACAAAGGCAGCGACTATGAAGAGAATGACAGCCGTGAAATGTTATTTTGGGCCACTGTAAAAGCTGGAGAAGGCTTTCACCAGAAATAAGTGCTCAAGGAGCCCTGCACTATATGCACACAACATGATCATCGCTATTCAGCCTTTCTGTCTCAGTATATGGACTCTTCAGATGCCTCTATCCCACATACTATTTTCTCTTTGCATTATACTGAGCACTGCAATTTCGGTCATCTTTATGTATGTCAGAGATTCCCAAGTGATTTAAATAAATGGGTCTAAACTTTCAGACAATATTTATTATGAAAATTAAGGGGTAAAGGAAACAAAGCTTAGACACTAAGTCTGCTTAAAAAATAGATAATGAAATAAAAGGTGGGGGTTATTTTGTGCTAGAGAAGGGCATGGAACTTGGAGAAATGACTATTAGACAAAAGGAGTAACTTCTACTGGCAGCAATTAGTATCACTGCCTGGAAATTCAAGCAAAAAGTAGAAAGTCCAACATAAAAGAAAAGCTTCTTCCATAAAGGATGTGCCTGTCTCTAGTCTTCTATTCAAGGGGCATTTCAAGCCTCATATCAACCATTTAGAATTTTAATTTTACTGTCAGTCTAGTTCAAAGATGACATTAAAGGTGGTGAGTTTTTGTGTTGTTGTTGTTTTTTTTTTCCTTTTCATTCTCATGCAATGGACCTTTTTAACACTAAATGGAACAAACCTGCCAGAAGTAGCTACAAAGGAAATCAGCTCTTCAGTCACTGTAAAGAAAAACGTAAACCAACTACAATTCATTTCAGCATACCACTGAAGTTATTTAAAAAAGGCAACCCATTTGATCTGGTTAAAAAAAGACCATTGGCCATCTTTATTTATTCAAAAACTTTGGATCAGCTCTCAAAACATAGAACATACAAGATCGTGCCATTCTTCCTAGCTATTCAAATAGAAAATTGCCTTATGAGAGAGTCTGAAATGCCACAAGACCTTCAAATCCTCATGCAGCTGGCAGGCTCCTCACTAACAGTACGCTGCCTTTCCCCAGAAAGTTAACAATTACAAATAGACAAGTGTGGTAAAAAGCAATCCATCCCCTGCAAAGTTTGCCAGAAGCAAACCCTCATCTTTCCATACAGCAGGATAATAAATCCTGCAAGAAAACAAATACTGTGGGCACCTCCTTACCCACTGTTTAGGGGTATCAGTAACAAGTGTAGATCCTGGAGGAGGTGGTCCATGGCTCTCAGGCCCTCTGCTAGTGCATGTGTCAGCTTAGAGGAAAATAGAGACAGTCCATGGCTCCATGTCAGATCTGGAGGTTCAAAGATAACTGGTCTCCGTGAGAATCAAAACAATATAAGTTACTTTCTGCAGAGTGGAAGAGAATCAGGCCCAGAGGCATTGGTTCACCCAGTTTTAGATAGCAAATATAACCAGTTTGACTCATGCTATACTCAGTGGAGGGTGGGAGGAGAGGGAAAAAAAAAAAAAAAGAAGAATATATTTATGTTTGAAGTCTGACCATGGATGAACTCCTCTACCCCAGCACTGCCAGATGGATCAGGAGGGAGAGCTGCCAGGGCTATGCCTCTGGCTTGTCAAGATCAGGGTGATCTGAGACACAGGTTTGTACAACAATGGACAGCAGCAACTTATGCCATCGCAACAGAGAAAGGAGAAGGGGAATTTTAATTCCTCTTCAGGAAAGGCGGGGGGGGGGGGGGGGGGGGGGTGGGGAGATCTGAAAACTTCTTTCGCAGCTGGGAAGTAACTGGCAGTGAGGAATGTGCATTGCTTGCCTGGTCCTGGCCACAATCCTCACCAGCAACCATGTGGTCAGATCCTAATATTTATTGTTTTGCACATATTAATGTTCAGGAACAGACCGTTTGAAGACACGCAGAGCATATAAACACGTATTGCTTTATACTGAATACAATCTGTCAGTTCATAGCAGCACATTCCTGCGTGCCCATAGTCCTGTTTTTGCATGTGTGACAAATACACCATCACAAGTGGCCAGAAATTTTGTCATGTTTTTTTTTTTCCCTCCTCTTATTTGTCAAGAAAATCTTCCTTACTGAAATAGAAACCTTTTCCAGGAAAAGACACATGAGAAAAAAACCAGCCTTGTTTAAAAAGAGAGCTCCAATATCAGAATGTTTTATTTTGATGTCTGAAATTTATTTCATTTAGAAATATTCCATGTAAGGCTACAGTAAAGTGATGTTGAAGGTGCAAAATGCAAGCAATGACTGATCCTGTCTGCATTTTTCATTATTCTCTTCAATTTATGGCACTATTGGAGATTACAGCTTTTTGTTGGAATCCAGGATAGAAGAAAATGTGGGGAACCAGGGGGAGGAAAAAAAACCCCAAAAACCCAACCACCACAAGCTTTCACTGGACATAAAGATTGACTCCCATCCCAATCCATTAACTGCAGAAATATTTTATTCTGTGGACACAGATTTGAAGTTGGCAGGTGAACCTCAGCATGGGCACAGCCCTGCTGAGGCTCGCTCATGTTGAGGCTGGAGTGGTACATAGCTTTACCCCTGCTCCTCGCTTTACCCTGACTTGGAGAGGAGTCCAAGTCAGATAAACATCAGCAGGGAGTACAGAGAAACAGCCCAAGGCTTTGTGGACAATGTGGCACTGAAAATGAGTTGAATTCCATGACACAAGTTCTTACCCTCATTCATTCCCCCAACCCAAGATTGTTAGGAGGTGAAAGTATTCATTTAAGAGGTGCATATACTGCATTTCCAGATAAGCTTACAAGTAATCAGCCCTGAGCACCCGCAGAAGGAAGAGGAGGGGAGAGAGGGGTATGATTATTACAGCACCCTTTAAAGCTCTATCACTTGTTTTGAAATGTATTAAACTGCGTCTAGGTGAACACTGATGCTGCTACCTCCAAAAGTGGTCATTGAAAACAGCGATAACTGCACAGCTGAAACAATACGGAAAGAAATGCCTTGAGAATAAAGTGTTATTACATAACCAGAAAAATGTTGGTACTCTGAATAGTTATGACCTGACAGCAAAGTAGGCAGAGCAGAAAGCGCCTTCAGTAGTTCTAAGGAGATAGGTATAGGGAGAGATCTTCCTTGGTATTTTGCAGGATTTTCAATATGAAAATGCTACTTAATGAATCTTAGTTTTCAAATAATCTTACTGTAGACCATATATAGCTCTGAATTGCACAGTTCTGCTTTTCCAAGTTGCCATATTAATCTAACTAGATCCTTTGGGGCTTCTTTTCCCCCTTTGTTTTTCCATCTTGTTTAATTGACTTAAATTTATTTTGCTTTATTGTGCTTCTCATTGCTGTATGAGACAACACAACATAGTGATTTTGTGCTTTTCCAGAGAATTTAGTGAGATGAAACACATCAGCTGGGAGCATATCGAACAGAATTGCCAGTGAGATGATGGATAAATATCTAGTAAAGAGCTAAAAAGCAGATGGCTTTTGTTTCCATTCCAAGTGTAACAGCAGATAAAACTCAAATTACGATATTCTACAATGCTAAGGTTACTCCAAAAAGAAAAAAAAAAAATCTCCGTTTGGATGGTTAGACTATAAAGTTCAAACCATTTTTAAAATTGGGTTCGTCTAGTAATCAGACAACTAAACAAGATGACACCAATCTGAAATTTAAAATCTAAAAGGAGACTCAGTACTACAGCAGCCCTGGGCTGTGCTGACAATTTGTTACGGTTTTATGGAGAACTACGGTCTGAAACGTTTTCTTAACAATTTCTTGCACTGAAGGCGGCTCTAAGTTTTCAAATAATAAGATAAATTTAAAGGCCTTTGAACAACAAATGGCAGCATGCCATGAAAAATAGGGAGAAAAATGACTGAAGTGCCTATTTTGTATAAAAAGGTCAGCGCTTCTGATGTCTGGAGACTAAAAGACACTGTTGTACCCAAACAAATCAAGAAATTAATGAGGACTTCAAGGGAAAGGAATGTATTTGCTCATGTCCAGTTGAAGTAGCAGGGAGCTATGCTATGCATGTACCATCTTTCTTTAAGCAACTACTGAATTAGTACACCGGTCCACTAATAGCTCTTGAAGATTTATATGCCTCAGATACGGAAGGAATGTGGTAGTGGTGTCCAGTAAACTGATAGTATGAATAGGCTTCAGAAAAATCTCTGGAGCAGGCTGAGGTTACTACTTTTGTATCTTCAAAGACAAAAGGGAAAACAGAACAGTTCATGCCATTGGTTTTTTTGGGTTTTTTTTTTTTTTTAGAAAAGGTAAAGAGCTTATTCCTGACACCATATCCACAAGACCCAGCTTCTGGTAGGCATAATGCCTGCCTGGAAGACACCCACACTTAGGTGGCTGCCCTTCCAAATACATGTTTCCATCCAGCGTAGCTCTCAGCCAGCCTTGGCACACTGGTGTTTGCAGTATGGGAGCCCTGTGCTGTTCTTGTTCACTACAGAGGCAAAAAGTGGTGAAGAAAAATCAAACTGGCAAGTTTTCTGTTGCTTTATGATTCAAACTCCTTTATTTTTTCCCCTGCAGCACACTATTATTGATCTGATCTCTTTGCCCATTGAGCAGAGATCATTTGGATCTGATTGCACGTCTGCTTCCTAATCAGTCTTTGTTCTAATTTGCTTGATTATTTGGAGCCCTTGTACTCTAAATTCAAGATGTTCAAATTCAACTTGGCATAAATTGATTATTTTTGTACCACTGCAAAGACAACTGCTGGCAGCCAAGCAAATACCACTTACTCACTTATAAAATGCCTCCAAAACCCTGAGGAAAGAGTGGCTGAAGGGTGCTTCTACATTATTACAAATAGCAAGGGATTTCTTCCTATATAGTTACGATTCCGGGAAACCTGGAAGTTGTGCACGTGCTCACTTGCACAGCTGTCCCCCTGCCCCAAGCTTTGCAACTGCCTGAATTCAGACACAACCTGCAAGCCTTCAGAATGAAAGTTTCAATACTCTTCGACTTACAGTCAAGTTTGACCGGAGCAGATTGCCTTCAGGGTAAATTCAGCCACACCTGTCTGCAGCAGCAATACTGGCAGCCTGCAAAGACAGCTGAGAGATGAAATTCCCCCCGCAGCAGAGAGACCAGGCAATAACCCAGTGCTTACTGTCTTGTGCAAAGGGAGAAGGTTTTCATATTCTTTCCAGCCTCAGCACCAAAAGGAGCACAGGACTCTCCTTCACGCTTGCAGAAAATTGGGTTTGCTCATGGAAAAAAAACCCAGCTGTTTTTGCTAGCTGCAAAAGTTAAACTTGTACAACATTTTGAACCCATCTATGATGGAAACCATTTCTTAGTATCTCCCATAACAGCTACAGGTAGAAGCTGTGTATAATTTATATATGCAAATACAATGTTCTTGCAGATATCTGGCACTTTTTTCTCCTCTAGATGATCACACTTATGATAAAAGTTGAAAGCAACTGCAAAGCAATTCCATTTACAGTGTACATAATCTTTGGTAGAGGCTTTCAGAAAAGATGCTGGCATTTTCGCTCCTAAACTCATGCATAACCTTTTTGTCAGAAGCACCCAAATCGCTTCCTATGTATAAATATCACTGAAACTATCAATACACACTGTGTCCCTGCACATTTGTTTGTTCTGTAGGAGTTCTGTGTTTCAACAGGTGAGCACACAGAGAAGTGGTGCCTTATGCACTGTGCAGGGACTACATTGGAAACTCTGGGGCTTGATACAGTGTGAGTAATGAAACTGGAAAGCTAATATGACTGATTCATCTATTATTGCCATTTCATAGATGAAGTACTTTTCATATTAGAAACATGCATCTTAACTACACTGCAATTACACCATACGCTACAATAATTCTTAGCTACGTGTTAAAGTCTTTAGCTACGTGAATGAGTAGTTACCACACCTTTTCCACACTTAACTGCAATTAACTCTTAGTCATGTCACACTTGACACAAAAGGGGTTGTTTTGGAGTCACTAATGACCTTGATTAAAGTATGACCATGCTGCCTAGATTTGCCATTTTATTAACAGATGGGGACTAGAGAGTGTGCCAAAAAAAAATCGATGGCATAACTAGTCAGAGGTATGACACCACAGAGTACTGTAAGAATGCTTACAAAGTAACACAAATAAAGTACTAAACACTTGTACCTGAACAGGGCTGACACAGGACAGAGACTGGCCTTTCTAACACCTTTCTAACACATGCAACATGCGTTTTTGCTAATTTCTCACACATAAAATCATTAACAAGACCGTTTCCTGTATAGTCTACACAATCTACATTATGGCTCTTCGATTTTTTCTTAAGAAAGATCCACAAAAATGAGATAAATAATGGCTTTACATCATTTTTTTTTTTCCCAAATCAGCTTGAATAAATTGCTTGGAAATCAACCTGACTGTTTATGATTAGCAAATGTCAATCCAAAAGTCACCCAGTGTAAGCACTCCCAGTCCTAATGGCTCCCCAAGTCCTTGACATTAAGCACTCACATGCTTAGCTCACATGTACTGACTGTTCCACTGATTTATTATCTGGGCAAAGCTGCATTTATTCTGTACATAAATACATCTCCATTTTTACTGATACAGGAACCATTCAATATCTGGCTAATTTTAATCCCCCTCAGAAGAATAATAATGAAAGGAACTAGACCAGTCCAGAATAACTATAATTGAGATATCTATAGCTAAATAATGGATTTTTTTTTTTCCCCCCAGTACAATAGCATGACTGGCTGACCAGAGGGTATTTCAGGGTAGAATTAAGGATAGAGGCTGCCTTTTTGAGAGCAACAGCTATGCAACACTGGGGTATAAATAAAAGGAGGAAACCAGTTTACTGAGCTCTGCTCAGAGAATTTCACTGCCCTTACACAAAATATTACACTTCACCATCACCACTGAAAGAGGCTTATTGCAGCATATCAAAGTGAACTGGAGGAGGAGGATCAATCTAGTGGCATCGTTCAACAGAAGATCGTGATGGGAACCATGCCATCCTTAGAATCAAGGCTAAGTGCCCTGTAGGAAGAAGCACTCAACAAAACACCAGCCACTGTCCTTCTCTGGTAGCCCGTCTTCCCACACAGATACCTTATCTAACCTCCTACAGCCCTGCAGCTTATCCTAACTAGAAAGGTATTGTAGGCTCTCAAGTCATAATTCATGAGCAGTGTCTCTCAGACATATTGAGACTAATTCCATCCTGTAGTTCTGACTACACCATATTTCTAGGCAAGAGACAGAACACTAATACCCTTTGAAGCTGTAAAATACCTGCTGCTTGTGTTTTACTCACAGAACTACTGCTCATTCTGTTGAGACTGTGTAATCTCTATGACTTCTGTGACTACATCTCACCGATTTTTCAAAAAGATTTAAGCCTTTGGAAAAAGTCACCCTTAATTTAACTGCAGTGTGAGAACTGGCTCCTCTTTGGGAAAATTCAGCACATACATACAGCTATCTTTCTTGAATTACCTTCAGAGAAAGTAATGACCCTTCAAGAGAAGCCTTGTGATTGCAGTATCTAGATAATGTTACCTCTCTTCTTCAAAAGTGGTGAAAAATCGATGAGGTTGACTAAATTAATTTACTTCAACCTCAGCACTTGTCAATAGCAAACAAATTATTCTGGCTGGAGCTCCAGTCAGTGAGGTATAGATACAGTCAATAACTCACCAGTAAATACTAGCTCAAAAGTGACACTTCTTAGTTGTCTGAATCACTGTCTCAAACTATGCATATTTTGTATGTAAATGTCCCTTTTGGGTGGGTTTTCCAGAGCACCAACATAACTTTACCTCCACTCCTCTCATTCCAGCTTTAACACAGGTTTCTCTGTAAGTACACTTAGACCAATGCTAGCTGTTACAAGTCCAGAACCCGAGACTGCTTCCCTCCTGGCACGTACCTTTGTCATTGGAATAGAGCGCTATATTCCTGTATTCTTGTTCCAGTTCTCTTTCTCCTTACAGCATGATGGCAAGTTGTGATTTATCATGGTGCCTGTAAGTAACACTTCTGGAGAAGTGAAAAAGGAGAGATAGCTTCAAGTCTCCTACTTTCTCCGTGCAACCTTTAGGTCATTATATAAAAGTGGACCCTGCCATTGTCTGCTTTAAGAGAGAGTAATCCAATTGCCCATAACCAGAAAGAGAAAGGAGGTGTTAAGAATCAATAGCTCTAGACAGTAGTTCTCCAACACCTCTAAGTCAAGCTGTAGGTAAGGATTTCCACCTGGGGGAGAGGTAAGACTTCATATATCCTCTTTCTGGACTACTTTCTTTCGGTTAATGAAAGAATGCTGGTATTTGCATCATCTTGCATGCTTAGGACACACCTCTGGATTTCCAACACATTTATGAGTCTTATTGCCACCAACCCAAACTTTTCCAATTCAGGAAACATAGGTGCCCAACTTGATATTGTGACTAAGATACCAAGGGCTGAGTCAGTGGCACTGCTTGGTACAGAAAGAAGTGGACCGCAGATCTCCCAAGAAGCTGCTTGGTTCTTGGACACCACCACCACCCTCCTACTCAGCCCTGGGGCTGGAGGCTGTGCTGTCAGCAGCTTATAGGCCACGGTCTATGCCAGAGGTATAACTCAGCCTCTGCTGTTCTATGGATCACTCTTGCTGTTTTGGGAGCAGTGAGAAGCAAAGGGGCAGGGGAAAATTCAAAAGTCCTTCAGCAAACTGTCACAGACCCATCAAAAACAATGAACCAAAGCTCATTTACAGCACCAAAGGCTCATACCTGCTGTTTGCTGAATGAATATTCATAACTTTCCAAGATATCAAACTACAAAAACTCTTCCCTCCCAATAGCTAAGAGCGTAGATAAGTCTCTCCATGTACACGCTGATTTACTAAACGAAGTACACTTCTCGCAGTGCGATTTACACTTAGGCTGCTGTTTGGCAAGGTACTCTAGTGCACGCAATGGATGATCTACTGCCTGTGCTGAAGGAACCAGAGCTCAATTATATTCATTTCTCTGGAGTAATGATTTTGTCCAAGGTGTTTAAGGTTAGTCACGTGTTAGTGCCTTGGTGAACCAAAGCATCAGAGATGAAAATCATCCATCATTTATGTGTCTCAGGCTTTCAGATCAACTCATCTTTCTTTACAGATCATGTCCTGCAAACAAACCAACCAATGTGCTAGCCACCTTGTGCTATTTTCTTCTTAGGAAAGTGGCAGCAAAAACGATGCGTTTGTTGCCATTCAGTTACATTTCATTATTCAGTTATTAAAATGAGGGAGCTCTCTCTCCCAAGCTCTCCACCAAGTTAGTTTAACATTGTATCAAATGCTGAGGAATTGCTTTAAAATAACATGATACAAAAATCAAAGTCTAGTAACCCAGACAAAACACAATCATTAAGTCATGAGTTTTGGCAAATTACACAGCTTTTTTTGTGGGTTTCTTTTTTTTTTTTTTTTCTTTTAATACTCCTTCCCTCCTAGCTAACAAGAGCAAAACGGAGGCAGGGGAGGGTGAGGAGAAAGAGTGTGTCCTTTTATTTTCAGCATTAGAAGAGAATGAAAGGATAGTAGATCTGCCCATCCCTGCCCTGCAGTTGTGCGATGTGGATGAAGATGGGTGAATCACTACCAAACTGCAAAGAGTCTGAATACTGCTATTTTCAGCCTGTCCTAGGACAAGAACAGAAATGGTTACTTCAGCGTTAGCCATTCAAATGACACAAAATGTCACTGTCAGATGTTGTTTTTTTCCTTGTTAGAAATATGCCCAATTAACATAAAAATCAGACATTTGATATGTATATTAATTAATTCACTAGCTAATGCAAATATCATCCTAACACTATTAACACTGCAGTGACTAGATACTGGATTGTACCACAAAATTTAGACTCAATCCCCTCCATCAGATTAGGGCTTTGATAGCTTATATGTAGAGGTGTTTATGACAAATATCTGCCCTGTTTCCCCAACTACAAACTGCCATGATTTCCTAAAACCCCCTCCTTTTCCTGGGGTCATTAATCCCCACAGAGGCAATGAGTAAGCAGCTCCTGAAGTGACTGCAGCTCTATGGATATATAAATCACAGCTGCAAAGTCATGACCTCACTGGGGTCAGAGACTCAGGATGGAGTAGCTTGGAAAGAAGATAACAAGTTTAGCAAGATGTAAGGGAGCTACCAAGAGCAAACTCTTCTTGCATCTGAAAAATTGGAATTATACCTTATTCTGAGTGGCTTTCTTTCTATTGCCCAGTGAAATAGCTTCATTGCCTAGGCAAAAGGGGACACATCCTATTAAAAGCTGTCCTGAACACCCTGCAGACTCATCTGTAATTGATAGTGTTTGAGCCTTGTTTACTGTGAACAAATGTCGGTAGACACTGGACCTAGCAATTGCTATGTGATTCGCTGGGGCTGTGCTTAGCCTCCTGCTGATGGCAGTCTCTCTCCTAAATAATTAAAGATGAAGAATGGGTCTCTGATATAGTTTCTCTGTTGGTAATTCCTTTTTAAAAAACGGAAGATTTGGAAGTGTAGTCCTTAAAAGCATGCCTTCCTTATTACTTGAGAAAAGATGATGCCGGATGGAGTCTGAAGCATTGTAAAGTATTCATGCTTGCTCCAATTTCCATAAAAAGATGCTACTCAATGTTTTTGGAAGTTACTTAGTAGCTGAAAGAGTGTTGAAATTCAACTGTTAAAGGCAGAACAAATGTGGACACATAAATTAATAGAAGATGGAAAAATCAGCATTTAGAAGTTCAACTGATTTCTTTGGGGGCTGTTTTGTTTGGTTTTATCCTGACACAGAAAACCTGAATACCATGCACTAAAGAGCTGCTATATTTAGGCAGAACCCTGCCTAGATATCTCTTCCAGTTATTAATGCTGCCGGGCATGATAAAGTGCTGTATCAGATTTGTCTACGTTTGCTGTTCTCCTCATTTAAGCCATTTGGGCTGAAAATTCTCATGTAGAGTTTCCGCATCAGACTCAAAGCAGTTAGAAATATTTTGGCAAGGGGGAAGCAGCTGTTGCTAGTGAAAGAGCTCAGTGACTATAAGCTGCTCCCAATCCCTGCCCCAGCTTCTCTCCCAAAATAAACTTGAAGATCTTTCCCCAAAATAAGAGAAATTGGGGGAAAAATTCAGGTATAGCATGGAGGATCAGTGGATAAGAAGAAACCATCTAAATATGGGCTTTGATTTTGATTTATTTTGCAAACATAAGGGCAAATTATTAGCTTCATTAGCCCAATCTTACTAATGCCAACGGAAGACTTCTATTTATTTCCATGGCAGCAGACTCAAGTTCCATCAACACTGCCATCTCACACCCAGAACAGTCTTTCATTTGAAATAATTTACTGCTAAAAGCTCACAGCCACCAGTATTTTGTGCTGAAGACAAAGGACTTCTTCCTCATTTTGTTTCAATGCATTTCAACAAGCCAAGATTGCTCTGTTAGTTTCATAAGATGAAAAGACCAGAAGTTTTAAGAGAACCACAAGCTCAACAATGCCTTTAACAAAGGCTGCTACCCACCCTTTACATTGCTATCTCCCTCTCTTCCATAAAGGGCCTTGACATCAAGACTACGGTCCCAGAAATCCCAAGCCAACAAATCGCTTTCATTACACATAAGTAAGACTTTTCCCATCTGCTGCATTTCCCTTGTTTTTTTAAAGCCACAGGATTGTTACAAAGAGTCATACTTTGATTTTTTTGCAGCTCCAAATGTGAAGGGGCATTTGACTTCTGTGAGTTAAACTGTTAAATCCCATCTGCTAATGGCTTCTTCTTAACACCCCAAAACCCCTCAAGCTGTAGGTTGAAAGCTACCCCTTTACCTGCTATGTCCTCCCAAGAGCTGTGAAGGAAATCGCCCTCTCTGCTGTTTCAGAGACATGTGAGGCCAAGCACTCTTGCTAAAAAAGCATCTCCATGGAAACAAGTAGCCACTCTATCCCTCTAGCCTGAGGCAAGCAGGACCAAGACAAATGGCTGTAGTCCTGCCGTTCCTCAATTAGGAAGAAAGTCAGCCTTGACTTCACAGTGTTTGATTACTCCCTCCATTGTGCTCATACCACAGACAGAAATTTCACCTACATTTCTGAGGAAGAGGCTGTGGCAGAGATGGCAGTGCTCTTGACTCCCCCAAGTTTAACTTTTGAGATTTATTTTTATTTTTCTTTTAGTTTTCTAATGGTTGCCAGCATGAGCTCAGCTGCTCCAGCCAGACATCATGTTTGTCTCTGATGGTTCTGGCAGTTCAGTGGTAGGCAAGGTTGAATATTAAACATGATTAGCTGTTTCACATAGAGATGAATTCCAGCTATCTTCCATTTAGTGGAAGCCTCTCACAATTAAAAAGCACTTCTGAATGAATGGACTCACAGCCAGGAATAAAAATTTCCCTTATTGTTGTTATCAAGGGACACATACTGATTCAAATCTAGTACTACATGGACAAAATGTGAACAGCAGGAATTCAAAAGCAAGTCACAAAGCAAATCAAAGTAATTTTTACCACCAAAAAAACCCCAAAACCCCAAATCACAACACAACCCAAGTCTAGCATTTCATTTTTAGAGCAACTGTTTGGAAAATAAAACCAAAAGGCAAATGCTTTTGGGTTCGGGGCAAGCAGATCTCTGCTAGAGTTAATTGCAATCCCCTCAATGGAAAAGTGCATTAGATTTTTTCCATGATTTAAGGAACATTAGGAGGTATTTCTAGCTAGAGAAAACCAACCAACCAGCCCTCGAGAAGTTCCGGCTCAACAGATACTGGTTTGGCATTGACAAGATTTCTACAGGAAACCTGAAAGTTTGGGGGTTTTTTTTGAAGCCTCCTTGCAACCTACCTCAAAACTGTATTTTTGGCTGTAAACCTCACTCCACTCAAGCACAGATTATATACAAGCATTTGGTTCAACTTTTATCCCCTCCAACACCTGATAAGATTCAGGGGCTAAGGTATGGTTTGACACTGTTCAGTCACCTGAGTTGAAAGTTGTTGCGAGTTCCTGGCATGATGCCTTTCTGTATCATTTACCACACGTGGGTGACTGATTCTCCCCCCCATGCACACATTCATTAACTTCAGTTGGGTTATTTTTATAAAGAATACTTGCATGTTCCTTCATCTTCTTCATGTTTTGAGGCCAGTGATTCTTTTAAAAACATTCTTTAATCAGTTCATTTCCATATAGGGTGTGATAGCTGCCTTTAAAAATAAAAAAATAAAGCTCCTGCTCTCCATGGAAAGGCAGAATGGGAGAGAGAGAGAATTTAGGGTGAGATCTTGCAGGGAAAAAAACCACCCTTGAAACTGGAAATGGGAAGTAAAAATATAGATACTTCAGCAGCATATCTTGATCAAAAGGAGATTCTTGTTTAACATCTAAGGCCGGATACCAGTTTGCAGACATCCGTAGAATCCTGGTGAAATAAATGTAACTGAATCAAACGATACCAGCTGATGATAGTCTCCGGTGCTGACACAGCACAACACCCTCTGAACACTACAGCTCAGCTGCAATACCCTGAAGGCCTCTTTAGCCTGGACATCCACATTCCAGGCCTTAATTATACCAGGTAGTTCATTCACATCTTTTATTGAGAAAGAGAAGCAAGAGAATCAGCCTGCAACTCACATCATAAGGCCATTCGGCATGTAGTTGCCCCACTCCTGACAAAAAGGCACTGAAAACCATCCTCTCCATGTTATTAACAGAAAAGCCAGCAGCATCATTCATTTATCGGCTTTCAGCAGGGCAGTGATGGTACCTGGGGAAAGGTGGCCTTCCTCTGCCCAGGTGCTGAGCGACTTGATGCTCACTGCGGTTCATGTTTGTGTTGCAGGAGGGAAACAGAACAGCTTGCCGGCACAGTGCAGTGCTGTTGTCAGGCGAAGGTGCTGCTTTGTGCTCATTTTGCTTTCCAGTTATCATCACGTCTGGTGCATTCAGAGGGGATATTAAAACAGATAACAAGCAATTCAGATCACTGCGATGGTGCTGCTGTAATCCAGTGCCAAAGATCTTTTCCTTTTGCATTCATGGGAGCTGCTCTTGTTAGTGTTACTGCTCTGCAGGGCTGTCCTGACAACCCTTGCCTTGCAAAGCCTGAGATTTGTTAGTGCTGGGGGTGGAAAAAACAACACACAACCAAAACAAACCCACAAAAACAAAACCCCTTTTGATTTAAGATTTAAACCTGACAGCCTGTCAGACAAGCTTGACAAATAATTTAACATCGGCTGTTGTTTGCATGGTGTCCTGACTGAGGGTGCAGGGAAAAGGCTTTTTTAGGACCATATTCTGCCACATCGTATTGTGCAATGCTCCTCAGGGAAGCAGCTGAGAGAATAAGGCATTACTCAGAAGGGAAATGAACCCAGCTTACTGGGATATGAACCCTCGTGCTGATGTGCCATATGAAGCATACAAGCCAGGAGTTTGGAAGAAAAGATGGCATGGAAGACAGTGCATGATCTATACGTATAATTGACATTACCTAAAATATTTACTCCTGAATTTGCTTTAAACACTTTAAAAAACCCGCTTTCTTGAAACTTTATAATGAAAGACTGTATGCATTTTCCTCCCCAAAGTGTCTTTCTTCCCCACTCTACACCCACAAGATAAGTGCACAGTAGAGTCCCTCCAAGCAAAGCTCTGTAATAGCAGCTTCTGCTGGAGTGAGGGGTTTCATTCCATGAAAGAGAGGGAAAGGGAAATCCTCTGGCCCTCAGGCTTTCAGGGGATTCATTACCTTGCAAAATGGCTGATGCAGCAAGTCTTCAAAATGGTTTTCACTCCCAATAGCACCTCATTAGAAGCACAAACTGTCATGATAAAGAACTCAAATGCATTCAAGCCAACCAAGGCTCTTAATGATGCCAGGCATAGTTTCTTATGTTAAATAATATATTTTCTCAGCCACAGCAGCAGAACATCTCACCTAATTTCAAGCTTTTATAAAAATCACAGTATCTGCATAATCCCCAAAGAACATTTTTTAATATCAGCTGGAGGAAAGGGGTTACTTTCATTGCTGGTAGTTTCCACCATAGAAGTGGATATAATTTGATTCTACATAAACCATGCAGTGCAACTCTTCTGGTAATACAGATCTCCAAATATGACAGAAAACGCTCAACAGAATCTAAAATGATACATGAGTGTTTTTGTAAAGTTAATTACTTGAAGCCACGTACCAACTGCTTTATCTCTAAACCCCACTATTTTACACACACTTTTACCTTGAGCACAATCCTCAGGTTAATACTGTTCATTTTTAACCTCGTAACCGAGAAATTCCCTATACTGCAAGGTATGTTACTAGCTAAAGATGACAGGGAGGATATTTCAAGATTTCAGATTGCAGCTGCTCTCACTTGATGGGAAATGGGACAAAAATAAACATCAGTAGCACGCAAACACACTGACACTCAACACGCTAAAATGCAGGAATATGATTTACTCCACAGGAAAAAAAATACATACATAGTTTAGTCAAGATAAACTGTACTTTCTCTTAGTCCTCATTCCAAAATATTTAACTCCTTTCATTCAGAGATTTCAGGAATCTGACAGGTTTTTTTTTATACTTTGTCCTATACTAGATCTGAAAGTCTGTGTTTGTACCACATGTAATTGGAAGAATGTCAGCAGGGTGCAATCTTGATACCTGTTGGCTGCAGCTGTGGAGCACAGCGAAAGAAAGCAATCTATACGAAGGACTCGCAGCATCAGTTTTGCTCCGTAGGGTTACAAGAAGGTCTTTAGGGAGCCAAAGACTACTGTTGTTAACAATGTCATGATTCTGTGCAAGGCCTGAGACATCGACTTTGTTTTGGGGACATCTGTTAAATCCCAAGGATAAACTCCAATTGGCAGAACTCCTTCATTTATAAAGGTAACTTGCACTGCATACACAATTCTTGCTCCTTGGATGAGAGATCCTGCAGCTACTGTTACTAGCAGACTGTAGTTTAAGAGCTAATACCTTGAGGATCCTAAAATGATTTCAGATGAAAAAAATTGACATACATGGAAAAATAAAGGCTAGATCAATACCTGTTCCTGTGACGCAGGAGGACAAGGGTGATGCCACGTACGGCATACTTGCCTCCACCTTTTTCAGTGGGGGAAGAAAGGCTTCCATCCAGAAGGCCTAATCCTTCTCCCTCCAGGATTACAAGACCCCATTCAGCCAGCCAGAGCTCCAGTCCTCCCTGATCTCAGAGCTACAAAACACCTACGCTACAGCTCAGCCAGAGCTGGGAACACTTCCCTCTTTAGAAATCCTCAGGAGCACAATTAAAGTGACTTCACAGCCCTTTTGCATTGCTGGAGAGACCAAAGCAGCTCACTGTGGTAAAACCTGGACATCAATGCTCTGCACAGAACTATTTTGATCTAACAGAAAGCTTTGAGGAAATAAACCCCACAGGGTCCCATGGAGGAATTACAGATCCAAGAGGAAGTATTGCCGTTACTGCAAAGATGACACCAACCTATATTCAATTATTTCGCAACAAAGCAACCAAACCCAATAGCTTTACAGAATATGAAATATTTAAATCTAAACCTAGCTACTCAAACTATCAGATTCAAACTGGGTAACAAAATCAAGGTATAGCCTGCAAGACTGGGCAAGGATGATCCAGGTGTGAAAACTGCTAATCACTGCGTAGTTTCTCTAAATTACGCTCATGGTTATGTGAATCAGTGATGAGTCCTACAGGTCCAGGGATTTACAAGCTCCTTGCTACTTCATTAATCCACTAACTGCCTACTAGAAAATAAATCAGACAGCTGAAAATCTGAGCTAATGATTCTGTAATTGCCTTCTCAAACTGTCATCACATTTGGATCAAATGGCTTTCACTGCCATGCCACAGAAGTAGATATTCTCTGAATTCCACATAACAGCTGGCTTCAGCAGCTTTGATGCAAAAATTTCTCTTGTGATTTATTCCTTCCATCTGATAATAATTTCTGAGGGAAACCAGAAATATTGGCCTTCCATCAAAGAGAGCTAACATAGCAGTAATGATTTCAGAAAGAAAGATTATCTAGATCACTAGCTACACTTGCAAGTCCATGTCTTGAATCACTGGTGTGATTGATGCTGAAGGGGCCCAGCCTCCTGCATCTCCACATATAACACGGAAACTGCAATTTGAGGGACCAGAAAGGCTGATTTCCAGGAGACTGGCTCTTAATCACTGACTTGTTTTGGGTTGCAGGTAAAGAGCTTCCGTACAACCCTCTTACTGGCTGTGCACAAAGGAGACTGCCCACAATTAACACAACCAGATAATTAGGCTAGTTAAGACTTTTCTAACCGAGAAAAGAATGCTAGCTAAGGTAATTAGCCTGGATTTTAAAAAAGAAAGTAAAAAAACCACAACATTGAGGACAATAGGCCAGAACTGATTTGTGAGAAAGATACTAGAGATGGCTAAACTTCAGCTGCCAGATCTAGTTAAAACAAAGCACCATCAATACCAGACAGAAGCACATTTTATCCTCCCTTGAGACAAGCATATTCCTGAGATCAAATGCCAATTGCTCTTTAATTGCTGAGGTGGAACCTCAAACTGAAGGCTGAGCCGAGCTCCACCAGAACAGCATTTTGCATTGGGTGAAACAAGTTCAGTCCTCAGGCCTGGGGTGAGGACAGAGTAGTGGAAATTAAGGTTAGCTGAGAAAGCTCTCCTTTGGGAAACACTGGGCTTGACTACTGCAATGTCAGGGTACTCAAGAAAAGTAAGCCTCTTATACACCTTAAATCTCTTGTGTAAGTAATGGGCAACACCAGGCCAGATTCTGATCCCGTAGATTCCAGTAGTACATTAACTCAGGCCCTGAAAGTCACTACTCATATCTGCACAGAGAGTTCTTTTTTGGGGGGGAAAAAACAGTCTGTTATCATCTCCATATTCATAAGTAATGTCTCTTACATCTCTAAGTATATCACTGATGCCCTGGACTTACTGTAAAAGTAAAAGCCATCATTGTAACAGACTTCAGTAAGAGTAATGAAATACTGTGGAAACTAAGAACAAAGTCCTCTGGCACCTTTGACTCAGGAGTGGGCACTATATTTGCAAGTAATATCAGTTTAAGATATTATATAATCGGATGACTAATCAAAAAATGCTCATTAAAGTACCAAAGGATGCTGATACAGCAAAATGCTCTCCTCTGACTTTCATTGTTTTGCACTGCCCGTTTCGACTAACCGTTTCTTGTCTCCTGCCAAACAGAATAAATTCAGCCTGTGAAATTATTTTCCAGCAAACCCCCCTTTCAGCTATTTCCACCATGCATTACAACACTCTTTCACCCTTCTTGAAGCGGTGCCTGCACAGTGGTGGGATCCCGTGAGTTAACCCTGTTTCATTGTCATAAGAGGTCATCGAGACAAAGATGAAACAATTTTTGTGAGCAATTATGCAAAACCAAGGAAGAAGCACAGCATTAATTTGCCCTTCTATCTGTACTGCAGGCATGAACTGCATGGTTGTCTAGTTTTTAGGGCCAAAGGCCAGTGATCCAGATGATCCTGCTTAGTCCCACATATCCCTCCTCTGCACCTACACACACTGAACCACAGGCAGGTTCCCTAAAACAAATACCTCCTGGTGCGGCCAGGCTGGCTGCTGCTGGAGGTGGGACTGGTGTTGCACACCAGGTATGCCTCAAAGCCTTAAATAGAGCCAAGTTATCTATATTAACACACCTGCATGTTACTGGCATCCAAAACAAAGTGTGAACAAGGATTAAAAATCTTAGGGCAGAAGCAAAAATATTTGGTCTACTGCTAATAGAAAAACGATTATGATTCATACCACAGCTGTCAGCATCTAGATGCATTCTGTGCTTCGTAAGCACTCTACAGCCCAGTTCTACCAGAGAAACGCACACACAACACCAAAGCTTCATTAAGCCCCCAAAACACAAAAAGGCACTTACAATGCAGCAAAAGGAAGGTAGAACACACATCACAAAATAAGTTTTAAGCAGAATTTGAGCATTGATGTCTAAAACAGCATCACAGGGATTTCCAAGATTGCTAATACTGAGGACATCTTGATTCTTGACTCTGCACCTTACTGCATCTCGAGTGCTGCATATGCCCTCAGCTGTGTCCCACACAAGCTCACCTTCCCTCCTCCCAGGATACTGCTGAAATACTCACCATCTGACCATGCTCTCAGCCTTCTCTCTCTCTTTTTCCTTTAAAGGAGGCTCAACAGTAAAATAACTACAAGTTATTAGAAGGATAGCAGTCCCTGAACATACGAGGGACAGCAGGAAGCTGCTGACACAATCCTATTCAGAGAAACTCAACATTGGCTCTTACATGATAAGCGAAAGATAGCACTAGTTTTTGCTTTTTTTACTTATATATACAGACATTAGCTTATTTTCCTTAGTGTTTCCATTATGTTTCTGTTCAATCCGGGTGCTGGGGAAAAAAAGAGGGTTAGGTATGGGGAAATTAATCTTAAAAGATGGTTGTCGCAAATGTTTATCCCAAAATATCACAAGACTTTAAGATACACAGTTGATCACCAAGAAACCGACTTGCCGTGGTCGAAGTTAAACGCGCATCTTATACTTGATTACGCGAGATGACAACCCAAATAAGTACATGTAACAGCTAATATGCCATCACTCATCTTTTCAATCAGCAGGCGTCAAACATCATTAGCTGTGATAGCTTTGTGATTTTTGAGATTATTTTTTGGATGAAATACAGTCTTAATGGAATACTGGGAGGTATATTTGTAATTATGTATCAGCTTGAATTTTGGCTTTTCCTCTGGGAAAAAAAAGGATGCTAGATATTTATGGTAAGACAAATGACAAAAAAGAAAGTCTGCAATAATTCTCAACAGAAAAGAATAGGAAACAACAGATCTTAAACTAGCACAAGGTTCTAGGAGTATATATTAAGTCTGACTTCTGTTTATTTTTGTAGCTTATTTTTCAAAACAGAAGCAGTTTAGATCTGCGATTTCTGTAGTATAGGAGGAAAGTGAGGTTAAAATGCTAATGAGGAATTTTCTGTTATATTTGTCATAAACAAACCTGCTTATTATTAAAAAAAAACATTTTACAGGTCAAACACTAAAGTTTAGAAGTCGGATGTTACCTAACTGTGCACTTACCAATTCCCTTTTATAATTCATTATTTTTGATAGGTGTCTTAAAATAAGCTTTTAATGCAAACCTACATTAGCACTGGTTCTGTACCACAGCTTTAGCTGCTCTAACTTGGATCCCCACAAGCCATTAAATGCATATTCTGTTCATTCAACCAGCTTCACTAAAGCTATTATTTTCAGACTACTGAAATGATTTCCATATTAAAAATGACTGGGAACAGAAACCAGTAATGGTCCATTTCATACACACAGAAGAGAAAAGTATTAACCAGTGCTTGCATATATTTACTCACTATTTATTTACAAACAATATGTTTGACAAGAATGCCATTAACAGAATTCCAAACCTTCCTCTAGAAACCAATCCACCATCATACCTAGCTTGACTCATTAGACTGCAATTGCCACTGCCTAGTGTTTTACAGAGAATACAAGCAATAAACGGAAGCAAACTTTCTGCCTAAACCACAGCTAACTCACACTGCAAACACATCTCTCCCTCAGCCCTCCATTGTCAATGTTTGGAGAAAAAACACCTCAACAACCCAACACACACCCCCTGCCCCCATGCATTACGGAGCCACCCTTCTCAGGGACCCTCCAGGAAAAAGCAAGTTTGTCACACAAGTTGCTCATTGGGGAATATTAATCGGGGTTTAAGACACCCCCACTGCAGCTCAGCTGAAAGCAGTTTGGTGTAGGTACTGCTCTAAAGCAACTTAAATATTTGAACAGATCAAACAATTACAAGCCTGATAGCATCGGTATTACCCCCAGCACATCCAAATGCACAGCACATTAAATTAAACCTCATAAAGCATAAACATACGTGCTCAACATAACTTTTCTCATGTCTCAGTCAAAGACACAGCACTATTTTCCTGCTCCTTCCCCAATCCCAGCCACATACACAGCCTACAGGCTCCTAGCTGGCTCCTGCCCTGATGGGGAAGCAACCGCCATCCTGCAGCCACGAGGGAGCAGAGCTTGTGCAGGCCAAGAGCATGAGCATCCCAAGGGCAGAGCAGGAGCAAAGTCCTCTTTGGCACCTGAAGGCTGAGTGCAGTCAGGCTAAGGGTGAGGCGGGGAGGTCCCCCAGCTGCAGGGGCTAAGAAGCCAGAAGATGCACACCTGTGTGACTCCCAGGGAGGCCTTGGCAGGGCTCTCAGGGGTTATGCCACAGCTGAGGTTATTTATTTGATTGGAAATGCTGGATGGCACTCAGAAAAATCATCAGCCTCTTGGTTTTCTTCACCTGCTCTTGCACTGTAGTTTCATAAAGTCTTTATACCATCTTCTCTATGGTGGGTTTAATCCAGACTGTGTAAGGAAATATGGTTATGCTGAATGTTTCCTATGCACATGAGGGAGATAATAGTCTGTGTTCTTAGTATAAGCCTTGCACCAAGTGTCAGAGGAGTTGCATAGTCCTAGTGAGCAGGAATGAAGGATTGCTTTATTCCAAATCTCCATTCTGATTCAGTTTGGCCTGAACCAGAATTAGTTCTAACCATGCAGCCACTGCTGTATCCTCTTAGTCCCAACAGAGCTTTTTCAAGTGTTGTTTGTCTTTCACATCACTCTAGACAAACGATTTACCGACTTCTGAAAATACAGGACAAAATCCCTCGTCTGCAGCTGATGAAGGTACCTGCAAAATGCAGTGAGTCTAGAAAGATGAGAATGCCCCAAATACCTCTCTTTCCTCTTAGCCATATGCTCAGGGCTGGTCAGACATTCAAATACTCTGGCACTGGCTAATGGCAGGTAGGGAGCAACTGTCCATACCTGAGGATTGTCATCCTGCGGTTCACCAGCAGTGATTAACCAGAAATGGGGAAAAGATCAATGAAGCACACTGCAAGGATTTTATGGAGCCCTTTACAGATAGATCCCAAACGGACTGGGCAGGACTGTGGCCAAGTGAGACAACTAAGTGTAGGTTTATTGAACGCACATAAAGCCACATGTGCCAAATAACCATGAGGGTTTTTTTTCGGGGGGGAAGGGAGGGACGACACACACATGGACAGGGTTATGTCTTCTCTGCATTTTCTGATATTTCTAGTAGAAACCCATACAAAAGAAAATCTACGGGTTTTGGTGGTTTCTGTTGTTGGAAACTCATCCCCTGTGTCATTGTTTCCCTTTCATCCTTCAATACAGAAGACTCATTCAGTGTACAGCTGATATTTCCTGTCCTTAGTTTGAAAATATTTCCTTGACCAGCTCCTGAACACGGCACAAATGCTGATTTACTCTGCTTAAGACAGAGGGAGATTTTTCAGTCCTTCAGTATGGCCCAGAAGAAATAAACTTGTCTGCACAAGCCACCTCAGATGAGCTTTCTCTGCACTTACTCATGTGCAGTACTGTGGCTGCTGCATTCTCAGTGATTTAGGGGGAAAACCACATGAAGATGTGGCTCAGTGAACGCAAAAGTGGTACAGGGTTTTGGAGATGCAATGCTAAACATCACTGCTGAACTCTGTATTGTAGTCTTTATAAACTGTGTCTTGGGGGAAATCAATCCATTCAGTGCCTTACCCGTAAACAGGGACGGTATTGTGAACAGGAGAAACCTTGTGCAAAAGTTTGAACGCACGTGTTGCCACAGAACAAAAGGAAAATTAAAGGCTTAAAAGTGAAATGAGTTCAAAAAGAGTTTTCCTGGGCCAGAATTTATTATGAACAGATCTTTTCCGCCCTAACCAATGGTAAGAAAGTGAATGCTTCGCTGGAGCCAGGTTTCAGCTAAAAAAAGTACTCCTTTATTTCTCTCTGGCACAGCAGAAAGCTCTAACTCCTTTCTGTTGGTCCTGCCTCTTTCTTCCTGTGTTAAGGAAAGTAAACAAAGATGAGTGGAGCTGGGCAAGTTTCATAGGTGGGCTCAATCCCTACATTTGTAAACAGTTTCTTTCTCTGAACCACATCTGCCAGTTGAGAAAACAAACTGAAAATCTAACCAAAACAAACCTTGTGGTAGGATCTGCCAGATTAAAAAAGGCGTGCAAATAGCCTGTCTCACTAACATCCTTTTCCCATATGAGCTTGTAAAAAGAAAAAAATCCTTATATCTCACATGAAATAAAGTTTACTGTATGGAATGTGTTCTGAAGTCATTTTCCTATATTTGAAACAGATTTCCTTCTCCTGTGTCACACTGAAGTAGTGTCAAACATGGATTTGACTTGGAATCATATTAGAGAGGTGGGGGCAGTTTCAGTGCTTGCTCTGCCAAGCTAGGGTTATCTGGAATCAGAAATCCTTGATGGTAACATCATTAGAAAACCCCTTTCGCTGCCCTGATTCTTACAGGTTAGAAAATCCATTGAGCTAATTCATGCAATAATAATCATCATCATCAAAATAACAACAACAATGAAAATAAGTTAGTGCTTCCTTAAACCACTAGGATCAGTTTCTGCTAGATAAGCAAGTCTGAGATGGAGAATTTTGCTCTGATTTCCATCATTATTGATTGCGTGGGATATTTCACTTATTCTTTAAATATCTGGCTGTATACTCAGTGTAACTTATGTAACCTATTAATCACTGTGTTGTTTCTTATTAACGAAGAGACCAATTTTTGTCAATATACTACTAATCAATAAGTTACAGAAGCTGAGTGCAGCTGCAACAATCCCAAACATTTATCAATAACATCAGAAGAAAGGTTGAGTGTAAAAGCTGGAAGCTCACTGAAAACACCCACAGGCTTATAGATTTTATCCAGTTTAATTTTGTATGCATGGGCTTTACCACAGAGCTGAGGATTTATACACTGGTTACTTGGTTTGAATGAATTACTGACAAAAGTTCAATGCTGCTTAGAAAGTCAATGAAATTCTCAGCCATGAAACGGATGTCCTGTTCTTAAAGACTCGAAGTATTGCATTTGTATATCAAGCTTTATTGACAGGAAGTCTGCACTCAAGCCCAGGGCTGAAATAATTGGGGAGGGTCTTTGAATGAGGATGCTAGTTCACTTCAACAGATAGTGGGGTCCGTGAGGGTCCCTCATTTTACAAATGCTTCAGCAGAATTCCTAATGGACACCAGCTCTGGGGTGCCATGGGACTGGATGCACTCTGTATGGGGAGAAGGTTCACTGCTGCTTCCAGTAGGCTCTTTTTGATATTCTCTGTACATCCACTGTCAGAAAAAAATAGCACATCAGGCACTTCATAGGACAACCAGAGAAGTCTTGGTCAGACAGACGCCTGTGGGCATGTTTGAGTGACAGCCCACCCATAGAGCTGTAAAGCATCACCTTTTACAATTAAGGTGATTTCTCTCCATCCCCAGGGGCTGCATAACATAGCCACAGTCTTTAAAGACTGCAGAGTTCAGCCTCTGAAGAGCTGTTCTTCCAGACACATGCTGGAAATCCAACCCTGGAGCAAAATATGGAAAGTTGAGTACAAAGATAATAATGCCTCAGTGCCTCCTGTCCTTCAGGGGATTCTCCCAGGAATTATGTTCATGTAGGATTCAGAGGCTTTAGTACAACCCTCCTTGAACTTAGGAGTACAGCCACGAAAATCATCTGAAGAAAGGCTGCTTTTTATGTTGTCAGAGTAAATGTTTGTACTATCGTTCACTGCGATAAATCACAGTCATGTTTTTAGCCCCATAAATACAGCATCTCGGTATACCACCTAATTTGTAGAATCATTTAGCGTGGAAAAGACCCTTACAATGATCTAGTTGAACTGATGTATGTTTCCATTTCGTGCTGGAGTACCTTGGCAGGATTTCTGTACATTAACTGCCAATATTTCACTCTGGAGACAGAACTAGTTGGTGATTCTAATGCCAGTCATTCACTGACGTATGAAAATTAACTTTTATCTGTGCCAGCATTTGTTCTTCATTCAGAATGCTTTGCTCACCTGCTTGATTGACTTACAATACTCATGATCGGCAAACAACCTTTTACACTGTTAACATGATGAAATATTAGATGAAAAGAGGAGGAGTGGAGTTAGCTGCTCACCATGAAAATGCTTCTGGTTTAGAAATGTAAGGTGATTGCATAATTTAACAAGTGCCAAAAATTTTAGAAGGTCTGAACTGAATTCTCAACTGTGATTCACACACCCCCCCCCCCCCCCCCCCCTTCAATGCCTGCTCTGCCTCCTTCATCTTCTTTGATTAGGCATTGACCATGAACAGACTATCTTTCCCTGGGAAGAGGGAGAGCATCTAATACAGTCTGGCTCTGAACTCCACTGGATTTCCCTGAAAACAGTTCAACAGAAAGAGACAGTTTCTGGAATATCACATTTTCATTGCTGGTTTTGCAACTGTACAGCCTTATATGCACATGACTGGTTTTTGTCTTTTCCATACCAGTGTCTTCATCAGGCCGCGGTGTTACCAACAGGAAAAGGTGACGGCAACCACCAAACTGCTGCAGAAAGGGGTCAATATTCATATTACCATTGTACTGCTGTAAACTCAGAGATTTTGTTGGGAGAAACAGTATGAAGCTGGGTTAAGGTCATTGTGCTGAGCATAACGAAGGGGCGAAAGGACTCGCATATGAGAAGCAACTTTGGTTTTAATGCAAACCACCAGGAACTGTACCACTACTTCAAAAAGATAACCTGTGTTTGGAATTGTAAAAAGCCATCGAAAGAGGCTGGGTAGACTGAACAGGAAGAAATAGATTAATAGATCTCCATGTGAGCATAATTGATTTTGGGAATCTACTCCAAAAACCCTTCACCAATGATTTATCTTCATTTGGTGGGTATAACACCGAGTTCAGTCAGATCCTCAGAGAGCCATCCATCAAACACATCATCAGCATAAGGAAGTGCTGCCTTCTCTTTCTGTTTTATCTTTCTTTTCCTTTCAAATGCGAGTTAAACAAAACAAGAGGTCATTCTTCTTTTAAAAATAAATAAATCACTGCTAGTTACTGAAGTATTTCTGGGTCAGGTAACCCACCCACGCACATAACAATTGAATTTTTCTCTGAACCATGAATTTTCCATTTCTTGGGGTTTATAGCAACACACCAGCCAAGAAAGTTTAGAAAGACATGAGGAAAAGAATGGTTTGGACAGCTGAGCAGAATTATTAGCAACTTTGCCCCTTGTACCCATACACACACCCCAACAAATTACACGGTGTATACAGAAGATCATCAGGAACTTTCAGTATTCCCGCTCCTATCAGCCAGTGGTGAGACCCAGCACAGTCACACGTTGAGCTGTTACTGTCTAAGCCAGCTCCAGGGCTGATGATGCATCTCCCACCTGTTGTAACTCCAGCTCGCTCAGCCTCTGCACTCCGAGGAGGAAGAGCTAATGCCATGTTTAAACTGCCGATGATAAAGCTTAAACAATCTTTTCTGCTGTAGCTATTTTTGTGCAAGGAACATTTTCTTTAAGGATTTATACTTGGTGCTTTAACAGGGCTCATCATTCTGGTAATGAACAAAACAGGACAGACAGCAATTAATAAAAGGCGAACGCCTGAATGCCTCCAGCATGCTCCTTCTGCCTCCCAAGTAAAAGTGCCATGGGATGGAAGCTCCAGGCCAGGATATCCTCATTTCTCTTTCAGGAGAGATTGCTGAGGAAGAGTCTAAAGGGCAGTTTCTTCAAGGGTTCCCTGCAGACATTTAACCCAGAATTGCACAGGGCTTCACTCCCAGTACTACAGCATCAGGCTTCTGTTTACCCCAGCTTCAAACCCACACCAATGCAATTAGCTGCCCATTGCAACAGGCTGGACCTACATTTTCTCTCCAGTAACAGTCTGCTTCTTGCCTACGATTGATTTTCTTAGAGGGAAGTTTGTGTAACTATTCCTTTCACTCAGGTGGCAGTAAGGGTATGGAAAAGGTGGGGAGAAGGGATGTGTGTAAGATTAAAGAAAAGAACAATATCAGTCAGCAGCAGCCAGGGTTAAAATGATCTCAAACATTAAATTATGACAAAGGAGGGTGGAATAAAAACATAAATCGGGCATGAAACTTCAAAAATAAATGTCATACTATGTCCCAACCATCCCCTTTTGCAATTATCTATTTCTTCTGCACTTACTTTATTGTGAAGTCTGAGGAAGAGCAATACAAGTCTTTCAAATCACATTTAAGAAATGAATGGAGGCAGTATGTACTTTTAGGTGTGAAAGCTCATTGAAATAGGCACCTCTCATATTTATCAAATTCAACACATTACTTTTTGTGACATTTAAATAACACCAAACTCTATCCAGGCAGAAAGCAAAAATAGTAATTTTGGGAACATTTTCTCAACTTCTCCTGTTTTTTCATCGTTTTTGGCTAATCAGGCCAGGATGCAGATGATACATGTGGTAAACGCACAGTTTGGACATTCTCAGTCCCATACTTCCTTCCTGATTATATTTTCATGGACACATGGAAAAGCTGAGGTAGGAAGGCATCATTGGCAATCATACAATCCAGCCGCAGCTCAGAGCGCAACCAGTTAGACCAGTTTGCTCAGGACTGCGTCCAGTTGAGTTTTGAATACCTCGAAGTGTGGAGACTCCAAAACGTCTCTGGTCAGCCTGTTGCAGTGTTTGATGATTCCCAAAGGAAAAAACACCAAACCAAACCAACCAACCAAGAAAAACTACCAACAAACCCCCCAAACTCCAACAATCCCTTAACTGGAATTCTCTGAAGATCAATTGATGTCCATTGCCTCTTGCCCTGTCAAGAATTTGCAACGCAGGGCAGGAAAGGAAAAATCTTTTCCTCTTTTTCACTCAAGACAAGTTTATTTCAGAAACCCTTGGCTGCAGATGTAGCTGTCAGTGAAGTCTGAAGTCATACTGCGAGTCCCTATGCTTAATCTACAAAAGTGTAATGAAGTGCTATTAGTTAAAATGAAATATAGTCCCCAAGTAATTGAGATGGATTCAGATTTAATTCATCTTTTGCAAAAGAGTTGAAAAAATTGATGGGAAAAAAAGATAATTTTTCTTTCATAAAACAGCTCCCAGCACAAGAAAACCCCTTTTGTCTGTAAAAATAAAATGACCAAAACTGAAAAGAAATACCTCCCTACAACAGGAAACCCAACCCTTCATGAAAATGTAAGTAGTACAGGAATTAAATTAGTACAATATTTTTAGCTTTTTGGGAACTAAAAATGGGGAATCCTTCTGCGGCATTCTCACAAAAAGCTCAGCCACACTTGTGAAGGGCATGGTTTTCCTGAGGTTTTGTTAAAGCACCCTAGATGAAAGAACAGAATTTAAGCAACTATGCTAGTTCTGTATCGTGTTATTTCTTAGATCTGACGATTAAAGTCCTTATTGCTTCTCCCTGAAATGCATCTGGAATAACAAAGAAACAACATGTCTTTGAATGTTCCTCATCACAAAGAAACATTTGCGGAGGAGAATTCCCTCTTTGAAACACTGGGTGTATGTCTTTACTAATTCCAGGGCACATCTCTTCGAAGAGTGGTATCGTTATCCATCTCCAGGAAATTTATACACACAAGGTGTGGATTTTGGTGCCAGTGTGGCATTGCTGGTTGGCTTTTTTTTATTCCCTCTTTATGCCCTGTTTTTGGGGCCTAAAAGCAGAAGTCTGTTTAATCATCAAAATTCATTCTATTGGAAGAAAGCAGAAACTGATCCAATTTTTAAAGCAGAAATACTCCTGTTCATGATCATCCAAACAGTTTCTTGCAGAAACAATGCTCTATGATTTAGATGACCAAATATTTTGCTCTAATGGAGATTATCCATGGAGAATAACTGCATCCAACCTTTCATCTGCAATTTTGTACAGACCAGTACATTTCAAACTGACAGTTTCAAAAGGGCAAACTCCACTGTCATACCCTGCAAACTATTAAACTTAAATAAAAAAAGAAACCTAAATCAACTATTTCTTCAAGGCGGTTACCATGAACTGATCACTTAACTGTCTCCTGTATGTGTAGGGACCCACCTGCACAGTGCCCTGTTAGCTCTCTACAAAGAGGCAGTAAAATTTCAGTTTTATTCATCATACAACATCCTCTATTAAAAATAATGGTTCTTCCCTTTTGTTTTATGAATATTTAAGATCTGTAAGTGTGTTTTTATGTTCTTCATCATTAAATACCTAGTTTAATTCCCTTAGTGTTCAATGTGCTGATCTATCCCTCCTGAAACCAATGATAGATAATAGAAGACACCACACAGCATTATTAATTACCACAGGTGTTAATTAGCTGTTACACAGGGGAACAAGACAGATGGCAAGACAAACAGCAGGAAGACAGACAGGTATGGCTGAGTACCTCACACTGTCCTAGAAAGATAGATGATACATCGCTATTTGTGTAAGCCGATAGGGAATGACCTTCTTTGTCATAGAAGACACATTGTGGTAAGAAATATTAATAATGAGACAAGCACCAGAAACTAAAAATACAGTTAAAATGGAAAAACAAAGAAACGAGCAAATAGTTCCTCAGCAGAACTGAGTCCACTAATTGAAATAAATGAAACAGCCCAGCTGAAGAAAGGAATGGCATCTGCAATGTGTGACAATGATTGCCATTTTAAAAGATGACTGGTTGGCTTCCCACAGCTCCCGCTCACTTTGGTTAATTGTTTCCCAGCAGTAAAGAATGATAACGTGTCAAAGGTTTCTCATGCTTTCTTTTTGTCTCCCCCTTTAATTGCTATTTTATTTTTAAATAATTGTCAGACGCGGAGCCCAGTTATGCATTTTGTATTAACCAGTCAGCAGAGAAGATAAACCAAAAGAGCTGTGGGAATGAGGAACAGAAACCAAGCCCTTCCATCCCAGCTGCTGTCCAAATACATGGGATGTGGGATCTGGCTCCATCTCACTCCTTTGCCAGCCCTCTGCTCATTGCCACCTTTGCCGTGTGGGAGCACAGCTCCGGAGGAGACGAGCAGGATGGCACTGGTCAGGTGTGCTTCTCCAAAAAAAGGGTGTGCAGCAGGGGTGTGACTGGATCCAAAGGCCTCTTTCCTTGGACATGTACCTTAAGGGAAAGGTCACATGAAACGGAACTGTTTTAATAATTTTTTAAGAGATATATCAAACCTTAAGAGTTTTGAAGGAACTGAGTTTTCCTTTTGGATTATTTTCTTAGAATTTGGTCAAATCCAAATGAAACAAAGGAAGGAAACCCCATGGTAGGGATTTTTTTTTTTAATCTTGCTAATGATGCCATTTTTGAAAATGTGCACTTAGGCAAATGGTCTTGTTATACCACAGTTTGTAACTGAGACACTGTAAATATCAACTGAAAAATATAATGAAGGGATTCAACTGGGTTACCAAGTCATTTAATGTAGCTACAGTTTTCAAAGGCGACGGTGACATGCTACCTGGAGAAGTTATGTCGAACCTTAATGAGATTATTGGAAGGATAACATACTGTGATACGAGTTAGGTAACAAATATTTCAAATGAGAAAGGCAAGTATTTCACTTCTGTGTGCAACTGCACACTTGGGTTTGCAGGAATAAAATGAAACAGTTTAATGGACTTCCAGAATGCCATAAAAGCGCCAAGATATTAAGTATCCAGAGATATTTTGTCCTAAATAAAACAAATCACTTCCAAAACAAGACTTTCTGATTCGAGAAAAGCCAGAAAGAAATTAAAAAGGGAAGAAAAAAGGCAACTATTCATAAACTAAAAGAGCCTCCAAGCTTTCATCTGGTGTGATTAAATTTATGGCCAGGGGTGTGTGCAGATATCCCAGTTTCTGCTTTTATCATGTCATTTGGTCAGACTCCTAAAATATTGTGCAGTTGAAGAGCATTTTATAAGAAAGCATATTGATACAGGGGAACTGCACTAACCCAGACCCGTTATTCTGCACCGCTTGGGCAAGGGCTGAGCTGCAGTTGCTTCTCCCTCCTTTCACAAGAGTTTGCCTTGAGCGTGTGTGCTGAAGGCAGTATTTCTTGAGCTTTGTCTTAGAGACCACTGTAGAGTAACACATCTCCTGGCACAAGGAGTAAATGGAAGCAGATCTAGCAGACACTTCACGTGACAGCATAAATCCTCAAAGCAGAGCTTGACGCATCTCTTGGATGACAGCACTGTAATATACAGCAGGAAAACCCTGTATCATGTCCCCCTGTAGCTGTCCTTCTGGCACAGCTACTTGCAATCCTCTCACTAAGAGATAGAAAAGCAATTTTCCTTGCCAAACCTTTACAGGGGAAATCTTATTTCCTATGGAAATAAGCTGAGGCCTCAGTGTTCCTCCCTCCTGGCCATGCCGTTACCATGACCTCAGTCCCTGCTAGTGGAAAGACAGAAACAAAATACATCTCCTAACCACAAAACCAGGAGTTTCTTTATTTCATAGTGACATAATATAAACAAAACTCAACTTTCAGTCGCATCCAAGTGAAGATGTTGTCCCTTTCTAACATGAAGGGATGTGTAGTAATGAGTTGTGTGGCTACAGCTGCAGCATATGATATTCACATCATTCCAACAGAAGCTGTCCAAGAGACAGGGACAAATTAGTTTCCACCGGTCCCTGTCCTCCATACACACTCTTTTACCCCTCAGATCAGCATGATTTAGCCCACTGGGTTTAGTAATCATGTGTTTATAAGAAACAAGTGTCCTTGGCTTTATCAGCCTCCTTTATTGCCTGAATTGCCACTTGCAATCCCAAATTTAAAACTGATATAAACTTCTTGTGTCAGAGAGCAGAGCGCTCTGCAAGTTACTGCAAGAGCTTGTGACTTTTATATTTTTTCCCTCAGTGGTCCATGAAGTGGGGAAGGGCCACATATAGCGTGCTTCGGTTCCCACCTGCACCCTGTACCGCTGCACCCACGAAGGGGCTACCCCACACTTACAGAGGTGTCGGGACAGACTTCGTTGGGGCAACCAATTTTCGGATTCCTGTCATGGGACAAAGAAATCCTGTGGAACTGTGGTACCTTCCCATTAAGGCTGACTAGAGTCAATCTCTGTCCATCTGTACTACGTGTGTAGTTGGCAGAGCATATAATAAATGCCTAACATGGGCCTCCACTGAAAAATACCATGTCAGCTGGATATTACAGCAAGCAGCTTACACACTGCTGGGATTTCTTTTCCTTTTTAGCCTTTGCAGCCAGAGAAAAGTGATAGCAGCTTTTCCTTCTACCCCAGAGGTATTGCAGAGAGCTCCATTATTAGGTACCAAGTACATGTTTAAGCAAAGTATGGCGTGTTGCTTCAGACCTTAATTGTTTGGATAAAGAAGCATTGCATTTGATAGAAAACCAAAGAAGACAGAGTCAGTCTCCCATTAGAACACCGTTAATCCACATCTTTATTCCTACAATCATGTAGACTTGCCAGAGCTAATATGTAATTAAGCAACCAAGCTTGGCAGTTATCAGTAAATAAATACTATTGTGCTCCAGAAACTTCCTTCTAAAAAAGGTAAGGTTTTCCACATTACTGCCAGTGATTTGCTTTCAAGGTTTTCTGTGCAATTGATTTCCACTGGGCCAGAAAGCTGCTAATCAACTGAAGACTCTACAGTGGGCAGCTTGACAGACATGTAATAGTTTTAAAAATATTTCTTCTATTACCTGCCAATGTTATTTAGGTTTTCTTCAAGGTTTGTAATACAGCTCTATGTGCCAATTTATTTAAATTATTTTCCAATATACCCTGAAAATCACAGAAAATAGAAATAAATGGATAAAGCACGGAGCGCAAGGATGTGTTGCTCCAGACTATCTGTCTCCTTGGTTTCATCTTCACATAAGCACAGAAACAATATGAGTTGAATGTAAAGACATTGGAAAACCACCACCTTAAACAAACCAAATTGCTGTATTACTGAATAACACCAAGAACAAACAATACGTCTCCAGTTCAGAAAGAAATCTGGAATTTTTCAGAGATCTTCTACAAATGTGATCATTATCGATTCCACAATATTTTAAGGTGACTGTTGTCATGCAAGGCCTTACAAAAATTTCATATTCATCTCTCTAATTTCATTCTCTGAGCTTTGAGGGAAGACCCCCCACCCCCCTACCCAGCAAAGAAACCTGAGGAAATTTAAAATGGAAATCTCCAGTGGTTCTATTTGAGGTACAAAGCTTACCACTTAAAATGTTTCATGGATTCTTATACAGCAATCATAGGATCTCTATGACAACAATGCTAACAAATGCTCTCTGAACACTGTTGCTGCACAACGCATTTACCGTGCTTCAGACTATAAAACCATTATGCTGACTCCCATCAGTTATTTTTGGAGTGAGGAATTACTCGTTATGATGTTTTACTAAGAACTGGGAGAGGGGGCTAGCACTGAAACATGTAAAAAAATTTAAAGTTTGGGATATCTGAATATGGAAACAAATGCTAGAGTTCATGGTGATGTCAGTGTTTTTCTATCCCTGCCCTTTGGGGTGATAGGCATCTTCCTGGCCTTCTGGGTAAGCCTGGCTTCATCCGCCAAGAAATCAGTGAGAGCATAAACTGAGACTCAGAAGAACTCATTCTCTGGAAGTTTCTCAGTGCATTTTAGTTATTCTAAAATTAAGAAATAATAATAAATAGCGCAAACATCTTCCATTCAGATCCTCTGGCGCACTACCGATCCTGTGCTCAGGGTTGTAATGTCTCAGCATTCTTAAAATGCTCAGTTCTGCAGGAGTGCAACTAATCACCGCCTATTGAAACACTCTGCTGCCTCCTCTGTGTCTCCTGCGGGAGATCACTGGTTGTTTTGGCCCAAGATATGTAGATCCAGGAAGCTCGAAGTACAGTTCAAGCTACATCATGGAGAAAGTACCGAGGTAGAATTAGAGAAATCTCCCTTGGCTTTCACACCGCACTAGCTGGGCTGCACAAACAGACGGATCATTTAACAAGGTTCCCCACGGCAGAAAATTTCAATGGAGGAGGTGAAGGATGCATGAACTGCTCATAATGGCTGCATTATTCCCTACCACTAATAGGTGCAGTTTTGTATGTGCCGGCTTTGTGAAACAGCCTATGAAATACGACCAAACATACCACCAGATACATCAGCCCACCCAGTTTGTTCATACAGTGTGAACGGGAAGAGAATACACAAATGTCTGCCATAAGTAGAAAAGCATGACTAGGTGCTAAATCTCTAAGTGTTTGATTCCATAGTTGCCTGTTTATTTATGATTAGCAAGAACAGGGCCGTTGTACAGTTATTACATTTTTCTTTGTGAGTCTGAAAGCACTTCGGAGGTGTCTGTCAGTATTTACAGCATCATTTTGAAACAGATTTTAAGTACCCCAGTTTGCACACGCTGTAAGCAACCCCAGAGGAGCGGCCACAGAGAAAGTTTGAAGGCTGGAAGCAGTAACCGCTGGGCAATACAGGTCACCACCTGCCACTGGAGCAAAGTGCCCGGTGAGCTGCAGACACACCATGGCACCAGCAGCCCTGGGGAACTGGGATGGGTGAAAAGCCAGGCTTGGCATAGCTCCCTGCCAAATGAGGCATTTAAGACAGATTTGCAGAACTTCAGTGCAATGCTTCAACCACAAGAGCATTCTCTGTTGAGAGTAGCACTTAATTTAAAAATCCCTCTACTACTTGATACTTAACTCTCACAAATTAAGAGCCCCATATCTCAAAAATCCCCCAGAAGAGTACTGCCAGCATTCCACTTCTTGCAGACACTGATCGGTCCTGACACCTCTCAGTCCCTCTGCCAGGGAGATGGGCACATGCACTGCTACAAGACAGGGGCAAAGTCCTTTAAATGAGTCATCGCACAAAAGCCTATTCTCTTTCCTTTTCTTCTTTTCCTGAAATAAGTTGAAAGCAGCCTCTCCCGTTTGCAGCAATGCCTGTTTCCATGGCACCCAGAGCAGCAGCCAACAGCCTTGTTATCACAAGGACTCTAATAAATTTCAGCAGATTGCTGGGAATTGCCTTTTTTTCTTTTTTTTTTTTTTTTTTTTACACCCAGATGACCCTCCCATTCTGGAACCTCCAACATGGTCCAAAAGTCTATGGCGAAGGTAAACTCTTCCCAGTGATGATACTTTGGGTGGGAGTTTCTTAGTCAAGAAATGAAACACAATATACATACATCAGGGAGAAAGAGAGAAGAAAAAACCCAAACCGTATCAATTTTTCCTAGTTATCATGGATTTCACAGAGCTCTCTATAGGATTGTCTGATGAATCCTACCTGAGCAGCATATGTGTCTCGCACCCACCAAAGAGCAACCACGGATGGCCTTGGAAAGAGAACATCTTCCCCCTTTAACTGTGTTCCCAAAAAGCTGATATGCTGATGTGCTGCCCTGATTCTTGAAAAGAGATTAATGATCATGGGCATTTTACACTCAAATATACTTTTCATCACTCTGGTATTCATTTCTGTAAAACCTCATGAATATGTAGAAGTGTCTTTTACTTCTCTTTAGGATCTTCCAAGCTCAGTGATTTTTAGATGCCTTTTGTTGGTAAGGTATTGATTCTGTGGTTTCCACTTTGATTTTACGTACAATTATAACTGATTGAATAGCGTTTATGAACCTGTGAAAAGCAATGGGAAAAACCCTAGCTTTTCACAGACCCAAAACCGAAAAAATCTGTATGATATCGCTTGTGCTATGTTAATTATCCTGGTGTCAGCCTGTATTACACTGGCCTGCAATGCAAAACGTGAGTTTATCCCTGCAGTAACAACCATATTTCAAAAGTAAAGTGAAAACAGAAAGCAGTATGCAAATGCTTTTAAGAAAAAAATAAAAGAAGCAGTACTAACCACTGCATTTAAGAGTTCAGAATTAATACAATATATTTTGTTAAATTCTAAGTATCTCTTTGCCAGAGGTGTCCTTAATGTTGATCATTACCAAGTCATTGCATTAATCAGAATCAATAAATATAGAGCCTCAGCTAGTGCATTCTCAGGTTGCCATCAAATGCATGGAGAAACTATGGGGCAAAGCTGCCATCAAATTTCCTTCCTTTGCCATGGCAGAAGAAACAGTGGTTCTCCACGTCCTGTTCTCAGTTCAATAGCTCTGACTCTGCCTTGTGACCCAACCTCAGTAAATAACTGCTCAAAAGATGTCTTCCCGCAAAGAACCTGTAATTCAGTTAATGAATAATGAAAAATAATAGGTCCTGTAGACACATAGACATCATATTCCTAAAATTATGTCTTCTTGGTACACTGTGAAAAATACAACTGAAAAGCCTCAATTAAATTTCAAAGAGAAAAAATGCTCTTCCTCACATTTAAATGTTAACATTTCTGTGTGGAAAAAACCTACTAAAAGTAGCTGTCCTACAGTTAATTACAGAGAAAAACATACAGAGTAAAATCACATATGCTTAACCAAAGTATCAAACTTCACCTCAAAGGAATGGTCAGGTTTTTTGGAACCACAGGAAGGAATACATGGACATGCAAGAAAAGAACAGGGAATAAAGACGTTTGAGTGAGACCGCTGATCTTTGGCAACAATAACTTAGTTGCCAGAATTACTGACAGATCATTTTAATATAATAGAATCACAGAGCGGTTTGGGTTGGAAGGGACCTTAAAGATCGTCCAGTTCCAACCCCCCTGCCATGGGCAGGGACACCCTCCACTAGACCAGGTTGCTCCAAGCCTCATCCAGCCGGGCCTTGGACACTCCCAGGGATGGGGCATCCACAACCTGTCCCAGTGCCTCCCCACCCTCTCCAGGAAGAATTCCTTCCTGATGTTCAATCTATATCTCCAAGCTTTCAATTTAAACCCGTTACCCCTTGTCCTGGCACTACAGGCCCTTGTAAAAAGTGTTCGCCCCCGCCCCCCCCGCTTCCTTGTAGACCCCTTCAGGCACTGGAAGGTGCTATAAGGTCTCCCCAGAGCCTTCTCTTCCCCAGGCTGAACAAGCCCAACTCTCCCAGCCTGTCCCCATGGCAGAGGGGCTCCAGCCCTTGGGGCATCTTTGTTGCCTCTTCTGGACTCACTCCAACAGGTCAATATCCTTCTTATGTTGGGGGCCCTAGAGCTGGATGCAGAACTTCAGGTGGGGTTTCACAAGAGCTGAGTAGAGATGGAGAGTCCCCTCCCTCGCCCTGCTGGCCACGCTGCTCTGGATCCAGCCCAGGATACGGTTGACTTTCTGGGTTGCCAGCACGCACGGCCAGCTGATGTCCAGTTTTTCATCCCCCAGTACCCCCAAGTCCTTCTCCTCAGGGCTGCTCTCAATCTGCCCAGCCTGTCCTTGTGCTGGGATTGCCCCCACCCATGTGCAGGACCTGGCACTTGGCCTTGTTCAGCTCCATGAGGTTGGCAGTGTCCCACCTCTCCAGCCTGTCCAGGTCCCTCTGGATGACATCCCTTCCCTCCAGCATGTCAACTGCACCACACAGCTTGCTGTCATCGGCAAACACCGTCTATGTCACCAAGACATTGCACAGCTCCACTCCCAACTCTGACCCCTGAGGAACTCCGCTCATCACTGGTCTACGCTCAGGCATTGAGCCGTTGACCACAACTCTGAGAAATAACATACAATAAAACTATAGAAGGCTTTCTCAGTATTTGGGGAGACACTGCTGTAACATGTCTATATTATCACTAAGAGGTTAAAAATCCACTCTGGCATCCCAGGCATATGGTTTGCATCCTCATTTCTTGAGGAGCTGCACACATGTTCTGCAGAGGCGCAGGGAGTATATTCAATGAAAATACGGCACCAGCAATCTCCATTTCATTCACAAAGTGCTTAATAAAATGACTGAGATCACTCCAGTTTAGCACATCATTATAATTCATTTTACAGCCATAATATTCGCAGGTTGAGACATTAAAAGGACAATAAAAATGCTTAGGAGGTATTCTCTCCAGTTAATAAGCACAATGCAATTCAGCAAATTTACTTCAACTTCTGGGGAACCACCAGGAATGTTAATAAACTAAAGTGGCTGAGGAGTCTATTAATTTTGGACGGTGTAATTTATATTCAGAAACTCTCTAGAAATAGTTGCCTAGACAAAAATCCTCGTTGACTGATACTTTCTGCTGTTCCCAGCACTCCGGTAGTTTCCCTTCCACTCTTTGCCCTTGAATGGACTTTTTCCCCTGGAGATGCAAAGCCCTCTGCACACAACACCATGTCCTGCCTGGAGCTGCTGGCGAGGTCCAAGCAAACATGCCATTTATGAAGCCTTTTCCTCCAAATATATGGAAGGGATGAGCAAGCAGCTTCCTCCAAGGCCTTTTTGTTTGGATAATCCTAGACAGACTGCTCGCAGCTGGTGTAGGCGTAAAGATCCTGCTTTTGAGCCATGTGAATGCTGCCCCCCTGCTGACCCAGCTTCAGTTCCCCATTATGGATTATTTTTTTCTTTCCTGTTCGTTTGATGGACGGGAGGATTGAAACAACGAAGGGATTATTAATTGTTTTGTTTTAAACCACTGCAAACCCCATTTTACTAGCATAGCACATCATTCACCCTGCGGGATGCCCTGTCCTCCTGGGAGTGACACCACACCACTGCCACCAGCCAGGACTTGCTGCCATTTTTGTCATGACACCTTTACTGGCTGAGCATGATGGCATCTAACACCTCATTTTCCACTTAGCACAGCCCTTACCCACCCCACTGAAAAAGTCACCGCCAGCCTGTTGATCTGTGCTTAGCTGAAAAACCTGTATTGTGTGTCCCCTGCTCCATCACGGTGCTCACTGTTCCCTGGTGCCATGAAGGCTTTCGATGAAAACTAGACCATATGCTTTGCCCTAGCAATATATACATTTTTGTATATGACTTCTTCAAAATGCATTACTGTAGCAAGGTGTATTAAATACTATTAAGCAAATATTGAGCTACTCCAGAAAAAAAAATAGAATTCTACCCAATTTCTTTCTTTGTGTCCCGGGCAGGTAAATCATCAGGAATTTAGTATCAGAAAGCAAAACATTTCAATCTTCCACAAGAAGACGAAGTAATAAGATGTGACAACGATTGCAATTGGCGCATTACAATAGATCAAAAGAGCTGTTTTAAAGGTGTGAGGGTGGCTCGTTTGCAATGGCAGATGCATAACATGACATGGCTCTGGTCGCTTTGCATTGCAGTTGCTCTGTAGGGCCCTTTCAGCTGCTAATGCACTTGGTCGTTGCCATTAGGAATATATTTAGTGAATTGGGCAAATATTTAAGGGCCTAAAATGATTATAAAAGAGCCTGTGGGATTTGGGGCAGGGAGAAAGAGCAGAAAAAAGCCAAATAGTGTGGGTGTGAGAGTTCCCCAACCACTTTAAGTCTGACATGGTTAGTAGCTACACCATCACCAACAGAACCACAAGCTTGGCTTTCGCCATGGAGATCGCAAAGATGACTCAGAGCAGAAGTAGCCTACAGACTCAGCTGAGGTTAGGGATGAAGGGGAAAGGGCTGGGAGCTAATTGAAAACAGCAATAAATCTTCCTCATCTCTGTTCCCTATACGTGACCTTTTTTCTCTCATGAGGGCTGGGGAAGGCTGACTTTGCTGCATGAAGTGTAATCACTTCATGTTCTTCCTGTGCAATACTCAGTTACCTGAGTGCACATGGACGGACCTTGTGCAGGTAGCTTTTGTACCCCCTTCCCGTGGTGTATGTCCACTTCCCATCTGCACACGCTCCCTTCCTCCTTCTCTCAAATCTTATTTGGGAAAACTAGTTCCTGCACCTACAACTATAAACCAAAATAAATGTTTGCGAGAGAGAGTTAATTCTGTGTGTTTGATGTGTTCTGCTTCTCACCACTATATAATTCAGTCCAACAGTACTGCTCTGCACAACTGATGTGATTTATCATGATTCTCTAGCAGCTAAAATTTTTAGTTTGAAGTTTGCATCTTATTGATTGGATTTTTCGTATGCTTTGTGTTTGTATCTCCTCCAAAACACTTTCCACACTTCATTTTCTCTATATTGCAGTTCCACTTATATATTGTCAGACATAATTTTAGATAATTGTAATATACATGATAAAATGAATGCAAGGTTCATGGTCAATTTGAAAGATTACAAAACAAGACTTAAATTCTCCAGGCTGAAAGCAACTTTTGAAAACATTAATTATTCCTCTTTATCTCTGATTTACCTCTTAAAAGCTTTCTGCGAAGTTACAAGAGAGCTGAAAGGAGTTTTCTTTTCAGTCCCCGCCACAGAATGGCACAGCAGAATATCAAAAGCTCAAATAGTCTGTGAATCGTGAAGAGTTATTGCTACTATTTATGAAATACCAGGACCAAGTCCTGCTTTCAATTATTTCTGAAGTTACGCCACTGAGTCTGATTTTGCCCTGCATAATATATACATTTAAACCTATAGAAAGTGGGTTAGAGAGCACTCCTGATCTGCTCTGCAACCATTTCAGCTTGACGTGACTCTGATAAAGAGCCACAAGAGAGCCACTTGTTTCTAAAAAAGATGCTTTAGGCTAACAGAAAATATTATCTATAAACTGTACGTGTATTTAAGGAGGGCTGGAGGGGAAAAATAAACTGTATTTCTAACATATCCTGTCAAGGCACCTGGTTACAGTTTTCATTGAGTTTAATAGGACACACTTGGTTTCTATTGAAAACGGAGCAGGAACTGACACGGGTTTCACAGAACAGGTTATTAACATCTCTTAGAATACGATTTCTAGAATGGTATTAACCCTAGAAAACTACACAAACGGGTAGCAGCTCTGGCTAGAAGCGGTTAAGCACAACTCCATCGCGTGTACTCACAGGGAAATAGCAAAGAGGAGGCAGAGAAAGTACCCATCGAGGTGTAAGCCACTGCCTACAGCCCTTCGGCTCCTGCACCGGTGGCCAGGAGGGGAAGGAGATATCCCCAGAGCTGCCCTGGGGTGAGACCAGCCGTCGCCTGGGACACAGAGGGTGCCAGGAACCTGCGAGGAGAGGCTGGGGCTGTCCACAGACCGTATGGGCAGGTTTGGCTCTCCAGGCCCCCAGCTCCAGCTAAACCGAGTTCCTCTGGATGCCTGGGCTGGGCAATTCCTCCCGTGGCTCACCAGCAGCAGGGACGGTGTGAACTCAAACAGACAAGGCAGACCCCGTGTGCCTGTACAGGAAGGGGGGGGAATGTGGGATGTGTTGTGAGAGTAACTGTTGCTCTTACATGCAGTAAAACACACTGGGTTGGAGTTTTACATTTTGATTTGGGGTCTATAAGAGCCAAAAAGCCAGGAGACCCTCCTGGCAGGAGGAAAGGGAGAGAAGCGAGGTGGCCGCTGAGTGCTCACATCAATCACCTCCCAGCCCTAACACCCAAGACCACAGCAGAGGTTCTGTTGCATTGGGAACATGATAACATTTCCAACCAGGCTGAAATGTTTTCGTGTTATCTAATTTGGTGTGGCTTAATAAATAAATTAGAGCAGTACAGAATGCTATAATGCAATCGTGTTGCATTAACACACCGTAACTACTGGGTTTTATCAATGCTATAGGAAAAGAAGCAATGTTGAAAGTAAGCACTGTCTGCTTCTCCCCTCTCCCTCAAAAAAAGAGAACCTGCTTTTGCCAAAAGAAATGTAGTCAAATATCTCCAGACATCTGTAAGCCTAGTAGTGGAGATTATTTTCCTAGAAATAAAACCATGGATTTCACAAAAGGTATTATGGCCTTTGATGTGATAAGATACCAACAACGTTCAGCTGAAATAATAAATGTAGAGAGAACTGCTTGCTATGGGGCGTTTAATGGAATTATTTGGCCTCATTGTTTTTCTTTGTTAATTTTTCATGGACTGATTTGAACAAATCCTACCTAATTAACCACTAATGTATGCAAAGACATTTCTGTCTATAGGCTGCTTGTGAATTATACACTGCTACTGCTGTCTCCCAGTGTAAGCAATCACAGAGATTGTATAGTATGAACTCCATTTGCTGATCGAAGACTCACTGGAAAAGAAACAAAGCACGCAAGAAGCATCACGTTGCTTGTGACAAAACTCCTGACCATCAACCGCAGTGAGAATCCTTATCTCAGTGCATTTTCACTTGTGTATTCACACATTCTTGGTGCAGACCTGCTTTCCCATCTGTACAACAGCAGACCTGGAGAACGACACAGCTTTTCAGACAACTCCTTTTCAATGACATGAAATTGTTGGCGGAAGAAAGGGCTCCACGATACGGGGAGCTTCAACTCTGCTAAACTTTATGTAATAATTTTACATTTTCTCAGGATAAATAAAAGGTGGCACTGAGGAATTTTTAGAAGCATGTCTCTACCTGTCTCCATTTGGATTCGTTGCTGATCAGTTTTGCGGATATTACCACGTGACCTAGGGAATGTACCTGGTTTGAAGATATATTGCCCTGCCTGACGGTGGGAATGGTTTTATACTGGAAGAGCAAGGCTGAGGACCATGCTGGAAGTGGGGAGCACTGGCACTTAGCAGCAGTTTTCCTGCGTTCTGCCAAGGGCGGCTGGACCAACTCCCATTAACTTCCTGAAGGGCAAGTTTTTGGAGCACCACTTTCAAATAATATTAAAATTGACAATATGATGGGAAGTTTGTGGCTACAGAATAAGATCTGCTCCATTAAAATAATAAACAAAACTGACAGGATATTAAACTGAGTTTCCATGATAACAATTCTCTGTGGTCTCCTGTGCAGGTTCCTCACCTCAGAACTCGATTAGCCATTGCAATCAAGAGCAACACACAGCTAAGAGCTAGCTCAGGGAGAAGAGCAGACAGTCCCACCCAATTTCACCCTGAAATGACATTCTTTTTGCTTTGTTTGTTGGCTGGTTTTGTTATTGTTTTGGGCTTTTTTAACACTGCCAAACTTGCATGACTTCAACACAAAATTGCCAGGCAGTTTTTAATCTATGAGAGAGAAGTAGGAGAACTTAAAATAGTAAAAAGCCACAAAGTAAAGTACCAGAGATGAAGCACAACCCAAAAAGGACTGAAACAGTTAACCAGTTGACCCTGCATAGATGATAAACTGCTAGTAGCTCATCTACAATAATTTAGAAGCCCATCTCCCGTTGGCCCTGCCCAAGCTTGCAGTCCGTGGCTATGTTGAAGACTTGCTGGAGCAAACATTCCTCCCCTTACAACCTGCTGTTTGTGAACTCCCTGGCTTGGCTGTAAGGCATTTCCACATCCCTTCACTGCACCTACTATGCTGCTTTGACTTCGTGAAAAGAGGATTCATACTAAAAAGGCAGCCAAATGGTAAAGGAAGGAGGAGCTTTGTATAGTACCGGCTACAGTCTCGTACCTGATTGTCTTTGATCCCTGTGAGACTCTTCCAAGTCTTAATGTCAGACAAATAAGGAATAGTAAGCACACCAACACAGCAGTGCTGTGAAGCTTAGGCAGTGCCTGTGTCAGTGAAGTTGCCTTTCAAGCGCTCGGATAGTGGTTTTGACGTTCTAGGTACATTAGGCAGATAAACTCAGCACTGCTATTTCTTTGCAAGAAGTGGTGACATATTAATGACAAGGGAGGAAATAACTGAACATAATAGAGAGGGCTGAAATCCGTTTTTTAATCTCGTAATTAAACATGTGCCTCCTACACATCCTTCATCACGTTTTGTCCCACAGAGTTCTTGCGGTTAGAAGGAATACCTGGTGAAATACATTCCCCGTGCGTATTCCAAGTATGTCTCTGTGTGCAGATGTAATGCTTTTGTCTCTCGCTGTATGAGAATAAATACTTACGTAGGAAAGAAATCAGGGCAGTTCATGAAAGAATAATGAATGACCATGCCTTACACTGACACTTGTTGTCCAAATCTACTATTAAAAAGACTTGAAGGATATGTGGGGACTTTGAATAGCTGTAACTGCAACATACAGCCTCCATAAACCCTAAGCCTAGCACCTGAAGGTAAGACTGAACCTGGGAAACTGGGATGCATGTAATTGCACTGCGGGGTACAATAATTTATCCATCCTAATAATACAGTTCCATCTATACCAGTCCCTAAGCAATAATCTATGTTGAGCCAGCAGATACCGTAGTCCCATATACATAATTCAAGCTAATAATTAAGACGATTGCAAATTTCCTATGGGTAATATTCAGATTTACGTTTAGTACAACTAAACTTTGCAACACATAGCACTGTTTTCTACAGACATAAGAGTGACATGTTGGTATACATACATATGTATATTTATGTTGGTATACAACATTCTCAGCTACTCAGCTGGTGTCTCTGTTATTTTCCTTTTGTTGTTAGTGGAGGGCTTTTGAACCGATGGGACACAATAAAGTGAATTCAGAAACACATTGAGTAACAAATTTCAGATTTCTGGAGGGGGACATATTCACAATAGTATGACACTAAATCATTTAATCCACAGCTGATAAGGTTCTTGGCTCATTAGTTAATGAGTCAAATTTAAAATCTGATCCAGGACAATTTTACTCTTCCTTATCCCTTTAGATCTTTCAGGGCCTTTATGGGCATAGAAATTTTCCACTTCTTTCCTGCTAGACTTTTGATTACCTATCCCTGTAATGCAAAGATAATCTGTCTGATCTTACCTTTGTATTTTACAAAGAAAATATTTTTTTCACCTTTTGTCTAAAGCTATTACCTATCCTATTTTCAATGTGTTTTTTGGTTTTTGGTTTTTGGTTTGGTTTTTTTTGGTCATATATATGCAGTCAGAATTTCTTTTAAAATGGCCAATAATTAAATCAAGTAGAAAATCTGGCCTACCAGTAGATTCCTTAAGGTTCTGATATAGAGCACACAGCAAACACTCCAGAAGTATTGAAACTTCCTTAGGGGAGTACAAACATCAAACCCAAAACTTGCTGGGTTAGGTGACAGAGGATAGAGACACTGACAAAGAATGTCACCAAAATGATGTACTAAAAATTATTAACAACCCTAGTAAGGGAAGCACAAAGTTACTAGTATTTACTTTGCAAGAATAAACATGCAAAAATACATATTCTATTTGTGACTAGCCTTTTATTTTTTCCACCCACTGTGGTGAAAATATATGAATTTCTGTCTTGTAGAGCCTGTGAGCCATAGAAAGTGCAATTTCACTCTCATAAGAATTCTTAAACTTTCCAGATTCAGGCAAAAGCAGCGTATTTGTTTCAGTATTTAGTTGTGAAAGTCCAAATGATTTATTTTTAAGACTGGAAATGTCTGCTCAGACATTCGTTTGGCACACAGTTTCTGACTTAATCTTGAGGCATTCTTCGAGCTCTAGGAAAAGAGAGAAGAGGAAAGCCATACGACATAAGCTGTGGTCTGAAGCACTGCTCTGCTTGAGGGTTTTGCATAGACACTGCGCTCCTGGCAGAAGACATCTGGCCACCCTGGGAGTCTACAAGAGCTGAAATACATACCTCTAGCTTATAAACTTACACAGTTTATAAACTCTGGTTGATATCACTGAGTCTCTCCTAAGCAGGAATGTTGGATTGGGGATTACTGGTTCATTCGTTGGTTTTACTTACACATTGAACCAAATTCCCACATCACAGTGACACACAGTTCTTCCTCTGATCCAAGTTAAGTTTCAAAACTCCATTACTAAGTCAAGGGAAAGCTCTGATCTCATCTTTCATGTTTAAAAAAAAAAAAAGGTAAATTTTTTTGAAATTTTGTAAGGATTTGAAGGACCCTGATTTGCCAGCATTTTTGAGTTGCTAAATCAGGGAGCAGCTGCGGGTAGATGCTTGGAGGATTAGGCTGTATTTCACTAATAAGAACTGACTGGAGCATCTCAGAAAACAGTGAAAGTCATTCTATAAATAGTGAAGATTTCTGTTACAAAATGCATTTACATATATTAAATCAAGATAGCATAATTAAGGTTACCATTTCAGAGGAATGTATAATAAAGAAAAAGTCATTAATAATCTCTCACTGCATGTGATTCTGGGGAAAGAATCTGATGGAGAGAAGCTAATAATTTTTTGCATTTGGCGAGGAATTGTTATATTCTCATTGGTTGGATATAAATTACTAGTAGTGAAAATTATATGGAAAACACACAAGTCTATTAATAATATGCACTGTCATAGGTCTTCTAAGGCTTTGCTAAGTATATCACAGTGTTTTCATAATTACAATCAGCTAAATAGCTGGTTAAGTGGGTGATGCAATTTAAATTACAAAATTAAAATGTTTGAACTACTTTCCTGCAGAATTGGAATGGCTCCTTAAAGGGTCTAAAGTGCCAGTGGAGTGCCAGGATTCTCTATAGTCAGTGATTGTCTGCTGTTTGCAATCAGTGTCCAATTTGTCATACTGCTTCCAATAAAATATTAATGTAATCAGACAAAACTATTTCCCTTCCAGCCCCACATTTGGTTTGGAGTCAGTGCCATGTTTGCTATTGTTCTAAATGCGTACGTGGTCCTCCAAGGAAGTAAGAGATGGTGAGAGAACAAAAGGTGACTATTCAAAAATGATACTTGAAGTAGCATTATCAAGTACTACACAGCATTATCAAGTACTACATGTTACTCTAGCCTAGGCCACTGTAGCCTAGAAACACCACCTCCGAGATTCCAGAAGCTTTCTAATGGAGGGAAATACTGAGATCACTACCACCCTGTTGCTTTTGTCCAGACATCAGCAGTGCTTTAATTAACAGCAGCACAGCTCTAAACGATGAACATCAAAAACCTGTAAAAAAACTAATTTAACTTCGCAACACAGTGGCACAATTAGTGGAGCTACAGACTGTAAGTGTTAAAAAATGAGTCTTGGGTAAAGAAGGTGAATTTGACTAAAAATGTTTCCATTAGAAAGATTTGACCTTCTTACCTATTAAATCTGAACATTAATCTGGAGATGAAAATCAAGTTATAATTGAACAGGGACAATTTCCTTTCAATTTTGGTTGACAGTAAGCTCAGGTTTCAAATCTAATATGGTGAGTTTGTGAGCTCAGGCACCTCCTCTGAAGTTCTTTCCATCTCTAAATGAAGATTATACTTTCCCGCCTTTGTAGAGAGCTTTGAAACCTTGTTGACTTCTTATTATTTATGTCTACACCCCTGAAAGCGTAACTCGAGAAGGTGGCTGTGTTCGCACATCTGAGCCTGGATGGTATCGTGAACAAAATATTTACTTTCTCTGTACTCAAATAAATTTTGCTTGAAATATTGCAGCAGATGACTCAATAACAGTTTGCTTGCTTGCTTGTTTGTTTTGCAAGCAGAATCCTAAATAAGGCTCTGCATCCTACCAAAATGTATGTACTTGACTTTATTGAGGAATTCATCCACTGAAATCCATGGGACCGGTCACATGCCTCGGTTCAGGCATAAGTACTCATCTGGACAGTCAGAATTTAAGGCAGCATAACATACAAACCCAGCCCTATATAACCCGTTCAAAGTCAGCACATCCTACGTCAACCCCCTAACGACACCTTTGTCTTCACATATCCAGTCTTGTCGCGCTGCCGTGGGAGTCCGTGAATCAGTGTCCTATTAACTTCAACGGCAGATGAACTACTGCTTTTTCATTCATTACGCATTCTGGCTGTCACCTAAGGAGTTGTCTGAACTCATTCTCTATGTTTTTAAAATGTTCAGTGTAATAAATAAGAAAAGGAACTAGAGTGCTGACTGATGGCAGGGTTTGAGAGATTCAGATTAGTAGTGATGACACCAGTAAATATACAGTCTCATTATTAATGAATAAAAAAGACAGATTGGGAATATATAAACATGAAAGAAGTAGCTCTCTTTCAGCCTCTGCCCTAACAAGTTATCAAATTACCTCCCCCTCTAGCTCTCTCAGCATTGCTCTGTTTCCAAGGGACAGCTATATTCTAATTGCCGTACATGGGTGAGGAAAGAAGATGGCATTTAGCAGCAAAGTACAGGGCAAAAGAGCACGTCCAGTTTTTTGCTAGGCAGTATGACAGCACAGCCACTGGCATCGAGTATGATTGTGTGGCTGCAGAAATGCCCTTAGAGGCCTCTCCGGTGACGGAAGAAAGACAGGGCACTCCCTTCATGCAGGAGACGGTGTGAATAACAGCTCTGACAACCTCGGGGGTGAACTCTGCCGAGCTGAAACATGGGGGTTCTTTGCCTTTCAAATTTCCGCGTGCACATCCAGACGCTGCTTCCCACGCCAGCCACAGGCATGGCTCACACATAAAATAACCATTCAAGGTACCCTGCCGGATAAATTGACTTGGTCAGCGTCACAAAGCCAGACCCCTAGAAGTTGCTAATTGCGTAAAGCTGCAAATACAGGACGTTTTCACAAGTATCAAGCACCTAACTCCCACTGAAGCCAGAGAGCACAACCCTAGAACTGGGGTCCAGAAAGACCTCTCTGGGTTTGTGTGCCGGTTCATACCTGCCAGAGATTGTTCCAGGCTGACCTCCCTTGCCGAGGGCTGTGATGAGGATACACTCTCGTGCATTATCAGATTTCACACTTGGGAAATATTTTCCTTTCTCCTAAACTGCCTATACAATTCTGAAAACAGGGGTGAGGTGGTGTACCTTCAATATATCCTACATTAGCTCTGCTTGCTTGATGTGGTGTAAGGTAGTTGCATTGGCACACAGATATAGAATCATATGATCGTTTAGGTTGGAAAAGACCTTTAAGATCATCAAGTCTAACCCTTAACCCAACACTGCCAAGTCCACCAGATCTGGGAATGAGGTATTTTTCTCACATCACTAATGCCTGAGAGGGTAACGGAATATCCTCTCCTCTAAAGATAGTGGTTGTTCTGCCTTCTAGGATTATTTCTTACCTAGCAGCCAAAAGGTTGAGGAGTTTTCAGGAGTCTAATGAAAGCCGGTATGTACATGAGGTCATGTGCACGGTCACCAGAAACAGCCGCATTTCTGCACTGCAGCTGAAATCATCCATCATTAAGATCATGTTTTAGGTTTTCTCAGCAAGTCCCCAGGGAGAATATTGCTCACAGAGATGCAAAACTAAACTTACAAATACAGCGGGTTTTATTTATGTGGTATGAAGGCCACAAACAACATGACTGCACTTGCATAAAACAAACAAACCTGTTTTGATTTAACTCTGGCTCTGCTGTTACCAAGGCCTATTTTCAAGATCCCCTCTTTTGCTCTGCTGTGAGCATAAAGCAATGCAGAGCAAGTCAGTATATAACTGGACCTCAGAATGAGAGCCAGGCACCATCTTTGACAGGACCTCATATCATTTACCAGGAGTGAACGACACATGGGCAAAATCAAAATTATTACCTCGGGGGGAAAGTCATAAAAAATACCCCAGGGCTATAGGTGTGTCAAAACATAGCTGTGTCATAACCAGAAGCCTGAAATAAAATCCGTCTCTTAAATGAAAAAGAACAGACTGAAAATCATATGAAAACTGTTATGGACATATTTTCTTATTTAATGTGTTTTTTTGTGGTTTTGGGTTCTTTTATTTGCTTAGCAACACTGCCCTTTTGTAGGAAAGCTAAAGACTGATTTCTTTTTATGGTCCCTGGTACAGTCAATGCACTGAGATGTCTCATGCAAGTCAGGGAAAAACTTGGAAGTCAACATAAGAGAGGTTCAGAAAAGTTTAGGGTTTTTTTTCCTTTATTTTGACTTCTGACCTAACATGCACAATACAAGCTCTAAAACTTGAATTTGTGCCAGTTTTCTTAGTTTCTTAAATTTCTGTGAAAGTCAGAGGAGTGCTGATAGCGAAAGAGTGACTTGATGCACCTCCAGCTTTCAGTTTGAACTGCTTGCAACCGTATCTCCTGCTGAATTGTCCATGCTTATCTGCAACTGTGGTTCTAAACTCATGACAAAGATTGTTCTGATTATTGTATTTTGAGTCACATGGGAAATAATCAATTATGTTCCAGAGGAAAACAAACATATATCTATACGTACATACACAGGCAAATACTCGGGGGTTTTGGCTGTGGGTTGTGGGGAGGGTTTTAATACATATGTGTGTGCATGTGCCAATACATGCGGTAATAAGTGGTCTTGCTTCAGAAGTAGTCCATTTCTTTCTCAGCCATGGCAGAAGTTCCTATATGGCAATTGCTCAGCTTCTAACTTTGCTTATCTAGAATCTATAGCCAGGTATATAACCCAATACCCAAAGTTCAGTAACGTGGGTCAGATTGCAGCTTTTCTTACACTGTTGTATGGGAGATTACAATTTTCAGAAACATCCTACGGTACTATTTTAAACTTACTTTTTTTGCAGGTAACCATCTACAGGTTTGTCGTGGGTTACACATCCCGCATTAATAAAACGTCCATTGTGATGTCAAAGGTGAAATGGACTTAAGGCGAAGCAGACTTAATGTGAAGCAATAGATAAAATTAGTTAAAGGATGTGACACAAATTTCTTTTTTTCAAGTGGTGTTTGTTCAACAGGAAGTATGTGGGAAGAAGTAGGGAACATGGGCACAGAATGGGACTGTTTTCTTTTCCACAGGAAAAATACATTGAGTAACAAATATACAACTTGAATTGCATGGCTCAAATTATTTGGTAACTAAGAATTCGTCCATTTTCTTCTGCAGAGTCATTTAGTTGAAAAGCAACTGGCCTGGAATCATTAACAGACTGTCCAAATGTCTCTTTTGGACACACAAAAGAGCACTTCAGCAGGCAAAGTGACAATTACCTGGATTGTTGTCAGACAAAGCATCTGAGTGTCTCATTTTGGCATCCTGTATCTGCCTGTATCTGAAAGTTAAACCTGTGGCATTAAGTACTTTCAAGTCCAGGACAAGCAATGCTTTGAGCGAAGGAGCTGGAGGAAAATGACCTGGCACTTTTCTCTTTCTGTGAACTTAAAGTACTGCTCCTCCCCTGCTAGGTCTGTTCACTATGAGCCATGTGAAGCAGAAATATTTTACTTCTGGGTAGATGCAGTACCTTTGCTTTGCATAAAGCAGACATTAACTCTGCAGTTGCCGAGTACACTACTGTATTTTCGACTTGTGCAGCATAGGAATTACCTGTGAAACCGACCGAGACCAGCTAACCAGTCAAAGTACGTGCCTATGCAAGCAATCTGCAGATATTTACCCTTTATTTTCTCCATAAAAACATCTAGTGCTCCTCATACTCTCTCTCCCATCTCAGACACAGCCTTTTTAATTAATTTCTAACAAACAGCATTGTTTTCCTCCAATTGACTCTGTCTCTATCCTTTACTCAGCACAGGCTATTTAAAAACATATTTCTACTTTAAACGGGATAGCAGTTATCCAAGGTGCATGTTACCTGAGTATCTCTAGTGTGCTCCCAGTTGCTAACAGATTGTAGCCACTCTTTTGCAAGAAAATACCCCACACAGCTAACAATGAGGAGCTCTTGTGACTGTTTCAGTGATTGTTCTTGTTAACTTTAGCATTAGTCTTTATTTATAACTAATCTCAAATAATAATAAATTGTACCACTAGAGACACTTTTTCTTAAGTAATAGCTATACAAAGGGTCCCTCTTAATCCCTAAAAGGGAGTTAAGGTTGTTAAAGAACCAGAAAAAAAAGATAAAAGAAAAACAGATATCTGCAAATTGTCAAAAAAAGCTAAGGCTGGCTGATATAAAAACTTTCTAAGGTTTATTGTCTAGTGAAAAAGATTTCTGGAATACTTCAAGAAGCAGCAATGTTAAGACGGACGAAAATGAAACATTGTGCTGTTTTCTCTGAAATCTGCACTGTTTCTCTAAGTAGCGGTGCGTTTTGTCTTCAAAGAAATCTGTAATCCCCTCCCTCTTCGTCTGATTCTGTGCATGCCATGAAAGGGAATGGTGGTTTATGCAGGGTACTGCTGGTGCTGGTCTGCCGTAAAGCCCCTGATAGCAATGTGAGACTGGAGTTAAAAGAGAAAGTGAAGCTGCACAGGGTCGTGCACATACTTTAAAACCTCCCAGCATCAATGTTCAGTTTCAAAGCAAACTCTGACGGCGGGCCAGGCCCTCCTCTATGAAGCTGGCAAGGAAAAGGTAAACTTAGATTTAGAGAACTCTTTCTGCAGAAGGTTGCTTTGTGCTTCATAAGCATTAGGATTCACAAGGGATATCAGAATGGGGCCATATGTTTGAATATAAAGACATACGTTGGATGAAGTCAGAATCCCTTAGCTGTGCCTCACAAGAAGGGTTGCAATGGCCAAAAAACATATTCTGCGGTACATTAAAGCTATTCATTTGTCATGTCTTTCTCTTGCACCAAAATCACTCAAAAGAAATAGCAAATGGTAGTGAATGCAAAGAAGCCATATTACTATAAACTAATTTTAAGACTTTGTTCATAGCCTCTGCTAATGAGAAACCACATTAAGGCCATGGATGTAATCTCAGTGGGGATTTCAGGACTTATTAACCAGAGAAAAAGAAGATAAATAGCTGATTCAGGCTCAGAAGTTGTGAGATAGCACTAGATATTTGCCTGGCTAAGAATAAAACCAAATTAAACAAAACACTAAAATCACCAAGAGAGGTCACTCCTCCTGTCCAATATAGTTTCAATGTTTTAACCACCACCACGAATCTGACTCTCAGTTCTGCCAGCCCTGCTGTCCACAGTTATTCCATTGCACACAAGCAACAGTCAACCCAGGGTGCTCAAAATGATTGCACACAGCTGGTAAATCACTTTTTCTAGCATATTCTTTATCAGTTTTTGCCCTTAATACATATTTGACCTGACGGTCAGAATAACCACTGACCCAGACTCACTGGGATGAGAGAAAACAGACCACTGTCAATCAAGGGCTCAGCTGGTTTGCTCCCTGCGTTTCTTAAAGGAATGACTAAATCTGTCTTCCAAGAAATAACTATCTGCTTGTATTGCTTAAATAAATATCTTTTAGTGCCTGCGTGCAACTACTGGTTTTACAGAGAGTCAGGGAGAGAAAAGATTAATTACAATGTGCCTGGCACACACTTTGGAAAAACTAAGCCTCCCAAAACAAAAACAGACACTGTGGACTTCATTCCCTGCTCCCTTTCACTTGCTCTTACATTTGCCCTTATGTTTCAAGACAGCCAAGCAGAGCTGCCCTCAATATATGTCAGATATTACAAAGCAGTAATTTCTCTCTGCATACCTACAGATCTAGTTTTTTCTGTGTTTGATTTCACTGAAAACAGTCATCAAACCATTTTCGTAACAGGGCTCGGTGGAATGACAGGTTTACCAACACCACTGTACTGTTAAACCCTGTTCCCCTGAAAGCAAAGCCAGTTTTACTATTCATTTCAGTGTGACTATGATTTCACATTTTTCATCCTTAAAAAAATTTAAAGCTTACCAACAAAAGTTCTGATTTTACTACTTTCCATCTTTCCAGTGCCAGTTCATTTTATGTCTATGGTAAGCTGATCAAAGTCAAGTCATTAACTGCTTTTTTACAAAGCAATACGAGACCCATTAATTTTGAAACTGAGCCTATGTTATGAATGTTCTCGTGGTTTACGCCAAAGATTGATCTGGTATCTGTTAGTGCAGTTCTATGGACTTTAACTAATGGCTCTTCAGGTCTCCAGCCTAATGATTTCTTCATATGTTTTGTGGAGTATTGTTTGCCACTAACTTCACAGAATATTAGGTTCATGAGATAAATGTGCATTACACTAAAAGAGAAAAATCAATGAGAAATAAACAACTGCATAATTTAAAGGTCTCCATGGATATGGAAATGTGTGCTTCATGAAAATAGGTAAATGGATATGGTTTCAGCAAAAAAGCTGGATTTCTACATTTTTGTTTGCTTTACAGGTCAGAAATCTATCAACTATTTTGAGTCACTCCCCATTTCTCTTGTATTTTTATTTCCAGGTAATCTGGTATCCATCAGACCCACTGACAGTTGTTTCCCTCTCATCTTTCCCAGCTGCCCAAGCGGGCAGGTAGATGACTGGTGGGATTTGCAACATGAAGAAAGGCAGCCCTGCATATGTAAGCTAAAATGCACTGGTTAACTTCAATCTCCATCACACCTGTTCCATTCCTAATTCACAGAGGTCAAGATGATTGCATCCAAGCGATGATGATGGATCCCTAGGAAGGTAGTGTGTGCACTACATCCTGTCACTTACAGTGGTGTTTACTAATACATCATTTTTTGAATTACTTCTGTTCAGGCATTTTAACTAAAAGCAGTTGGTGTGTTAAACTTTTAAATGTAAATGCATTTAGGATGTTAACACCTACTCATTTTTAACTCCGTGTGCACAACAACTTAATAACATCATTACACATTATGAATACATCACTGTACATGATAAGCATGCTGTGGTATATGAGAAAATTGGATTGCACATTAACTCTAATTATTTGATAAGACATCATTAAACCAATTAACTATATTTTATCTTTTATTTTTCCACTGAACTATACTTGCAATTGCAAAAACTTAGTATCATTACCATCTAAGCTTTTAAGTAAGAGAGCAAAAACAATTCTGATATTGTGTAGACAAAACAGAAAAAGGGGGCTGGGATGATGTGCAATTTTTCAGTATCTATGTAAATCAGTCACAAAAAGACATTCAGATGCTGATGGAATCCCATCCCTTGCTTTGATGACACACTTATGTCACTGGATTGCTCTTCTATGAGTTCTGTGAGAGAGAAACCCATTCAGGTTTTCCCTTTTTCTAACTCCAGAGTTCCAAAATGGGCACATTGAGGACCAGTAGACATTCCCACTCATCCTCCACTAACACAGTCAGGTTGAACTTCTTGGCTGTAAAAAAGCTGCGCTGGCTCCACTTGGATATGAAAACAGTTTGCTTAGAAGCTCATCAGAGCTGTAAAAGGAATGGGATTGCATGTGCTAGTAGAACAAATAGGAGGCAAGCTACTGGACAAAATCTCTATCTGAGCAGTTCGGTGTTGGGCAGAAATCAACGCTGCCTGGGCACATGGGGACAAAGAGGGTTCAGAGTTGCTATGTACTTTGCTGCTCTCCAGATCACCACTAACACAACAGTTTAAATTTTTTTAATCTGCAAACTAAATTTATTTGTTATGGAAAATGTAAGCCTGTCAAATGTGAAACCTCACAATAATTTCTTTGAAAACCAGGGTAGGCTCAAATCCTATCTGTAAGCATGAGCAGAACCAGTAAAGACCCTATATGTAAAGTGTCATTTAGATATCTGGGCTGGGCTTCTGGATCTCCCAGGTCTCCCCTGGGGCACGTGGCTTGTATTAAGCCCTTCCTCAGTTTAACATGATAACATACTCCGTTCTGCTTTTACACAACTCAGCATGTAATATGCGTTTAACCCTGTAAAGAATACATACACAGACAAAGTCATCTAAAGATTGCCTTTACGATCAGTCCAAAAACACAGAAGTGAGAAAGTTATGATTTTTTGTCTTATGGACATATTTATACATTTCTTTAACAGATTTAAGCATCTTTTCCCATTTCCTTAAATGCAATCAATGAGTGAGTCTCCTATAAGAGTTGAACTAATGAGGTACTGATAAAAATTCATTGGTTTCACTTCACATGCAAATGGGCTCTAATAGGCTGCATTCAAGGTACAATCCTTATGGCACTAACAAGCAGTGTTACGAATGCTAAATGGTGACATTGTACATTCAGGTAGTAGCTACCACCTTCGACAGCTGGCTGTCAGAATTATTCCAGATAGCCAAGCACATCTTCCAAAACCTAGGTAAATATAGACATTTCCAGCAAAACTGACCTTCAAGCCCTGTTTACTGCATGCTACCTAATAAGTTTTGGGAGTGGTAGCAACAAATGCATCTAAGAAATGTCCTCTGGTACTTATCACTGTAAGTTACATACATATCTGCAAATAATAGAGGACAGAAATTTTGCTCCCCGAACTATGCCATCCTTTTAAATATAGGCTATTTTGCCTATTTAATGCACAGGAAATCATTACGCCTTGGAAATCTGATTAACAGCATATATATCCAATCACATTACTTGACTACACAACAACAGCCCTGCAGAGTAAAATGCCTCTGCCCACAAAAACAACCACCTAACAGTTATTCTCTTCTCTAGCAAGGCTTGTGTAAAAGTTTTCACAACCCAAATTAGTCCACGGATTAATACACAACTCATGCTTTTGCCTTGCTGCTTCATTTATCATTCAAGTATGGCCCTGACCCTGGCTGCAGTGAAGTTGGTGCCAAGAAAGCAGTTGGACTTCCCCAGATGTCTCTAAATGTCTGAAGCCCATACCCAAATGCCTAGCTGTACCTGCCTTTTGACACAGGCTATTACACAACAGCAGCATCAAGCATTAATATTAACTGGTAAGAAAAAAAATAACTAGAATAATTTATTTTTAAAACCACCTTTCATTAGAGCAAAATCAACTGTGAAAACTACTTATCAAGACCATTTACCCTACAGGTCACATCCTACAAGAGATAGAGGTAATTGATATTTAATAGGAATCCTGGCAATGTTATTTGAAGGCTGCTTTTGCCCTGAGTTGTTTTTGCATTTAGAAACACACTGCTGTCAAACTCTCCAGTTTCATAGACACTGGTGAAATAAATAGTTTGAAATTCTCTTTCTGTCCCCTGGTTAGATGGAAAGAGAAGCAGGCTGATGTCTGTGTGCAGCTCAGCAGTACTAGCAGTCTTTTTGATCTTGCACTTTGGTTCAGAGTTTTGATCTTTGATTCCCACGTCTGTTTTCTTGCCTGACTGCTTGTTAACAGCAGCGCCTGGGACAGTTCTTCTCACGGAAGGAATTCACTGAGACCTAACACTGCCTCTCTATTTGTGCTTTCCCTTCCCTTGATCCTACCCTTTCACATCTCGTGCTACGCAGAGCATGTTGCCAGATCGGCCTTCCAAAACCTGAAATGATTTAACACAGCGTACAAAATGTCATCTATATAATTATATGCAAAATGGGAAAAATACACAAGCACAGAGAAATATCCTTGGAAGAATTCCACAGAAAGATTTTTCTTTTAAAATTACAGGCTCTGTTGCACTCAGGGAGTTTCTGCTTCCAATTTCTTTACTCTTCTGAGGCATGAGTTTTTCACACTGGGCCTCCAAGTTTCTGCAAGGCACTTGATAAAGTAGCTGATGGAGAGAGAAAAAGAGAAAGTCTGATGTGTCTGGGGTGAATTTTATGCCAAAGGCCATCGTAGGAGTGACTTTTTGCCTCCCCATTTCACTATGTGTGCCTGCAGCCTAATCCAAACCATAGAAGCACAGACACAGCCTGGGTACCAGCAAGAGGATTCAGCCAGGAAAAAAACCCCACAGGTATTAGACAGCTAGAAGTAAACCCATATACATAAAAATGTATGCAGACATATATATGATGTGTGTGTATATAGATAGTCAAAATTTATTGGTTTTTAGACTCTCTAAATGCCTTGAGAAACAATAGCCTGCTAAGAAGAAACTGATAAACCAGATATTCACATACTTAGGAAAAGGAAAAAACATTATAGGTAGTTGCTGTTTCCTTCATAGCTATTTCCTGCTTGGTGATTTGCCCAACAGGCAATACTAGGGAGAAAACAAAATCCCAAAAGTCACTGCCCTAAACATGTTTCAAAACATCTGCCAAGCATCTACTCTGTGTTACGCTGTCATGTTGGCTACAAATCTGAATGACATCATGAACCTGACTGCCTCTGGAGAAATAAAAAGATGAAGGCTCAGCAGAATATTTGATGGTCTATGCAAGGTTCAGGCCACTCAGATCCAGAAGAATGAGAACTGTTCCCTGTGCAGCGAGGGCGGTTCCCTGAGCCACTCTCTCAGTGCCAGCAGCACCGGAGTTCAGCTAATCTCAATCCTCCAACATCTTCGGCTGCTACTGTGAAAGGGTATGTAATCCATTTGCCAAACCGGAGAGAAAAGGGAGGCAACAGGCACAGCCTTTAGACAAAACTTCCATGTGACACTGCTGCTCTTCAGAGAAAAGCCTGAAAAGGATTGTTGTAGGTGTTTAAACACCACCAGGAGTCCTAATGTAGCAGAGAACTGCCTCTTCAAGTATGACGAAGTGAACTAATACTTCTAAACGAGTCAAAGTAAGCTTGTGAGTCATTAAGAAGCTACATTTTCAAAACATTCTTCTTTTTTAATGCCCCTCTGTGAAAACTTACTCTTTGCAGTCTTAGTGTTACTGAGGAAAGACATTCTGGCTTTCTTCCAGGGGTCCTTTGGCTTTCAGCAACTGAAGAGGCGGGAAAAGAAAGAGGAACGGGAAGGGTCACAACAAGGAGGCATCCTGGACTTGGCAGATCAGCCCTTGCCGTCAACACGGCACCTGCCAGCACAGCACTAACCCATGTGTCAGACCACGTCCTGCCTCCTGCTCTTTCCTCCGGGTGACAAGTATCTTTATCCACACAATTTTATAGCCATCTGTTAACTGGGCGAGCAACACCACCCCGCGCTCCCTTAAATACTCGCCTCCGCCTGGGTATTTAAGGCCAAAGGATAATTAAGACACCACTTGAAAGACATACCCAAAACAAGATGGGTATAAGAAGGGTGAGCCCTTCTGAGGTCAATTCCCACAAACAGCACTAATGATCTTCTGAATAATGAATTAGGGAAGAGCGGCAGCTGGTGTGGGAGAACCAAGAGTTAGTGTGGATACAGTCAGTCTGGCTGCCAAATTAAAACCAACAAAAACAAATTAACCAGTGTCTTAAAAGGGTATGTTCTGCTGAAACGGCAATGCTGACAGATCTTCATCTCAAAAGCTGTTTCAGTTGCATCTAATAATTGCCTTGTGTAAAATAGTTCTTTCTCTCATTTCACTATTTAATAGCTGAAATATTATCATAAAGAAATCTGAAAAAGCAATTATTATGGGGTTTTGCTAGGTTCTTGTTAACTCTGGTAAACAACTGATTGTATCACACACAGATCAGAGAACGATGAAACACCCAGTCCAGCTTCTCCCGGGTCTTGTAGCACGGATGAGGCAAACACAGACTTGGATAAATCCACCAGGAGAAGGTGTGGGGGACAATCTTTTCCATGAAATGTCAACAAACTTGGGTCTGTTCCTGTTGTTGACAAAGTCCTCTCTGGAACAAACCAGGATCACTTTCACTATTTAATTCTCCAAACAAGACATCCTAAAAGCTAAGCACTGGGAAGGGAGGTGGGTGGTGTTTGGTGTTTTTCTTGATTCCATTAGGGAAGGCATCTCTATGCAGGTTGAAACCCATTTAAATGTGTCAGTTGCCTAAATGGGATTCTGGGATTAATGCCTATCCTGCTGCATGCTACCAATATATACTGTGACTTTTAAGCCATAAACCATGGAAAAGAGCAACGACCATTGTACAAGGCTGTAGAAGCTCCCAAATTACTGGTGTTTTGCAGCCGTATGCTTTTTTTCTGTTGTTGTCTGAGCAGAAGTATCGCAGGAATTACATGAGATTCACCTTTTGCACTCAAAGTCATGTTGTTTTCAAAAAAGACAGGTGTCTTCTGGAGTCAAGTGCCCCTCGGAAGTTCTGCGAAGCCAGGAAAGGTGAGCAAGAGTTCCTCTGCTTCTGCAGTGCTGGGTTCACCTAGAAGCCCAGAGCAGTGCCCAAGCGAGTACTGACATACATTCAGTTCTTCAGTGGGCCACTGAAAGCTGAATGGGATGTTTTACAAAGAGAAAACCTGCTCTCAGTGAGAAGTCCAGGTCAACAGAGACAAACTAAGATTAGAATTAATTAAGGTTAGGTGAAAATGGCTACTTTGATGTGTATTTTCCAGGTTTTTTTATACATTAACACTGGGTATCTAAGTTGGCAGAAGGAGTTTATTTAGCATGACATTTCTTTGGAACAAATTATTACTTCATAATTCAGGACTACAGGATCTTTAACCAAAGTCCCTGTAACCAGTGAGGTGGTGTAAGATGTCCAATGTGCCACTTTGGACATATTACTCTTCCAGTTTGGGCAGCTTCCACTGTATTTTGAACTGCCCAGGCTGCAAGAGTGCAAAGTGAAGCCATACTGGTAGAACCAGGTGATGCTGTAAAGCAGTGATACATTTAACAGCATAGGGAAAAATAATATATGTGGCTGTTGGCAAAACTGTCACCCAGAGACCTACTCCTCATTGAAGGTATTCATGCCTTTGCAAACTGCATTTTACAAACATGCAGGTAAAAGTGCAAATTGTGACTACAGCCCAAGAAAAAAGGAAAAGCCAAACATAAATAAAAGAAGATAGCATTTTCCTTCTCCCTCACTTCGGTACTGTAAGAAGAAATGAGAAAGGTTTTTATAGAAAAACCTTATCTCCTCTCCTTTGCCAAAACTTTGAAAAACTCAAAATTTCAGATTTGCATTTTCTATTTCCAAATCAAAACATGTATCAGCATGGCACAACCCCAACTCTCTGAGCTGAGTAAGAAGTTTCTTGAAATAAGGCAAGGTAAACAGAGGTTTTCTTGTTTATTTGTTTACTCAGCTCTTATACCTTGGGGCTAAACTACACCATCTCTTCTGTACGCAGTTCTGCTTCTCATTTTAGCAATTTGCTTATCTTTAAGCACAGTATTAAGTTTACTGTTGGAAGTCTGGAATTTTAGAACTCAGAGGATGCAACAATTCATTATCCTTGATATTATCCACTAATCCAAATCATATCTCTCATTCGGTTACAGGCTAGTCTAATACCGCTCCATCACACCTTATCTACCTGAGTCTTGTTTCTAGTCTTACTGCAGTCAGAAGAACTGCACTTGTGCTGCAGATCATGCCCTTTTTTATTAAGAAGAATGAAAAATATGATGAAGTAGAGGATGTAGATGCAGAGAATTAAATTAGGGAGAATAACCGTCAGGAGTTTGCGCTCTCCCTCACTGTACCTTGGAGATGATGCGTGAGGTTTGAAGCTTTGGGAAATCAATGTGGAAGTGTCAAATGTTTGACACTCTTCCCTTTTGGAAGCAAGATACGGAGCACATTTGTCATATCCCATTATGAAAAGCACCTAATGCAACTGATGTGATAGAATGCAAATTGTTTAAGTGGCCACGGTCTCCCTGGGGTGTAGAAATTGCACTGCGGGGAGCTGATTACCAAGGCTTCTTGTACACAGTGCATAGTGCCCAGGAGAGCTCAGTTAAGGGGGGTTTTCCTCCCTGTCAGGTGCTGTGTGGAGCTGACTTTTGAGTTAACATAAATTATTCATGTGGCTTTTATCAGTTGTTACCCTTACTTTGTCCTCTGCTTGATTTTGGTTCCAGCTGCCAAATTCCCTGGTGTCTTTCAAGTATAAATGATAAAGTGATATTCAAGGCACAATTGCAGTTATTTGACTTTTGCTAACAACTTCATACATTTCAGCGCTTTAATATTAATATATCCTAGGGTTAAATTACAGAAATTATGATGGTTGTTTTATCATCACAAAGAATACTCTAAATTCTTTCTGCTCCATCCGAGTTCTGAAGTTATTTTGATATTTTTAAATCCCAAGAGTTGTTTCTAAGATACAATGGAATCGTTCAGTGGCTTCCTTCTGCCTTTTCTTCAGCTTTTCAGCTTATAATAATATTCTTTACTAAGTAATGCCCATTAGCTACATGTATATCCTATTGTAAAATGTCTAAAGGAGAGTACAATCTACAATTATAATCCTATCACAGCAAAAATGTTTGCGATTTCCTTTGCAAAATGCCTTATAAAAAATGTGTGCATAAGAATTTTCTATCAACAGCTGAGAGGCTTTAAGTAAAAAAAACCTAAAACTTTAAATCCCTTTTTTTAAAAAAATATAAAATTATGCAAATTTATACTACTTAAATAAATTTATAAGGCACAAAAATCTAAGCAGGAAGGAACCATTTCCCAGGCAACTACTGAGACCAGATTCCAGCCTCTCTGGACTTTCCCTGCCATAAAGGAATTAGTTCAACATCAATGGAGCTGTGACACCTGTACTACCTGAGGATCTGTCCCCACACCCTTGCAAGTCAATCTGTGACCCATATAGTTGAGTGTCACCTGTAGTTAAAGATACCACGTTAACTGCTGCTTCTTCTAAAGATTTTAAATACCCAGAGAAAATGCCTGTGGTATACATTCATCCCTCTGCTCCTTTCTGATCCCATTACAACTCCATTGTACTGTTGGAGTGGTTAACTGAGCAGTGACGGAGCATGAAGTACAGTAAGATGAACAGGAGATGAAGAGATGTGAGAGTCCAGGAGTGCTGTGAAAGAACAAAAAAATGGATTGAGAGAGACACTCAGAGCTGCTGTGGTTGAGATTCACGAATCTTTCAAATTCAGGCTGAGACTTCAGTTCTGAGGAAAATGTAAACCCAAAATTAGGGGTTTCTTACCCTGAGTATTTTAGCCCCCTGTCACATCTGGTTGAAAGGGTACATCAGCCCAAAATATCTGCAGAAAAGATGAGGGGGCAAGTTCCAATACACACCTTCTTTCCCCAGGACACCAAGCTTGAAATTGCCATCTCCATTAAGACTTAACTACACAGCTTTCCGTAAGCTGTCACAGAGTTCCTGAGTGACAGGGTGGCGTTGGGAAAGCCCGACAGGGCCACACAGCTGAGAAGCACAGATTTCAGAGCAGAAGGTGGCAACTGGAGGTGTCAGGAGAGAAGAACAGGAGAAAGAAGACAAGCATCCGGGTCAACAAAGCACTCTCAAGAGAGATTTTGGAGAATTCAGTCATGTCTGATTTTTGGTAATGAAGGCAAATAAGCCTCCAGCTCAAAGCTCAAAAGGAGCTGGATACTGCTGTCTCTTGAGGGGCACCTGACTCTCTGAATCTGCGTGTGCTTCACTAGGCTGCACGGCAGCAAGGGCCTCACCAGATCCCACCTCCTCTTCTGCTGGAGGAGCTGAAATGTGGGAGAAAAACAAATTAAGACCTGGGAACTAAAAAGATCCTGGCATCAGCCATGATGAACAGCTTCAGCAAAGCAAACAAACAAAACCAAAATGAAGATGAAAGACGCCTTATAGAAATAAATATAAGAGATTAGATGATCTTGTTTTTTCTGCTGTCAGTCTGCTGTACACATTTCTCATATAACACTTGACACTTGAGCAATAGAGAATTTAGCAACTCAACTTCTTTGTTTACAGTTATATCAGTCCACTCTGGGTATGTAAATAATACATCATAATATTGAAATGGTTGCATTTATTACTACAACATCATAAAATGCAATGCAATCCACTTCTGTGCAGTCAAGTGCAGATGGGTAGGTGTTCAACAGCTACTTGAAATGAGAATATGCAACCACAGGCAGCACGCTGCTTAAGTAAATGAAACAGTCAAAAGTCATGTACCAGTGCCTGTTTCTGACACATTTGTTAAGCACTTACTCTTCTGTGTTCGCTGGTGCTTATAGAATTGCCTGAGCGTTTTCCTTCAAGGAACTCACACTGGATTCAGGAACTGGGTGTTCCTTCACCTTGGCCTCCCAGCAAGCCTGATGTTAGAGACGTGCTCTTACCCATATCAGGGCACTCACAAAAGGTAGCATTTTCTTTTTAAAAGGAAAATGTCAGAGCAAGGTTTAGGAAAACCATGCACTTGTATGCTCTTGAACCTACGGAGATTTAGACCTCATATCTCTGCTGCTCAGGAGACTGGCAGGACCTGCCCCATAGGTTAAGGTATCTCCCACCTCTCATGATGAAGCTTGGCCAACGTGCAAGAAGGATTATGAGACTGATGTCTCCAGGGGAGCGTGCACAAAAGATAACACTGCTTTCTAGCCTATAGAGAGCATGTAACTCTATAGGGCACAAGTACTCAAGAGGGATCAGGGGGATGCAGTGGTTCTGGTCTTTGCTCCCTCCTGTGTTCACACAGCCACTTCTGAAATCATTAGATAAAAATTGTTCCGAGGGCAAAGGCTCTAGGACTTTGCTCTAAATCCTTAGTTACAGCCTGTTTATCCTTTTCATTTTCATGGACAGGTAAGCAAACCTCTCACTGCTTTCTAAAGGGGAGCCAGCTACAACAGGCCAATAGAAGTACTCACTTCTAAGAAAAAAAAGAAAAAAATCAATAGACTTCTCTCCCCCCAAATCCCTCAAATCCATAAATAAAAAATAAAAACCAAAAGCATGCAATTAATCCTTACAGTAGGTGAAAAATTCCAGCCCTGAAGACCAGATCTAAAAATACTCAAAAAGACAAACAAATCCTAGTAGCCATAGCTCTTCTTATTGCTCAAAATATTGCCTTTGCCAGAAACTGAAGGAACAACAGCTCAGTGGAAAAAAGGTCTCCCGAGTCCATGTCGAAGTGTTTCTATCTGAACAGATGTCCTCCCTTTTCTACTATAAAGCAAACACACTCTTGCATGACTCAATTAATGCACAAACATGATAAACCTACTGGAAACAAAATAATTGTGTTTTTCATTTCTTCTATTATTATATATGCCAGATAGACGATAATTTGGAATGCAAGGCTTTAGTTATCAAAAATGATGTGGTTGCCTTTCTCAGTCATTAAAATTTAATGTTTGCAGCTGCTGATCACCTAGCACTGTATCTTTGATGTTTTGCATTTTCCCTTAGAGTTGACAATTCATTAGCCATATGCTTATGCTCTTTCCCCAAGAAAGTCATGCCTTTAGTTTTAAGTAATAAAGATATGTAAGTATACACACAGAAGGTTTCCTGCCTATGAGGGATCTTGCTTTGATGGATGTATTAAATTCATACTTTTTTACATCTGCAGAGCTGCACACCCCAGAACTTCTCCTATCACGGAAATACTCTTGTCACACTGGTAAACATTATCCACATGATGGAGGATGTGCTTCAAACTCAACACGATACAGATACAAGAAGTGGTCACTAACATCCTCTTCTTGACTGATTCAAGAACTCCAAAACATTCAAAGCTGTTACCAAGGCTAAAACCCAAAAGTTTTCCTACTGGAGAAATACTCCAATTTCTTTCACAAAATAAGGTACATTCAAAAAGCAGGTTTTAAAGGCATCTCCGAAATCTAAGTACAAGTGCTCCAGTACCAAATACAGCTTTTAACTGCAGTATTCTACAACTCTACCCATCCACTCTTCAGTGGAAATTCCTATCACTTCCATATCAGGTGTATCCTAAAACTTCCTGCAAAACTAATCTGAATTTTAAGTCCAAAACTAAGTTTTTCACCTTTTATTGCTTACTCTAAATCGATGGGGGGAGGGAGTGGAACAAGCATTTGTAAAGCTGCCAGATCTAAATAATGGTTGCTGAAACCCCATTTACAACAAATTGTACAAGCAAAGGTGATTAGTATGTATGAACCAAATTTTTTGAACCTGCCTCTTGTGTCAGATCAACAGTAGCATGGTGTTAGCACAGATTCACTGTGTAACACCTGCAGCACCAAACAAAATAAGAGCATTACTCACCTCCACAACACGAGGAGGCAGAGCTCCTTTTGCACATACTCAAGAGGCGGATGTGTTGGGCTGTAACTTGCTGTTTCAACACAGCTGCTGTGCAACAGAGTGCAGCAGTTGAAATTCCACCAAATTATCGTTTTCTGAAAACAATTCACGATTTTCCAACACCGCTGAACGCACCCTTACCCCTCTGTGACATATTTATGGAGCAACCACCTCTTTGGCTGATACCGATATTCAAATCTGCACACAGAGATGAGTTATGTAGTTAGAGAACATGTAGGAGACCAGCAATGTCTCAGACACTGTGGTGAAAAAGCAGTATTTCTACATCAGCTTGGGACAAACAGAGCTTTCAGACAAGGCTGATACAGAAACCCAGCTTGAAAGCAAAACATAGTAATTTTTTTCCCTCCTGTGTGGCCCCACAGAGCCTATCTTCCAGATTTTTTTTCTTCTAGAAAGAACCCGTTTTCTTCTCCAAAATTGTCTCTTTTAGTCTCTGCCTTAAAACGTAACCATTTGTACATGTATGAATAGAGCAGGCTTTGTTCCAAGAGTTGGAGCATCCACTAGAATGACGGGTTAACTCAGACCTTTAAGAAAAAATACTTTCCAAGAAAAACCCTATGAGCTTTCTTTTTCCAAGAATGAGCCCTATGGGAAAGAACCACTACACGGGATAAAGTGATCCAACATTAACCAGATGACAGTCCTTGTTTTCTTCCGGTGTCTTTCAAGATATTTGAAAAAATTACTATTATTTCTTCTGAAACTTTGCTGAAGGTAGAGTTAAAAGCCAGCTACGGCTATTCCCAGGTGCTGTTCAAGGATAATCCTATTTACATCTTGTTACTTGAATATGTACAGACCTTACATTAATTTGCTGACCACACAGTTGGGTGAGGGGTGTTCAGTCCCTATGTTTTAGGGGGCACATGGGACTCTGAATCACCTGACAAGGATACAGTTGACATGCTGGAGGGAACGGATGTCATCCAGAGGGACCTGGACAGGCTGGAGAGGTGGGACTGTGCCAACCTCATGGAGTTCAACAGGGCCAAGTGTAAGGTCCTGCACATGGGTGGGGGCAATCCCAGCACAAGCACAGGCTGGGCAGAGAATGGATCGAGAGCAGCCCAGAGGAGAAGGATTTGGGGTACTGGTGGATGAAAAACTGGACATGATCCAGCTGTGTGCACTGACAGCCCAGAAAGCCAACTGTATCCTGGGCTGGATCCAGAGCAGCGTGGCCAGCAGGGTCAAGGGATGGGATTCTCCCCCTCTGCTCTGCTCTGGGGAGTCCCCACCTGGGGTACTGTGTCCAGCTCTGAAGCCCTCAACATCAGAATGACATGGACTGGTTGGAGTGAGTCCAGAGGAGGCCACAAAGATGCTCTGAGGGCTGGAGCCCCTCTGCCATGGGGACAGGCTGGGAGAGTTGGGCTTGTTCAGCCTGGAGAAGAAAAGGCTCCGGGGAGACCTTACAGCACCTTCCAGTACCTGAAGGGGGCCTTCAAGGAACCAGGGAGGGAACTGTTTACAAGGGCCTGTAGTGACAGGACAAGAGGTAATGGGTTTAAACTGAAGCCGGGAGATTTAGATTGAGTATCAGGAAAGAAGCTGTGGATGCCCCATCCCTGGCTGTCTTCAAGGCCAGGCTGGATGAGGCTTGGAGCAACCTGGTCTAGTGGAGAGTGTCCCTGCCCATGGCAGGGGGTTTGGAACTCGATGATCTTTAAGGTCCCTTCCAACCCAAAACGCTATGGTTCTATGATACCGTGTCCCATTCAACATCGAGCAGTGCCTACCAGGCATTACATAGAATCTGTACTCAAGATCTTCCTTTCTTAGTGACTAACATGCCTGAAAGAAGAATTTCTTCTGGAATCACACACCGTAAAGCAGAATTGAAAGGAATCTCCTGGGCTTATCGGTTCAGTGTGGTGCTATCGCAGACAATCTCCCCACATCATTTTTGTCCTAAGGGTACCACATTAAAAATTACAAGAAACATCTTTAAATGCTAAAGAATTTTCTGAATATTAAATCACTTTAATATAAGTTTAATTGTATCTGAGATCACTATAAATAAACATTTTTTTTAAATCAACTTGTTAGTATCTGAGTGTTAAAGGCCAGGAATTCACAAGCAATTTAAGCTCTTAAATAACTTGAAAGGTTCCCCAATTAAATATTGAAAGTATTGAAAAACCCTTCCAAAGTATAAAATTACAGACCTTGCTAATTAGGATGGTATAAGTAACACCCTCTCTTTCCAAATTATCCTACTTCCCTTGTTCAGACTGCAATTTATTATGGAGTTAATGAATAATTCATAGGTACTGTGAGATCTTGGCCAACCCTGCACAAAATCATCTGTGAACCACGCGCTGTTTGAACTTACAGCCACTTGGTTGTAGTTGCGTTCACCACCCCAGCACCTGGGATGTTTTACTGTCTGGCACATTCTCAAACCTGAGATCACCAATACTTGCACCAGATTCACTTTTCCAGCAATATAAGAATCTATAACACACACTAAAATCTATGAATGTAACCACATGCTCTGAACTTTCAGAAGGAATTATAGCTATTTTGGCAAATATCTTGAAGGCACAAGAAGAATCATCATGCCATGGGAAATCAGTGAGACACAGATGTTCATTTACAGGGTTTGTGCCTTTTTTTTTTTTTTTTGTATGATGGTAACAAACACCTTGCAAAAAATGCCTTAATTTCCAGAAAAATACTAAATACCTGTAAAAAACCCTGAACGCTAACCATCATACTCAAGTTTTAGGAATTCACACTACCCTGAATTTAGCAGCTTAGGAGAAAACAGCCAATTCAAAGATATTCAACATTCCCTGTACCTCAATCTTCCACGTAGTCCAGAAGAGACACAGGGAAAAGACAAAAAGGTGTTGAGGAATTTAACACATTAATCATAATGGCAGCAACACCATGAGTTCTGCTCTAAGTCAAGAGAAATCTCGAATATACCACGTTTCTAAGTGCTGATGGTATGAAGTAGGTTAGATAGCGACAGGGGAACAAAAGGCATGTGACTAAAGGAATACAGATTCATTTCAGACAGTGGTCTGAGATACGTAAGGGAGCTAATGCATATATCCACCGCTGTCTGCTTTTATTAATAACATTTAACAGTGAGTTTGGGACTATTTTTCCTTCTTTTCACACTCCAAACCCCACCAATGAAAAACTGTAGCCATAGTAACCCTGATGCTGCTGTTAGGGAGAACTGCCTGCATCCACTCAAAAAAAAAACAATGAAAAAAGGTGGTTTTAAATTGAAACATCAGCACTGAAATAGCAAGGGTGGGGACAAGGTCTTTGCTACTGTGTTGTAAAAGCAAATACATCCAAGGACCAATTCAGCATCAGTGTCCAATAAAATGGGTAGGTTGGGACACTCGGTGCTGTTGCTGCCCTTTTCTTTTTTTTAAATGATTCAAGCAGTTATGTCAGAGACCAAAAGGCAAAGGACATCATCACCTGTGACACCCTAGCCCCACTGATGTCAGTGGTCCATCTCGCAGTGATTTTGTCCACAGTTTACATCTGTGGAGAGTTTCTGAGCAGGATAAACTCAGGAGTACAGCAAAAAAAACCATCTACAGCAGTACAAACTTCCTGTGCCTCCATCCTGAACATATCCTGATTGTAGGAGAGGCATTCCTGCCACAGTTCTTCCAAAGGTGAGAACATCCTAAATTCATCGTAACGGATCCAATAAGGAAGCCTTCAAAACTCACCTGGTAATAACAGCGTGGGTGAAGATGAACAGATTCCTCTCCCTGCCCGCAATGACTTTGAACAGCAATATCTGTGCCTTCAGCACATCAGCTTACACTGAGTTTTCTCACGTCATCACTGCCGTCTCAATAGCACTCTAACCCAAATTACAGCATGACAGCAGCATTAGGCATTTGTTACACGACACCCTCTACCCTCCCTCATCATGACCATGTCCTACAGAGAAGATGCAGAAGAGAGGCCCCAGATACGTAACTAAACTTCTGTTATTCACACAATTTCCCACAACAGTCAGGTACTTTCTTAAACTGCAGAAAGTTCCAAATTGGCAGCAAAAGCTAACACCGGTGTCCAAGCGGTCCCATTGGGGAAGACAGCTCAAGCCAGCAAGAGGCAGGTGCAGAGTCATTTTGCAGTTTCCCCAGTGACCTCACAAGAGCGGGTTCGGGAGGTGATCCATACCTGGCATACCCCAAACAGCCACCGTCTGAATCCTACTTGTCAGTACCGCTGTAAAGACAGAACTGCTCACAGCTCCCATCCAAATTTAGCCAGGCAATTTAATCAGCAAAACCAGAACCAAATAGAAAGCCCGGGAACACCTGCAGTGATGCCCAGCCCAGTACCAGCTTTTCCGTGCCTTTGTCAAAGTGTTCCTAAGAATATGCCCTGATTTCTTTTAAGCCAGTTCTTTTGCATATTCCCTGCTGGAGCAAACAGTAGCTCTCTAAATGCCTCAAAAAAGCATCTAATTTAGATTTAATAGGGCAGTGAAAAAATCTATGGGTTTTAAAAGAACACTTTCAGCAGTTTAATGAGTACATGGGATAAATATGGGCAAGAAATATTCCAGCAAGACAATGCAGTGCCTGGTTTGGAGTTTATTATCCTAGGCGATATACTTGCTTAGTTTACATTTGTGATTAAATTTGCAATAAAAGTTGCAACCCAGCTGAACCGCAACCCCCTGTTTTACAATACGCAGTAGCAAACACAAAAGTGGAAAATCCACCAGCGTTTCATCGGCTTGTGCTCATGGTGGACATTTACTGAAAATAAGCCCCCAGAAGCTCAAGCACTTGTAATAGCCAGGATACTGCCTCTCGCTCGCCAAGTTCGTTTACAGGAGTTGCCCCATTGAGGATGTGCTTTAGTCCTCAATCCAACCATGCAAAACCTACCAGTGTCTACATCTCCCTCTCCACCTTCCTGCCCCTTTCTATCCCATCTGCAGTAATTGTTGTTCTCTGTCAATTCCTGGCTTGTGTTCATGCTTTACACCTCTCTTCAATCCCCATTTTTTGATTCTGGAGACTATTTCTGGGCCTAATCCTGCAGCTGCCCTGCATACAGCAAAACCTGCCTGCTTCTGAAAGCGGGGAGATTTAGATTGGATATCAGGAAGAAATTCTTCCTGGAGAGGGTGGGGAGGCACTGGAACAGGTTGTCCAGAGAAGCTGTGGGTGCCCCATCCCTGGGAGTGTCCAAGGCCAGGCTGGATGAGGCTTGGAGCAACCTGGGCTGGTGGAGGGTGTCCCTGCCCATGGCAGGGGGTGGGACTAGGTGGGCTTTAAGGTCCCTTAAAACCCAAACCATCCTGTCATTCTGTGATTCTATGATTCTCTGTATCAGAACTGAGCAAAGAAGTGCAGTGACAAAGTTCTTCCTTATCTGTGCAGGCAAAAAAATAAAATCTACTTCTGTCTAAACTGCCCACAGCCTCAATCACTCAAGAGAATAGATGGAACAGCATGAAAAGAGGATGTAGCAGTGTCAGACAAACTTCTTCATAGCTAAACTGCAACACACTAGGTCTTGGGGCTGGTTGCTATTATCCATTTAGAGCCAGTTGCTGCCAATTCTAGGTGGGTCAGAACCCGCTTGGTAGGTGACTTCACTGACTGCAGGTCAGTGCGAGCAACAGCTGTGCTTTACAGCACCTAACAGCCTCGTGTGCTGGAAGCCTCCTCAGTGACTCTCCCAAGAACCGTCCGTGATTGCTCCGCTCCGTTGAAGAGAACGTTTGAGATTGCACTGCTTAACGTGAGGGGCCTAAGTGGGCACAGGCTTGTTTTTGCACTCCTGGTTTTATCTGATACAGGAGACATTTGTCTTGTGGCTCCTTCCAGCAAGCGTAGCAACTCACTGCTGCTGCAGTCCCCCAGCTCAGTGTCAGGTGAGTTGCCAGCTCAGGGCTTGTTTTCTTGAAAAAAATCGTGTTCAGGATTGACCACAAACATTTCTGGGAACAAGTTGTCTTCTCTCAGACCCTTTCACACAGGGCACCAATAGGACTCCTCTTACGACTGCACTTGAAGGTTCTTGCATTAAATTGTGCTTGCTGATACAGCTAATAAATGCACTAAAGGACTTATTAGGGTTTTGAAATATATACCTTTGCCATTGGCTTGCTTTGTCTATGAAGTTCAATTAGCAGTCCCTACTTCAGAGAGACTGAGGAAGGTGGACTGATAATTAGTTTAGGTCCTGCATTTTAAGGTACTCAGAGGAAAGGCACCCTAAGTGCACAGCATTACTATTAATAGCATGTTTTTGCACTGGCTCATAAATATCTGCCCTGCTTCTTCTCTCTCTTTATTTTTCCCTCATTTTCAAGGAAATTATCATATTTTAGAAAAACATGCTAATTGGATGAAACCTCAGGAAAGAAAATGCTCAAATAACCTTGGAAATGATGAATTTTTTTTATGATTGACTATGTTTATTTCAGGCAGTAGTACATGTAAACTAGGAGAAAATGGGAATATAAAAATGTATAGTATGTCTACCACATAATGGTTCCTTGCAGGAGGAGGAACAATAAATATTTAATAAAAATGCAAATATAAAGCCATCCAAGGAGCAACTTCTGCCATAATTTCACAGGGAGAGACCAAGTGCAGCTGGGTTGACACCCTGGACTTCCTTCAAGAGCCGACCCTTCAGCAATTCATTCCCCTGCACCTAGAAAGGATTGAGCTGAATTATTTATGTTTTGGAAATCGTTGGCAGTCCGTGTTCATCACTCCGACACCAGAGATGCAGTTACTGCATCTTGTGCCAGCAGGTTCTCCTCACATGTAAAACGCAAGAGCAGAATGGAGCTTGCTTTCAGCTTGCTGAATTGTCTCCTTGGCCTCTTCTGGGCACGGGTAGGTGATGGCACCTGCGGCAAGCAGAACCTCCTGAAGAGGAGGAGGCATAAGCAAGGACAGAAAATGGGGTTGTTGGTTTGGACTCTGGGCAGCAGCTGTTGAGGAGCTGTGTCCAACATGGATGAAAGGACCTATTTATGGCTTGCTGATTTCTTTTCTTATCTCTTGGGTGTCTTTCAAGACACATGATCCAAATGAATGAGTTCCCTAAATACTGAAACCTATTTAACTGATCATATCATTGAGCAGCTAACAGGAAACATAAATCATTTTACTATCTGCGTTCTTACTATAACAAAACATGGTTTGGTTTTTTTTTAGACCTGTTGTTTAGATCAGTAGAGAAACTTCAGAAATCTTGCACGAAGCACTGGTTATGATTTGCACTGGGCTTGTGGATGATGCCCAGTCTTCCTGGGCTGCAGGCAGCACCTTTACTTTCAGAAATGAAGATTAATAGAATGTAATTTGGTAGGCAAAGCTAGAGCCATTAGCTTGTGGTCAGACCTGCTCATGAATGCAGATTTAAAGTGAAAAGAATGATTTAAACGCAGCTGGCTGGGAGCACAGTAGGCTGCTGGTCAACACTCCGACTGCTCAGCTGAGACAGTGTTGTGGGGAACAAAGGTGCACAGGGCTCATGCAAAAACCAACTACAGGGTGTACTCCGCATGTTACTTTGTTTTCTCCCCAGGAATGCCTGGGAAAAACTCAGGGGTGAAGTTAAAACTCAAAAAATGTGTGGCACTGCATCTCTGCCGAAGCAGTGCATCTCCGAGTACTGTGTGGGAGTCCAACACATTTACACACATCTACCCATACCCCTTCCGTAGTATTTAAAATAAGGAAGTGACAAGAGGAAAGAAACTTGTACTGAGACCTGATACTGCTTTCCCTATTTGTCCTCGGTTTCTCCATCTGCTGTGGAAAGAGGAAGTGCCCAAACTTGTAAACAGGGTGATCTCACATGTCAAAGGTGCTTAACAGTGACACTGTGCCACAGCCCAGACTGGTGTCAGCTGGCGAGATGTCACAGGAGGCAGAGAACCTGCCCCAGTTCTCACTACTGAGAGCAGGGCTTTTGTAGTACAATTTTGTCTCTGAAAAGTAACATAAATGACAAAATTACTTTTCTGTCTGTGCCTTGGAAAGAGAAGGTGACTTCTCCAACAGTCAGCTCTGCAAACGCAGTCTGACAACTGAAAGCAAAGCTGTGATATTTCTGGCTGTTACACCACTGATAGGAACAAAAATGCAGCATCTTAACTATGCTGGATAGCCCCAAAGCCAGACCTAGGCCTGAGGAGGCTGGTGTCCTTGGACATCCTCCACCAGAGGAGCATGCCCAGCCATCTGCAGAGAGAGAAGGGCTTTTCCAAGAAGGAATTCAGGCTTTGTGTTGTCCATTGCTCTAAGACTGCTGCTGGCAGAGCAGCCCGCTCACACTGACTGCAGAGGGGCAGTCCCACGCCTTAGCCTCTCTAAGTTTCCACTTGGAAAACATATTCCTGGTGTTTGGGCCTGAGCATCCGCAGAAACCACAACCTTTCCTCAAAACTACATTTTCCAAGGGAATAGACAGAATGCTCACCTAAGAAGCAGCTGCAAAAATGTGTGTTTAATCCTTTCTGTCCATCTGTGTGGCTTTTGGTATTACCTCCTGTGCTCCGTGTGAGCCGTATCCCACACTCAGCAGGCAGCTTCCTTGTGGGCATTCCTGGGAAAATCACTGCTATCACGCTCATGTTTGGGACTCAGAGAGAAGTATAATGTATGCAACACTGCTTCCTTCACTATCATATTTTAAAGAATCCCTGTTCAGTTTTGCTCCCAAAATGTCTTGTGGTGCAGGACCCATTGCTCAGTGCCCATACATCACGCTTTTTCCCTTCGAGCACGTTCCTGTTGGCAGTCAGGATGAAATCTCCCATCTGTTTACGAGGACTTTGAGCAGCTGCAAAGGACGAATCCCTCTACATCAGGAGCAAAACACGCTTGGGCTCTTCTGTATCTTGTGGTATTCATTTGCCCAACACAAAAGGAGACGTTGAAACTTGGGACGCAAGGCAAAATCAACATCTTGCCACTTTTCTGCTTCTCTTTTCCACTGCTACTTCTGTCGGAGCAGCCTTGGGGTACGGCTTTGCTCCTTTTACAAGCTGGAAGAAAGCCGAGACTGATCCATCAGCCATAAATTTCTGCAGCGCAAAGGTACTTCAAGCCCACTACTTTCCTTCCTGGGCATGCCGTAGCCTAGACACGGTGGTGGGACAGTGGCCAATAATGCAGCACCAGTCACTCCTGCCAGTAGCAGTTTCTTTATACCCCTGAACCAGTGCAAAGAAATAATAGCGCCACCAGAGGTATATTTGCATTCAGCCTTCCCCTGTTCCCATCGTGCTTTGATAGCACAACAGGACATTTTAATGGCCTGCTACTAAATGCCTCCATTTTGTTCACTGCTCAATACATCATAATATTTTGGTTTCATTGACTTTAAATTGAAATATTCTCTCTGTGGTGTGTTCCAAAACTTGTACCTGTGAGTAGTTTCCCCACAAGGCCAAACTTCTCTTTTGAGAAGGATTTGGTAACAAGTTGAGTGGGCTGGCTGATTCCCAACCAATTATTTATTCAGAGAAACTTCTGCTTGTGAGCAGACTGCAAAGTCCTCAGGCCTGTTTCTCACTCAGAATTATTCATGGGTTTTCTCAGTGACAGATAGCTGGTCTGCAAAAATGTGTGTTTCACAATTTTTCACCCGAAGAAAGCTCAGTCACTTGGGGATCTGGGAACGTGGCAATCCATACAGGAAGAAATACAACACTGCGCTGCGCTTGGTATGCTGACACAGTGCGATACGCTGTCATGTAAAAATACCTAAAGATGCTCAGATCCTAGGAAAAATGTTGGGTTTTTTTTTTAGTTAGCCTCCCTGGACAGCTTGGTCCTGTATTCCTGTAAGAGGAATGCCAGCAGGTCGACTTTAAAGAGGCTCGTAGAGCTTGACATGGAACTGAATTGTGCCTCATGGACATAACCTTTGTAACCAAAGTGAAGAGAGAGCTAAAAGGCAAGGAAGCCAGCCAGAACCCATCATTGCTACCAGTCTCTCTGCAAGCAAGCTACCAAGTAACCTGCCTCCAGAGGTTATGGGCTATGGGGAGCAGAGACATGGATGTACTACAGCGAACAATGAACCTCTGTGTAGTACAAGGCACTACAGAGACAGGTTTTTCAGCCCTCTTGAAGGCCAAACAGTCCTCATCAGCAGCTTCAAACTAAGAGCAGAGAGAGGATTAAGTAAGGAATACTGTGCTCTGATTTCCTGGGGCAAAAATTAGCAAATATCAGCAGAACATTGGAGCAGAATAAACATTTGGGTGAACCGTGCTAATGAAAACTTTAAAATCAATAATATGGTTTCACAGGGAGCTATAAGGAGCAAAGACAGCTTCTGGGACTTCAGGAGGGACGCGAAGAAGAACATTTTCCAAAGAAATTGTGATCCTAAGGGTTTTCTCATCCCAAAGAATGTATGCTTAAGAGAGGTTAGCATCTGACATTGAAGATGATATATCCTATTTTGCAGTTAATCTAAACACACAAGGGCATGATCCTGAATGCACAGGCATCATCGTGCTTGATGGAAAAACACATGAGGGTTTCAAACAAGCAGGTTAAGGCACAAAAAGTCAGAAGGTAAGGACAGGCAGCAGGGAAACCATGGCTCTGTACTAAACTTTGGCATCTTAGTGAGTAAAAGTAGAGTTGCAGCTCATCAGCTTTACTTCTAAAGGTACCTACAGGTGGAGATTTCCAACAAAAAGCAACCTGTACAGGCTGCATCACATTTTCCTGAGCCTTGGCTAAATTAAAACTGGCTTTTGTTCAGGGAAAGACATTAAGACAAAATAGTCAAAATCTCTTTACATACTAGAGGATGAGTTACCAACTATTCTAAATGGCCAGTACCCAAGAGGTGCAGGTAACCAGCAAAGAACTGACACGATGTATGTTTTACGTATGTTTAAAAACAAATAATGTATTAAAAGGCCCGTCCTATACATGATGCACATAAACAAAGATCTGCATAGACACTTCAAGCAGCAGCAACATGAGCAGATCCTCCCAGTAAGCCATCATGAGCTAAAAACCCACAAGGCATTGGTATCTTCTCACCAATGGCCTCAAGTCTGGGAGACAGTACTTTATTATATTTTTATTTATTAAAAAGTTTATGTTACAGTCTGATCTGTTTAAGTGCGGATATATGTTGCCCTATATTTTTTTGGTGGTCTTCTCCTACACCAAAAATATCTGTATCTACTTGTTTTAAGAACTAGAGTCTTTAGATTCAGGTAGTTAATCCCAATATCCCAGAATAGAAGATATCAGACACACACAGTTTTGGAGGAAGATTAACTATCAAGGGGAAGACTGGATTTCTTCTCCATGATTCAAAACTTGATGCTTTCTTCAGACATCTTGTTAACCACAAACACGCATTACGTTGTTCTTTTCCTTCAAAATAAACAGCAAGATCCCTGTCCCAGTGAAGTCCACTGGAAACCTGCCATCTCAAGCAATATCTCTCTAACTCACTGTCATAAGGGGACACAAGTGGTGACCATAAGCGGTGTCATCCTTGATATGATACCTCTTATACAAATTTAGCCTGCAAATTTTTATTTCTCAGGAATAACCATTTTGGAGAGTTAGTTTTTATAAACTGTTATTTTATCAAGCTGTATATTTACACAGACATAATTTGCCAGTCCCTTTGTTCACTCGACAGCATCCAATTATCCTCTGAACTCCTTCACAGAACACTTAATTTCCCACTTTGGCAGTTCCTACTGTATTTCAGCTCACCTTTCTGCTGAGGCTCTCTCTCCAATCCGTTAATAGCTCTGGCCTTTAGGAGCTGCCGACTCACTGACAGTTCCCACCAAGTCCTTTTACCATGGCACTAGGGCCTTCCTCCCTAGCTGTACGCTTGCGTCTTGCTCACCTGGTTTCCACTACACCCCCGGCTTTCCTAAGTAAGTCATGAATTTTCATTCCCTCTCTTTGACTAATATTTTGTCACGCAGGCAAGATCTGATTGAGTCATATTTATTGCTGCCTGGTGCACTCCAGAAACCTTTACATTTTCCTTCCTACAAATTATAGGCTATGGTAATACATACCCTGTAACCATGCATTAATATTCCGTCTATTTTTGTTTTGCATAAATGCTAGCATTGACTTGGAATCGCTGCTGCTTCAGCACCAGGGAAGGAGGGAGAAAGAGGAGGATTTTGCAATTAGTGATGCCCAACTACCCTCCTCCAGAAGATGGCTTCAGCTGCTGCAGAATCAGGCCAATGTGAATGTTTTAAAAACTACCCTGAATTTTTTTCAGAATCCTTAAAGCAACTGTAACTATTTCCAGAATAATTTCCAAACATCTTAATTGTGTAAACCCTGGGAAAACGAAACATTTCAGATTTTGAGAAAATAAAAACTACTTGGATTAGGACAGGGGAGATTTCATTTATTTGAGATATTTAGAGGTTTTGAAATTGTCTGTAATGAAAAGCTTCCTCTTTGAATAGTAATCTACTTTTTTTTTAATACACCTTGAGTGTTTTCAGCCTCTTGAAAACGCCTCTTTGGCTCCCCTAGTAAATAGCCCTGGATTCAAGCCGGGCGTGCTGGAAGCGATGTCAAGCTACGGTCCATATGTTAAATGCGAGGGTACCCTCTAGTGGTGGCCGTGCTGGATCTTCTCCGTGGGACACCAGCACTGTTAGAAAAGGACCAAGCAGGGCTGGTCCCTGATGTTAAACGCCATCCCAAATGCAGGCACCTGCTCTTTATGCAATGTTTTTCTTTTCTTGAACTTTACTCATGTAATTTCTTTCCTATTTGCTGGTTCTTTACATCCAGTGCGATTTCTTTTTCACTTCACAACATCCATACAGAAATTCGAACTGTGACTTTTCCTAAACATTCCTTACAGAATCAGGGTAGTCATTTGAAAGCATCAGGACGTTTAAAAAGTGCCTTTATATCCAAATTGGAATAACTCAATTTTCAAATCTGATGCCAATTTTACCAAAACTTCTCCATTTTTCACTGGTGCAGATTAATTAAGAACAACAAACACAAATCTGACACACCAAACATCACTCCTCTCTGGCTGTGGCTGCACACAACAAAAGCCCAACATCCCTTTTGCTACTGCTTTTACTAACCTCAACACCAAAGAAAACTGCAAAACAAGAACACAGGCCCAAGGAGCCAGCAGAATGCAGAGCCTCACCACTGGGAAAATGAGAGCTCAGCAGCAACCAAGGATCTTCACTCGGAGTTCGGTGGCTTCTGCGCAGCCAACGGCGTTCAGCACCAAACTGCAAAGTATGCAGCTTTCTGTCCTTTGCTTGAGGTAGGCTGTAGGTCAGCAACACAACACCGGGGGCTCGTAACGCACGGAAAATGCCACGCTCAAACTCCTTATCAGCATTTTAAAATATGCCTAAGCTTTCCCGAAAATAAATTTACCATGGCAGGTGGCAGTAGGTTGTTCCACTCATTAATTTCCATTGATAATTAAATTATTAGTTTTAATATAATTAATTAAGCCTCAGTAGCATGGATTTGGTTCTGTGAAAATCTTGCAATCATTCTTAGGCAGATTCATGCCTCTCTGTTTGTGTATGTATAGGAATACAGAAGACTGTCAGCTGCTATTTTTGTGCCCAGCCATCCTGTGGATTTGTTGGCAGTTAATCAAAAGAGGATTTCATTCTATACGTTGCTATACATGGTACATGGTAATCACAGACAAGACTGAAGAGAGCGAAAAGAGGGAGAAATACATCCTCTTATAGAATCCTGGAATGGTTTGGGTTGGAAGGGACCTTAAAGATCATCCAGTTCCAACCCCCCCTTCCATGGGCAGGGACACCCTCCACTAGTCCAGTTTGCTCCAAGCCTCATCCAGCCTGGCCTTGGACACTCCCAGGGATGGGGCATCCACAGCTTCTCTGGGCAACCTGTCCCAGTACCTCCCCACCCTCTCCAGGAAGAACTTCTTCTTGATATCCAATCTAAATCTCCCCATTTTCAATTTAAACCTGTTATCCCTTGTCCTGGCACTACAGGCCCTTGTAAAAAGTCCCCTTCCAACTTCCTTGTAGCCCCTTCAGGCACTGGAAGGTGCTATAAGGTCTCCCCGGAGCCTTCTCTTCTCCAGGCTGAACAAGCCCAATTTTCTCAGCTTTTCTTCATAGGAGAGGGGCTCCAGCCCTCTGAGCACCTCCGTGGCTGCCTCTGGACTCACTCCAACTAGTTCATGTCCTTCTTATGCTGAGGGTTCCAGAGCTGGACACCGTACCCCTGATGGGGTCTCACAAGAGACCCGTCTTCTTCACTTTGTTCCACTTTTTCTTTCCAGTGAGCGAGTTAAAGTTAAATTTGACATGGTTTCTTTTGCACAACAATGACCAGAAATACTGCACACAAATCAAGATGCTGGTGTGTCAGTGCTGGCGTGCTCCTGGGGAAGGGTACTGTGGCACAGAAAGGAAAATTAAAACGTTGGAGTACATGGGGGAATGAGAAGGACATCACTGAGGATAACCCTCATGGGTAACACAGGAGGTCAAGTTCAGGCTGCCCACACACCCTCAAAGAAACACATCACCTGGAAATTTTTGTTTTGTGAAGCTGGTCTGAAAATGCCCTGGGAACCATGAATGTTTGGGGAATTTTACATCCTGCCAGTATTCTCCTAACAGCTACTGCTCTTGTTGCCAATCCAGGCTGTCAACACAAACTGTATTTATTTTAACATAAAGCTGGTTTTCAAGGCACTGAATGACTTCAGGTCAACTGATTAAGAGGTTTTACGTGAAGTTTCATTCTTGTTACTCAAAAGTAACTGATGATAGAAAACATGAAGATGGTTACAGAAATTGATGGACACCAGCCGCTGTCTGATGAAAGCTCTGTAATGTGGGTACAGGACTGAAGAAACAAGTTTGAATAACGTGTTTGCATGTCAGCCTCCAGCAAATTGCAGAGTCCCATGGTAAGGGGGATTCCTTTCATTTCTGAGAGTTTGGGGAAAACAAAGTTCAGAAGCTACCTGCTATTTGCGATATTTGGCAGTGGAAAATCAGATATTAATGATATTAGCATTTTAATCTGATTTAAATCTTCTGTCTCTGCTAAGGAAGCCTCTGCTGATATTGTAACTTCTTTTATTGACCCCTGTCTCAGTCATGGAACAGCGTGAGCTTCCCACAGTCCTTTCCAGGCTTGCTGGCTATTTCGGAGGTAAAGGCTCCAGCCCCGTGCTTTTGTTCCCAGAGAATGCTGCCGGCATGCCCAAGGCTGATGCAAGAGGGGAACTGCCCAACTGCGCTGTCTGATTCATGCTGGCTTTCTGATCTCTGCAAATTTTCATCCATGACTTAATCCTTATTGGCACAGTGATATTCCCTTTGCCAGCATGTCTAACTCAATCTACATGTTCAGACTTCCTTACCAATTATTTCCAGGTCCTCTGGCTACTCTAGGACTATTTTTAGTTGATATTATTGTTATTATTACATGTTAGTCATGAAAGTGTATTGTTCTTCCCATTTCTTTTTCAGTGCTAGATAGATGTCCTTACATGCAGCGTGTTTACAAGAGAAGAAACAGAGTCTGGAAGTCTCCATCTTCCATTTCAAGGCTCTTCCAGAAAATCTCTTTGTTGCTAGTCTCTCCTAACCATGTGCAGTGGGTAAAATGCAGAATATTTCTCTAACAGCAATAAATCTTTTAGTTGTAACTCCTCATTGTAGGTCTTAGTTATGTTTTTAAAAAATGAAGTTACCTTTGTCATATCAGTTTTTAGGTAAAGTCCATGAGTAAATGCTTTTGACAGCCAGGTTTTACAGTGCGAGCCAAGAAGGTGTTATATATAAACAGAGATACAGAAATTATTTGTTACTGTCACTGGAAAATGTTACCTAAACCTTTCTGCATTCTTCGTACCATCTAAGAACAAGCACAATTCTTCTCTGCCTCGTACCAAGTGATCTCACATGGCAGACATTATGAACCTAAATAGACATCAATCACTGCGGAATTCCATACCTCAGTAGCTTAAAGGTGGGTAAAATGTTTAAAAATAATAAGTAAGGGGGAGAAAAACAGAAAAAGTGGCAAATGTGGTGTTATATAATTAACATCAAAATAGTTAATACGTATCTTAATATAGCTCAGCATCAGAAGGACTGGCAGAACCAGCCTCTTAAAAAAAAATAAGATGTTTATACTTAATAATTCTCATTAATTAATGCTAAGTAGCTTGAAACAGTTCCCAGTACCCAGCACAGCGTTACTGGCAAAGCAGCTTCCAATCCTGTGAAAATGTTCTATTTCTGTAATGCAGCTTAATCAGCATCAATACCCTCCTCATTCACTGAAAGGCAGTAAGCACCGTAAAGACACTTGGTATTTCTACAGGAGCACCGTGTGTAATTCCATCAGAAATGCACTGCACTTCAGTATTCAGGATAACATGGGTAAAGGCTTCAAAAAATGTGTCCCATCACATACTGATGTCTGTCTTCCACAGCTTCCTAACTAAACTACATGTATCTGGTTTGAGTTCAAGGCAAAGCTTAAGGTGATATTTTTATTATGAAGTGAGAAAAAGCTCATTTTTTTTCAGTATAATACCATCAACCAATAGAGTTGTTTCTCTCTTGTTAAATGAAACGTTCAACTTAATTAAGGAAATTCTCAGGGAAGATCTGATTTCTGTCAGCCAATGGCAGGCACACAGGCTCAAAATAAAATAGCTGCTTTTTAACAAAAATTAGGGCATTTTGCAAGCATTAGACTGTAGCTTTATACTTTAGTTTGCTCTAGCAAGCTATGTTTAGTCAAAAAATGCAAGTAGAGATGTATCCAGGCAAGGAACTGAGGCATGAACAAAATTTGGGTAAAAAGAGTAGGATTGAATACCTTCTTGCCTCAATACGTTAATTCCTTGAGGGGCTCCTTCTACGCACTAGGCATTTTCTTTGGCTTGGCTAAACCCACTGGCCTCTGCTCACTTGAAAGCCACTAGTTCTCCATGAAACACCTATCAAACTTCAGCCTTAAAGAAGGTCTTCTTTAGTCACCTGCAAAAAACGTTGCCCACGTTTATTCCTGACAAACAACCTAATTTTGGTTTGATTTTACCTGGGGAAGGGAATGTCTCTGCAGGAAGAACAATATTTACAACTGACCTTCATTAAAACTCTTCACTGAGAAATACAGAAGAAAACTTGCATATGAACCCATAATTGGTTACTGCCAAATTTTTTCACCCCCAAAATCTACTTTTTTTCATTAACAGTAAAGTTGCCCTCGTTTTCATGCCATTCTCTGTTTTCAGATATGTGGACAACACAGCAAACCCCACACCTCTCCCCTTGGCACCAGCAACCCTGTAAAAGCCAGAGGAGAATTTTATACTGTGCCAGGATGGCTCTGAGATGATCCATGTGATGCACAGGTGTGCTGGGTTCAGTCAGGGAAGAGTTAACTCTCTTTACCATGGCTGCTATGAAGCTGTGTTCCTGGATTTATGCTGAGAGAAGTACTGATGAGGTCTCAGCTGGCGCTGGGCAGTGCCTGCACTGAATTCAAGGTCTTTCTCCACTTCTGACCCTGCAGCTGCGTTCCCAGCTCTCGCTGTCTCGCTACAGACAGTGCAGGGGACACACAGCTCAGACAGCTGACCCCAACTGCCCAAGGGAGTATTTCATTCCATAGCACGTTGTGCTCGGGGCGTAGGCGAGGAGGGGGTCTGAGAGCCATTACTCTCGCTCTTACTCCTTGCTCGTTTACTCCCGTACACTTGCTAACACTCCCCCTGACTCCTGCGCTAGCTGCTTTGCTAACTCCTGTGCTGGCTCACTCGTGAGGGAGTTGGTGGGTTTGTTTAGTGTTCCCCGTCATGCTATTGCTGATAGGGTTCTCTCAGAATCTGCTGCAACAGCTCTCGGGCTCCAGCCTTCGGGCTGCGCCTCTTGGGCTGCGATCGCTCTCAGGCTCAAGCCCTCAGGTTCTCTGGGTCTGACTCTCACTACTCAGCACCTGGTTATGCACTGGTCAGTGGGTGGTGAGCAACTGTATCAGAATTGTATCATATTGTATCATAGATTTTATTTTATATTATTTTATATATTTATTTTAGTAGCATTTGTATATATTAATTTAGATTTAATTAGTAAATAGTTCTTATCTCAATTTTACGAGCTTCCTTATCTTCCTTATTTCTTTTTCCTCCAATACTTGCCCTCCATTGGAGGAGGGGAGGGGGATTTGTGAGAGCAGCTTTGTGGTATTTGGCTAGCCAGAGTTAAACCATGATAACAGGTTGTCACCTCAGGCCTAGCAGAGCAGGGGGCTTGTGAACTAACCTGCTCAGGAAAAATCAAGGAAGTGTCTGAAATCCTGTGGCTATTTAGCAGTTAACACCTTGCTTGGGAGTGGGCAGAGCTGTCTTCTCTTCCAACATCACAGCTGGGTCTGTCAGAGCCTCCCTATCCATTTTTTAATTCTTTAAACATAGTTACCAGCACCTTCCTTTGTATGTGACAGCTCTGTGATAAAGCTACCATGGACCTAACATGAAGAAGATTTTGCAACTCCTTGTCCAGTTTAAGAGGTTTCAACTGTATTTTTTTACCTCTAAGGAATATGCCTGATTGGTGTCTGCATGAGGAAAGAGGGAAGAGAGACTCAGAGCTGAGAAATCCACTCCACCCTGTAAAAACCAAACCAAACCATTCTCAAAATGTTTGAAGAGTGGAGCACACGTGCACAAAACTTGCTAATCTAGTGATTAGGATGTTCTCCTAGGAGGAGAATTTATGTCTATGTTGTAGAAAGCCACCACTGGATAAAATAAACTAGTCCGTGGAGACGGCCCTGAAAAGTCACCGTTTCCTGCCAGATGGCTCAGCACGCACACAGGGCCCATGGGACCTCCCCCAGCTTTCAGCAGCCATTCGGTGCCCCAAGGAAACCCAAAACACCAGAGAAGAGCATGCAAGCAGAGTTGGTACTGCTGTGTTGGACAGTGCTGGAACGGAGAACAAAACGGAAAATGTCTCCTTCACAAACTACTTCCGATACGAAAACAAAAGTCCAGATCACTACACGTACCCCACAGCCTCAGAAAGACAAAGATAAGGATCTGACTTTGGTTTTATTTTTAGAGGCCAGCACAAAATAAAGTGTGAAGAGCCTGATAAATGCAAAGAGCATGGTGCCATGGTTACCAGTGACATTAGATCCCTGACTGAGCAAACTAGCTGCAGGAATGATTTCTGTACAAACAGAATTACTCAATTATGTTAGCTGTGTGTCTATAAATGTGATGCCATTGGGTTTCACAGGTGCAGGATGTGGTTTGTGTTTGCTCTGCCTGCGTGCAGACTCTTCAATAAGTACGCTTTTACTCTGCTCAGTGGTCACACTGCTTTCACAGCCGCTTCACCTATTACACCACTTGGAACTATCGAGAAATGGATCGACACGGAGCTGGCTGCAATTGTGACTTTGTTCTCAAGTCCTCTCCCATATTGTTCCAGGTAAAACAGAATGTGCTAAAAAAAGATTAATTTTTCCCTCTCTGATGGAAAATATACATTTACCTTGCGTGACACAGTAGAGACCATCAAAGCACTGGGATTCTGGAAACCTGAGTGTCATTCCTGCCTCAGAAATTAAAAGCATGGCACGAAACAGGTTGCAGTTTACCCAGTGTCACTGCAGGCCAAAAGCAGGGATATCTGCAAAGTTAGAGCAGGTTGCTGCGGGCTGGTGCAGCTGAGGTTTGAATACAACCAAGGATGGAGATTTCACAGCTGCTCTGGGCCCCTGCTCAGGATTTTCCCAAGCTCACTGAAATATTTTTCCATCGGCCAGGTTTGTAAGATGCAGCCAGCCTCATCATCTGGCTTTGTCCCTATTTTCACAACTGCCAAGTGGGAATAATATTATAATCAACGTCCTTAAAGTGGTCAGAGAACCACTGATGAGAAGCATGGTGATAGACTGTTACGCATTCCTACAAGATTCAAAGGTAAGACTGAGAGCAGCAACAATTTAAATACAAGCATGCAAAAGCTGACAGTTTTTTCTAGAGGTAGAAAGAAGAAGTTTTTTCTAGAAAGTAGAAGGCATATTAATCCTAATTCCAGATCTGATTCCCAGATCAGTGCTGCATGCAGCTGCCACTTGCAGGGGTGAGACGTCACTTTGGACGTTAGTGATTTTGCACCAGTGACATGATCCCAGAAATGAGAATCCCGGAGATTGAACCATTCCCCCTCATGGAATGGAGGTTTCCTTCACCGAACATAGCAGCAATCAAGGGGGTAACAGTCGAGAGACAAAAACTACTGAGGATGTTTGATAACCCAGCAACAAAACAAATCCTCTAGGACTCCAGGAGGAGGCAAGATCCTGCCGTGAGTGAAGCGCTTGTTCGTGTCTTGAAGTCATACATGTCATATGAAATGAGACCGCAAACTTGTCGTGGTTATTGAACACTGAGCAGCACCATAAAGCACTGACTTAAGGCACGAGTGTAACAGAGCAGCGCAACTTCCAACACCAGGACACAGCACTGAGGCCTGGCTGGCTCTCAGCAAAGATTTCCACAGGACAAGAGGACAAGCCGTGCCCTTGGAAAATACTGTCCTGAACAGGAAGCATTCAGCTACTGTGTGCTTGTGTTACACCTCGACAACACACACACCTGGGAACATCTGAGCGTCCACTGCCTTGGCATCCAGAGGAAATGTGGGGCATAAAACCACCTCAGGGATAGCAGAAGGTGCATCTGACCGGTTTATTCAGTTTGTATCATGAGCAAATTGATTATATATCACACCAAAACAGCAGCTGGACTGTGAGTGCTTATCGACGGTTGCTGTTACCTAGCACCATAGTGACATGGATTTTATATTCATAAAATAAGTTACTAAAATTGGCCTTAATCCCTTCTTCATGCCAACATAGCATTGCAAATTGAAGGAACTGCACCCATCAACAGCTTGTCACTGTCAGAGTTAAGTGAACGATTTTTCCCAGTTGCTGAGATGACAACAAAAATAGCATTTAAATATGGGGGTAAAAAACTAAATCTTTCAATAAATTTGCAAGAGTTTTTCTTCTGATTTTCTGCTCACGAAAGTAATCCTCGATGTTCTCAGACTAATCCAAATGGAGGCTAATCCAAATATAGCTGATAAGTATCATTTGGTAAGTTTTTATAAATAGTACCCTTTCATATCTCACTTCACATCTCTTTATGATCCTTATCCCTTAAAAGCCTTTGATCGATGCTATGAAAGAAAACCTCTGGAATCCCCATCTTCTCCTGTGCTACTTTCAGCCACTTCACTGTAGGATAGCCACTGCGGACAACACCTTCCCAAGCTTCAGATGAGGGTCACAAATTCTGGAAACAGACAGGTTGTGGTATCCCCCCCCCCCCGCCACTAACACACAGAATTTACACGTACTTCACTGTTCCGTGGGTACATATAAACACACCTTCTGCTTATTTGTTTCTTGCTCCATAGTAACGGCAAACCACCTCTGTATTCCCCTTGTCCTGGGACAGCTGGATACAGTGAACGGTAGATTTATCAGATGATTTTTTTTTTTTTTAATTATGTTTGTCATGTTTTTGAAATTTTCTTTTGGTCTTTTCATCCCTGAGCTAAATGTGGTGGTGTAAGAAAGAGGCTAAGTCAGACAGCTCATGAGTCAAGAGGCTGTGGGATGTGGGTAGACTTCTGGCTGTACTCATCTCAGTCTTTGGTAGGAACTATAGGGAAGGTATCAAGAGGAAGGTGTGAATTTGGAGTCCAATATTCTTCCAGTAAGTTGTATCTATTTAAACTCAATTTAATGTCTGTGGAGCAGCTGTCAGGGAAGCATAACAGAGCATAATAAGGCTTACGGGAGTGCAGGTGGTCTGACTTGCACAATCTCACACACCACTGCCAAACCGAGAAATTATGCAGAGGCACTTAGGTCTTAACCAAAACTGGTTCGTAGCCCATTTGCAACGCTGAGGTGAGACTTTGAAACCTAAAGTGACAATTATTCCCTTCATGCTTTGATCATCCTTTTATAAACCATTCCCACTGCCTCAAAGAGTAAATTAAGGAGAACAGGATTAAAGACAGAAAAATAATAAAGGAGGGAAAAAGGCAAAACATGAAAGGACAACCCACAAATACTCTAATTTCACCTCCCAGTAATGACTTTTGCTTTTAATCCTTCACTGGCTGAGAAAGGACTATGTGGATCTACGAAGGTGATTATTATACACAATTTGTGACTATACTAAATAAATTTTTAAAACCCTCAGTGAGGAATTTCTAAAGTGATATTGAATGTTCAGATAAAATGAAGAATACTCTACATCTTATTGTGTATACTTCACTACCTGGCTTTCCATCTGAAAGGAAAAAAGCTACACTCAATCCCTCATTTCTTTTTCTTTTTGATTGCGTATATACCAACAGCAACCCCAACAGCAGGGCTGAAGAGAGTAACAGTTTAGGTTTACTGCCCTACACATCCTCTCTGCTATAAAGGGGTTCCTACCTGCTAAAACTGCCAGTTCCTGAGTGAGTAGAATGCTTACTCCAATAGATGCTAGCACAAAAGATACACTCCCTGATAATGCTTGAGGCTTTTCTTGCAGAATACTAAGAGTTGAAAGTCAGCCCTGTCTGGGGGGTGCGTTCCCTCTGCTTTCAGAGAGTTTTTGCCTGGACATAAGACAAGACTACAAGATTAGCACCTTACACTATGATAAGGTCTCATGTTGCTACCTCAGAAAAATTCTGACCTGGAAAGTTACACCTAGAGTATACTTACAGATGGCTCAAAATCTCTTTTTGGCTCAAAATCTATCACAACACACTGTGCAAAAAGGCGGTTTTGTTGTGAGCAGCACTGTACGATAATGATGCAAGAAGTGTCCAGAAGACAGCCACCACACTATGCTGGGTTTTTTTCTAAAGTGTTTGCTCTGCCCTGTGTTGCTTTCCTTTCCTTTCAGAAATTCTTTCCTTAGCTGCATCCCCCAGTCCCAGCAAAGGTGCGCTTAGATTTACTGGTTAGGGTACCCACACAATAGCTGTCTCTCTAAGATGTCCCCATCATTTGAGCTAAATCTCACACAATACGAGGCTCACCCACGTATGAAACTGTGTAGGCTTTGGTATGGGCAACACAGCTGCAGGGGAAGGAATCCCTCCTGAGTTCTCAGTAAACGTTAGCAACCAAAACACACGATGATAGCAGGCAATAGAAGCATTTTCTCTGTCCTGGAGTAGAGCATGAACAGGAAGGTGTGGAGCATGAGGAGGGCATGTGCCTGCCCTACACCTCCAACATCAGAGTGCTGAGTTTTCAGTAGGTGACCTTGATAACCCCCACAACTGATTTCTGAAGCAAATTGTAATGCAAAGAGCTGCCGCGCACTTGGCATCTTCCTAGTAAGTCAGAAGCATGGAAGGAAAGGGCTTGCTAAGTGTGCCAAAAGGATGGCTCAGTTGAAAGTTTCTCCTCCGAGGGAGAAGGCAGCCCATCACCAGGATTAGCTCCCTCACCACAATGCTGTTGAATATCCCAAATACTTCACCTCATTTTTAGCATGCATCTTCTTCTGATTTTAATGAACCAAGTACCTATTAACATAGACATATATAAAGATGAGCATACGGAAATGTATTTAGAAAAGCACAGACAGTGTTTTACCTTCTGAAAGATAACAGAGTATGTGTCTGTGTACAAATTCGCTCCCATTTATATCCTTCCTGCATTATATCTGCCCATCTAGACAGAGGGAGAGCTGCAGATATTGCTTTATCTTTCATGCAATATGTGAAGCAGTTCATACATTTTTCTAAATAACTTTTGTTTAAAACAAAAATACCCTATACTGCTATCAGTGCCTTGGAAAAGAGCCATTTTAGCAATTGAGTTTAAGACGTTGTTCTCTTCTAATGATAAGAGCAGTAATAATGGGATTTGGTGTGTCAGTACTCAAGATAATGTCTTGGCAGGACACCAGGAGGCAGGTGTAGGAAACCACACTGTAAACCTGGTTGAGATGTTAAGACATTTGAACAGTGAATTTTTAGTGAGTGTAAGTAAATCTAATTTATCAAAGTAGCAACTGTGTCACCTCTCTTCAACTCTGCTTATTCTGGCTATTTCTAATGCACTCGCATAGTTGGATTTAAGTGCCAGACAATAATTATATATAGAAGTGGGTATGAAGAGCAATGTTTTCTCAATCACTTTCAATTTAATTTTCACACTTTGTGCTGGTGTTTTTTTGCTATAGTTCTCCCTCACACCTCCCCCCCCCCCCCCCCCGTTTTCTCCTCTAAATGTTTTTATATCCACTGCCTTTTCATGGTTACAGGCAGATTTTTGGGGGCTTGACAGAATATGTTAAAGACATCCACAATGTAACTTTAGATGGTTACTTTGGGAATCTAGAATTATTTCTTCTAGGTCATTATTTTTTCTGGAAATTGGACGCTCGTTCCCATCTCTGCCAAAATTCAGTGCAAGCTTCCCATTCCCCGCCATGCTTCCCTCAGAGTAAGTATAGTAGGAAAGCCTTGTTAGCTGCATGCAATACTGTAACATACCCAAAAAACCCCAACCCAATGCATTTGAAATTACTCCTACTTTTCACTGCTTGCACAATGCACCATCTATAAACTGCTCAGTAAATAAGTGGCAACATAAATGCTTCAAGACTCTAATATAGTTCAAGAAAGAAAAGAAAAAAAGAAAAACAAAACAAAAAAAATCAGAGATGCTGTGAGACAACAAAGAGTTAGAAATGAAAGCAGCCAACTAGGTGTTGGTTTCAAGGCATTGTGGAGACAGCAAAACATTGCACAGCAAGTAGTCAACACAGCAGGGCACCAGGACCAGGAAAAAGGCAGGCATTTAAAGGTAACTTCTCACTCACATTGTACCACCACAACAAAACAACAGCTCCTAGCTGACCAAGCCATGCCGAAATAGGAACACCTACATGAGCTACAAACACACTCATACAAGAACAAAGAATGAATGAGAGAAGGAAGTTTTTTAGGCTGATAAAAATCAGAGTTTGAAACTAGACACTTACACAGTGACTCCATAGTTCAGAAGAACCTGGATAAGCACTGCTGCCTTTGATCCTCCTCTCTCATCTTCATGAGAGTAACATTTCAGAGACATCACGTTTCAGTGTAGGAAGAAGGTGGTTCACCACTACTCCCACCGTTTCACCGACAGGATGGAGAAAGTTCCAGTAATAGAAAAATTAGGATTTCAATTTAATATTTCTCTGGGAAAAGTGTTTTCATTTAAGAGGACAACTTTACTTTGGAGAAAGAGGGAGGCTTTGTTTCTGTAGGACTTGCTGCCTTTCTCTGTGGAAGCTGTTAGCTGTCCCACTTCACCACACATCCACATCCTGGTTCAGCCCCAGCCAGCAACCAAGCACCACACAGCCACTTGCTCACCCCCCACCAGGTTGGATGGGGGAGAGAATCAGGGGAAAAACCTTGTGTGTTGAGATAAGAACAGTTTAATAGGACAGCAAAGGGAGAGGAAATAATAATAATAACAACAATAATAATAATGGAATATAAAAAAGTGATGCACAATGCAACAATTGCTCACCACTCAGTGATCAATAGCTCATTCCTGAGCAGCAACATCACCCCTTCCCCAGCCAGCTCCTGCCAGCTTATATATTGAGCATGATGCCTTGTGGAATGAAATATCCCCTTGGTCAGTTTGGGTCAGTTGTCCTGGCTGTTTCCCCTGAGTTTCTTGTAGAGACGAAAATGGGACAACAGGGGCAGTACAAGAAACTGAAAACATTCTTGGCTTAATGTAAGCATTGCTTGGCAACAATTAAAACAGTGTTACCAACATTCTTCTCAGCACAAATCCAAAACGCAGCCTCATACTGGTTACTATGAAAAAAATGAACTCTATCCCAGCTGAAACCAGCGCATTCTGGCACTATCTCCATGGACTTTTCTGCAGAAATGCATCATGGCAGTTCACAAGGGCAGAAAACCATGGTGTGTTGTAGGGCTTAATACCTGGAGGCATCCAAACTCTATCTCTCTTCTCTGTTTCTTTTCTATACAAAACACCACAATTCTCCACAAACAAAACACAGAAATAAACCATGAATTTGTGAAAAGTTAAGACTTATTCCTATAAAATTCAGGCACTGAGCAGAGATAACATTGCTGTGACTCTTCAGAGACGTGAGCATTGAGCTCTTCCGCCTTGACACATCTCCTCGTCTACATCACTAAAACATCAACAGCCTGTCCGAAGTCTCCCTGACAAGATGCTGTGGGTGAGAGGAAGTGTCAGGGACATACACATCATCATGAATCTGCTAATGGAAACTTCCCTGGGGTTGGGGGGCAAGACCACCACCGCAAAGTCATGTACATGGCATAAAGAAGTGAATGAACTAATAAAAAAAGCAGCTATGGGTTGCATAAAGAATAGATGTTACAAATCAAAGCTGATCCTCACAGGAAAGTTTAGTCAGGAAGTTTTGACTCCAGGATTTCATATGTCTGATATCCAAATGGGGCTACCTATTCACAGCTTCACTGGAATAGAAGACTTCTGACAGAACCAGCTTCGTTCTGTGGTCTGAACAGAAATAGAACCCACAGGGGAACAAAAGATTTCTTTAAGTGTTAAACTATGTCTCAGCTAGTGAGGATTTGCAATAGCAGCTTTAGATTTCAGTTTTCATGCAGTTATTCTGTAACACAGCTACAACACAAGTAAATACAACCCATTTTCACAGCCAGATACTCTGAAACATGGAGCGGCTAACGGGCTTGATCACAAAGCAAATCCATTTCGAGAGAATGGAAGTGAACACAGGAAATCTGCCTACTATTATTTTTATTATTATAAGGAAGTTATTAGAGAAAAATCGTCACTTTTAAGTGTTTACTGCTGTAACTCAGGAGGAGCACCCCTAAATACACCACACCTGCACCGCTCACACAGAATAATTTTCAAAGTTGATTTTCAATGAGATTTTCTCTAGCTTTAAACTGAACAACATATTAAAAACAAAGATTAATCAAGAATAGTGAGGATCCTCATGGAAAACCTCATAGGAGTTTTTCTGTGTTTAGATTTCTATTTATCTTTTTTTCCCAATAAAAATCTACTTTCCATAACATTTTGGGCTTCTCAGTATATTTTCCTCTGAAGTTTTCACTGGGAAAAAACCAAACTAGTTACTTGATGATTTCTAAGCCTCAAGATCACATTTCCTTGCACTTGTACAATGAGAAATATTGAATAAAGCCCATCAGAAAACTTTCATTGCTGGGTACTTAGCAGAACTGATTGATATTCAGATCTGCTGCCCAGTGGCAAATTTGGATAATTCAGTATCTATTTTCATCCCAAATCAAGATGAAAAATTGAAATACTCACAGATTCTGTAGAACAAAATGCACTTAACAGTTTTGCCGTTAAGATAATTGACTTTTCAAAGTAATGCAAATGCTGTTTTTCCTTTCTTGGATATACCTTCTCCCCAGAGTTTGTGTGGGGACTTGTAGCCCTTTTCCCCACTGTGATGTTATACCCATTAGGGGTTTTTTTCACCCAACGATTCCTCTGCTTTCTTTATCAAATGGAAAAGAGAAGCAACAGTTACTTCTATCCAGAACTTTTTTTAGTATACTGCTACTTTTTTAATTAAGCATTTAGGTATCAAATAGAATTTCAAGATGAAAACAAGATCTGCACCCCAAAGTAGCCAAGTGACCATGAAAGTCACAGTCACCTCCAGACCCAGACTGAAGTTATTACAGTAAAGACTTCAAGGGAAATCTTTCCTCTTTCTCACCACACCACTATTGCTTAGTGCAGGCTCTTTCTTTAGTTTTGTTTGTTTGTTTGTTTGTTTCTAGGAAAAAACCCCAAAGCAAACATAATTTTTGACCGAAAGCAAAATAGGAACAAATACAACTCTCGTGATTCATGGAACGGGAAAAACCTTTTCTATTTCTTACATATATTTTTTAGCCAAGTCCTTTGGGAAAAGCTGCAAGCTCCAATGTATCTTAGAGTGCCTTCACAGTTCTGTATTTTCCATGGCAGCCCATGATCCCACAGTGTCCAAAGGAAGCCTGCACTGCGTAAAACGATCTATCAACCTCAGGTAACCAAAGTAACAGGAGAAAAGCACCTGACCAACACTTCATATGAACTCGTGAGCTACGCAGAAACTGTCATTTAGTATTAAAATTAATTAAAACGCTTGGTTGCATTTAAGAGTGAAATATCCTGGTTGCCCTGTCAGGATGATAATCATTGCCCAGCACAACCAGTGCACAGGTCTGGGACATTGTGGATCTTTTTTTCCTCTCGCACCACGTTATCCCGAGGTCTCCTGGGCACTCTGCCAAGCAGGGTTTTGCGAGATGCTATCAAGTGACAGTTGGAAACGAAGCATACTGATTTGTTACAGGCCATTTTGTCACTTCTCTGATAGCAGAAGTAACTCACAGAGACTGTTGTTGCCACCAACAATTTCATGGGGAATGCTGCCGGAGCCACACACGAGTGTCATCCTGTCCCTCTGACATTCTCCGTATTATGTTTTGAATATGGATGTGTACATTAATTACAGCCAGTCAATGACTCACAAACCCAAAGGGACTCTTATCTCATGGCTACATAGAGCAGACCACGTGTGTCAAGACGAGGGCCGTGTCCTTGCGTGCACACCATCAACCCCTGAACACCACAGACAAATTTGCATGTTTGGAATGCCAGTGTCAATCAGCAAAAACAAGGAAAAAGGATAGGAAAAAAAGTCCTCCTGAAAAGCCTTATAAAATCAGAGACATGGGTGTACAATGTGCTTCAGAGCCTACAGGTGCACAGCCTTAGCCAAGCAGAATTAAACACTGTAATTAACAGTGCCAGGGTCAGCGATATAGAGCAGATATTTACATACATGGGAAAGTTCAATTCTGCTAGAGGTTCTCCCTGTCAGAAAACAGGAGGTTACCTGCGATATCCACACAATAGTAGGAAGTTGCCTTTAGAGATATTTTATACTAGCAGCAAATAGTAATTCTTTCAACAGGGTCATTTTGAAACTATTTGAAAATGCATTACGATGAGGAGCGACTCAGTGTAAAGTGACTGTTAGGATATGCCTAGGACAAACAAAATGGAAATCAGTCACTCAGAATTGATTGCCATCATATCTGGTCTCCATCAAGAGCCAGTAATTACCTAAAGTTATCCCAGAGGCATTTGCATCATACATGTCTGTTAATGCATAAATAGAGATGGGTGTACAATATCTTGTGCCTAAATACATTGGTGAGTCACCAAAGAGGGGGAAGAATATTTTTTTTTCTTGCCTGTATAGGCAAGATACTATTTATTAGCAATTTAAAAGCAAGATTGGGACACACAAAAATCTGATTAGGGAGAAAGCTTTTTCACCATGAGCCTGCTCAAACACTGACAGGGGCCTAGAGGAGCCATGGGATCTGAACAAGGCCCTGAGCAACCTGACCAAACTTCCGTTTGTCCCTAATTCAAGGAAAGGGTTGGACTAGAGGCCTCCAGAGACCTTTCAAATTTTAAATATTCTGTGATTCCAAGAGCCAACATGGCCCGAAACAGAGCATCATCTCTGGGAATCTGCCGTATCCACGAAGGTACCTGAGACTGTGCTCAGACTCTATTTGCTTTTCTTTGAGGCTAAGCAATCTTCATTTTCGTACTGCTCTGAGTGATAACGGTACATCACTATAAATATCTCATAGACTTCAGGAAAGTTGTATTGTACAGAGACTCTAGAACATAGAATGTTGCGCTGGAAGCATTGTAGAAGGGTTTAGGGAATAGAGGGCTTAGGGAAGGGGAAAATGCATCGTACATGTAGCAACATCATTTAAACCCAATTCCAACGCTTACATTTATCTCCAGTGTTTTCTAACAGAAATCAGATATTATTTTCCTTCTGCACAACAATAAACAATAACAATCAGCAGCAACATCTGGGCTCTGCTCTTCTTAACAGCACTTTCATGCAGTTATGGTGTAAAGTACAGGAACTGAAATTGGAAATAAAACAGAAATGTTAATTTGACACTTGGAACAACATTAAAAATGACTTAAAATTGCACAGCTGGAGTAGACTTGTGCTGTGAGGTTATATCTTACAGTAACACTTCATTCATCCAGAGACATTTTCTTAGTCATTATCACTCCTGGTCTGCGGGCTCTAAACGTATTTTTCCCATTCTTTTTTACAGAAGGCTATGGAACTGAAATCACTTCAAGATTTCCCTGTATGCACTGCATATCCCCACCCATTGTTCCCTGCCATGCTTCAGGATGAATAGAGGCGCACAAGCATCATCCCAGATAAGATACAGCCCAAATTGCAGGGTTGCTGCTGTCTTTGTTTGATCTTTGACATCAGGCACTTGTCACTGGTGGCAGCTTATCAATGCCTGCACAACACACTTCAGGGAATCGCCCCTCAGTAATAAAAATGCCACAGGATCCAAAACTTGTAGGATGAAAAGCATAATCCTGCGCCGATGCCAACCGTGTCACAGAGTTCTCTGAAAAACATGAAGCAGAAGACACTGGTTAGAAAACGCTTTACCTGACCTGTACCTTAACTGCAAATGAAAGAGTGAATGCATAGTAGAGTTTAAAGGGTTCCTTGCAGTGTGAAATCTTTCTCTGAACTGTTTATACGACCTGTACACCTGGGAACATCAACAAACCCCTTATTTCCTTTACCTCAACATGATATCAATCCACAAAGGCTTCCAGGATTGTTCCCCCTTCTCCTCACATTAGCAATGATTTCCCCACCCCGGGGACAGGGAAGGGTTCACAGTCTAGATAAATACTGTGTTGACTTTCTCTTCAAATACCACTCTATGAAAATGCCTTCAAAACTTAACGCAGGTGATGCTGCTGAAGTGTAAACTCTGCTTTGCACCATTTACTCTGCTGAGGTAAACACTGGACGTTGCCAGCACTGTCCACTGTGTCATCATCTCTTTGTCACTTTGCCTCTTCACTCAGGCTTGGAGAAAGGCCCTGGGGGGTGGAGTGGGTTGTGCTTGTTTAATTTGCCAGCCCCTGCAAGAAACCTTCTTTTGTGCTCCCTGGTAGCACCTTGAAACTAGTTCTGGTCTCCCAGTGGCTACAACAATACAATTCAGAGTAATTAGGAAACAAGCTAATGAGCTGCAAATGTATGCAATATTCACAAGCGCTTACCACATAGCTGAGATTCGTCAAATACTTGCATCAAGTCTCCTGTTCTGTTTTTCCTGCTTCTGCCTGATTAACACAGTGATGCATTTCCCTCTGTCTTGTGGTTAGATGTCTGGGGCATTTCAACAGGGAAGTACAAAAAATTCACTTTTCTTGACCTAATATTCATTATTTCACTAGGAAAAAAATATTGATTTGCTAAATTCAGGATTTTTATTTCCCATGAAACCAAGTAATCACCAGTACAGGCTGGTCCCCAAAATCTCATTCACTTCCATGGGTTTGAAAAAATTATTTAATAAATTTGAGTCAAACACTAGTTTAAGATTAATAAGGGATTTACTGTTGACTTTGAGTAAGCAGAATTCCACTTTATATCTCCACCAGCTTAGGAAACTTGAAACAATCCCCACATCTGCCCTACACAAGCTAATTATTCCTCTTTGCTAACACCAGGCAATAGTAACCATAAATTGGACAGATGTCCACTTAGGTTTATTTACATAGCATCTTCCAAATAAAGCTGCATATATGACAAGTACATTGGGAAATCACTGGGAGAGGAAGATATTGTAAAATTACAGAGGTTATTTTCTGTAATTACTGAGTTCAACCAAGCAGTTACAGAATATTAGGGGCTTCAGGCTGAAAGGACAAATTTCAGCATGAGTTTTCAGACTTGGTAAATTACTAAATTGAAAACTATGGGAAACATGAAAAGCTGCCTGGAGTGCACTTCAAAAGTATAATTTAGAAAAATGATTTGTAGTAGAGAAATAAAACCAGAAAGGGACCAAAGAAACAAGGAAGTAACAGGAGGAATGCACTGCATGTCATCAATGGCTGGACCATTTCATTATACAACTGGCCACCTTCCCAGCACCATTCCATACACCAGCAACTAAGTGGATGTAATGCCGCTTATAACTAACGACTGACAACATTAGCGTTTTACCGGGGTGACAAGCATAGGTTGTCTTGTCCACGTGCGCATTATACAGACTGATGAATTCATAAACACCCGAACTGCTACGCACAAAACCCAGCGTGAGCATCCGAGCCACAGTAATCACACATGTATCTGAACCCTGCATGTGAACCATACCCGAAATGTTGTCCATGTGGTACTTATTTGCAGAGGGCTTTTAGTGAAAGGAGATTAAGCAGTTTGACGAGCTTGTCTGAATAGAATACCCTCGGAGCAGGCACAAAATACGGAGCTGCAGCACACATGGCTGGAGGCAAAGGGGAGACAGAAATGGAAAGGGAGGGAGGAAAGCAAGCAAGGGGTCTACAGCTGATTCGCCCCTCTACCCCCCCATCTTTTTTCATTTTAAGGGAATCTTCAGATGTGGGAAAACAGTTTAGTTTGACTGTTTGTCATTAAATGGCAGCCTGTGCCAATAACTACTACACAGAGCAGGTGATTAACTTTCAATGATTCCTACAGTAGAAGGCAAAAATGTTAATGATATAATCTCAAAGACCTCCCTCACTCGATTTTTTGATATCTCCTCTTCCCCCTCACCCACAAAATAAAAAAAAAAACAACAAACCAAAACAAAAAAAAAAAACATTTTAACTCTATCTTTAGAGAAAGATAACAAGCTATCCCAGACTTGTTATTTTACTGACTGACCCGAAACCTCCAATGACTCATTTTCTGTCCCAGTCCATTACGGCACTCCTAGAACAACACACGCAGGTGGGAAGCCATTGTGGCCATTAATTCAGGGTGGAATTACACCAGTTTAAAATCACTGAGCATCATACTGATGACACTAATTAAAGGGGGGAGAAAAGAACACAGAAGAATTCCACTAAACACCAGTGATTTCTATGAATAAGTGCCCAAAATTCAAATTCCACAGCTGGCAATTGCAGAGAAGCTGTTCTGACTCCCTGCAGATTTCTTTTCAGCAGGAAGTATAATTAAGGTGGGTTGTTTTTTTTTTTTTTCCTTTCCACACAGGAAATTCCCTCTGCATCTGCCACACAGAGTGATGCTTTCATTTTCAGGAACAGAAATGCAAAGGACACCCTGAAGCATATCAGAGTTAGGCTTGTGGTAAGTATCAACCATACTTTTATTTAAAGACTTTATTTGCCTTGTTTAAAAGTTGAACATTAATCCAAGGCTAGCCATCGTTTTGCCTCTGCATTGCTAAGACAACTGAAGCAGTTAGTGGAATACTAAAATACTGCAATAAGCCAAAGCTTGCCCTACGGCACTTCAAGTTCCCTTTCTAAATTTGTTCAAGGAAACAGCAATTGGGTCACTCTCATTTTTGATCTTCCAACAGCAAAATGGGGGGGAGATTTCTTAATTTGGTAATGAAACCTAAATTGTTGGTTGATTAACTTAGCCATTTAACTTTAGAAAATTAATCAAGCCCCAGAAATGAACGTCAAGTTTACCTTGAGTCAAGAGCATTGTAAAAGAATAAAGGAATGTTTTATCAATATCACTATGCCACATGGTATCATGAAAATAAAAACATGTAGGAGAAGAATCCTATTCCCCCTAAAATCCAGTGCTCTACCCAGAACACGTATGAAAGGAAGAACTTCAGTGGGTCAAAGTAGAAAGCAGTGGTGGCAATACCTTCAGGCAGTTCTGTAACTATCAGGGACACTGATCATTTTTTCTCTCCCAAACCTGTAGGGAAAATTAAATACACCACTTTTGGGTTTTTTGGTTGGGTTTGTTTGTTTGTTTGTTTGTTTGTTTTTGGTTTGTTGTGGTGGGGTTTTTTTTGGTGGTGGTGGGTTTGGGCGTTTGTTTTATTGGTGTTGGTGGGTTTTTTTGGGTTTGTTTTTGTTTTTTTTTTTTAATAAAAAGGCTTACTCAGATTGACAGTGGTATAGCTGTTTAGCAACAGCACTAACATCAGCCACAAAGCATGACAAGTTTAAATAGAGTCACAGTATCTAGGACACTAATGCCAATAAACTCTCACTGCTTTTTGCATCCAGGAGAATTAAAACCACTAGATATCAGAGGTAATATGTACCCCATCCCCAGACCCAGGAAAAGTGGAAAGCTTTGGGAACAGATCAACAGCTCTGCCTAGAAAGGCTCACTGTGCTCACTCTGCCATGCTCACTCACTGATACAGGTCAGAGTCACCAATGAAAGAGAAGTGATGCAGCATCAGCCTGCATCATTCCCTCAACCAATGGCAGCCAGATAGTTCCCTGCAGACTAATTCAGCCTGCTCAGGAGGATAAAATGCAGCTCCACTGCTTACAGCTTCTGAGCTGGCTCAATTATAGTCACGTGCTACTGTGGCTACACTGCTCCTGGCACCCAAACGAGCTTCCTCAGCTCTGTCCTGCCTCACATAATCTCAAAAGAGCATTAATTTTATAAAGCTCAGTTCCATCCCAGCCAGTACGTAACAGCAGCCCGACTGAGGGTGGGACCAAATGGCTTCCAGCAAGGGGCCACCCACAGCAGGAATGGATAAAACCCCGCTGCAAACAGGACTGTGTGAGCATGAGTGTCCTGACCAGGACACAAAACCGCTATGGGAAACACTGTTGAAGATGCAGAGCTGAGGGACTGGGAGCCTCGGCCACCTTACAAAAGCACTTCCTGGAGAATCTGTACCAAAAATGTTGATACTGAAAGGAAAGTTCACGTGTACATGCTCGCCAACACAATCCACCCAACCATACCCAGCCCAAGGGCTGTATGAGCATCATGGTCTGGGGGATAATGAACTCTAACCTCAGGAAAGGATGCCAGGGAAGCGAGGGCAGGGGAAAAAGGCTATAAGGGGAACTGACAACCTTCCATTTCCCATGGATTTACCTTCTTTACAACTAGCCAAGAAACTCATTTTAAAGTGTAACATACTGTTTCATAAAACATTCCTATTGGTTGTGGATGTTGCAGGTGATCACACTTCATCATAAGGCAAGCATCCGGGGGAGTTTGGTTGGTTTGGTCTGTGGGTTTGGTGTGTGTCTTTGTTCAGCATGGTGTTTTGGGGAGTTTTTTTGGTGGGGGTGATTGGTTGGTTTGTTTTTGTGTGTGTGGTGGGTGGGTTTTTTCCACAAAAGCCCTCAGAGGCATGGACGTGGGCTCTCAACCTATCCACTACATGTGCTTATGTAATTAAAAATAAATAAGCATTGACACGTTAACTATTAGGACAACACCACCTAACACGTGCTAAGAAATACACATGCCACTTTGACAGGGAAAAGGCTATAACGAGGCCAAACTCAGCTGACACAACAGCCCAGGAGATGTTATGGTGGGATCTGCTCACCGGCAGATTCGCAGACAAGAAGTTTTCCCTGCCTCTCCGAGGGAACCAAATGCAGTCTAGGTGCCAGAGCCCCCGGAAAGCCATGGAAGAAGCCTTATGGTAAGAGGATCAAGCTCAATTCCTAAAATATTTGCAGTCCAAATGGTCACAAGTGCTTTGGCAAGTGACAGGAACTCCACAGGGTGTGGATGCCGGGGTGTCAGCTGCGCTGAGGCTGGTTCCAGATGGTTCTGGGTGCCTCAGCCCAGGGCACAGCCCAGCCCCTCAGCCTCTCCAGAACAGGCCAAGTGCTGCCCAGCAGTGAGGAAAATCTGTCCTTCTCCATAGCAGTAAACATGTGGCAGCAGGAGTATTATATAGTTTTTATTTATATATATATATATATATATACACTTCGTATAGCATGTGCTACCTCTCCAATAACCGCTTCCAGTAGCAACCAAGACCTCAGACCTCAGCCACACTGTGTGTTTTTATATATATAAATTAATATATAGAAATAGCACCTTTCATTTAAGGAAAAATGGAGTACACTGAAACAAAGGACTGGAAGGGAAAGAGCTGTTTCAGTCAAGGCTTCCCCTGTAGCCTCTTTCTGCCATTTCTCAGTTCTCATTTGCTTCTGCTGATAAGGTCACTGGCAAGATGTACAGAAATAAAGTGAAAACACAGGCTAAATAAACCTAGCCTGGCCCCTGCCAGCACATAGAGCTTCTGGCAGCCCAGCTTATCTTCCAACTAAACCTGCAAAAGCCTAAAAAAGCCATCCCACTGCAGCTGATTTACTATTTAACTGCTTAAGACACAGGCAGTGAGGGACTTCCTTTGAAGCCAGAGAGAAAAGTGGGATACTCTCCTTTAAATAATGTTTACAGTACTGGAGATAAGATACAATTACTTGGTTGTTGGTTTTTGGGGTTCAACCCTCCATCCCCTTTCCCATTCTGCATTGCCAAATAATGCCTGCAAGCCAAAACTCAAGCATTTTTAAAGCAAAAGGATAGGTTATCTATGGGATTCTCCAAGCTGCAACTTCTGTGTTTTGGTCAGCCTCATGCCAGGGGAACTCTTTCTTATCAACAGTATTTATGAAAATGTTTCAAGAACGTTTAGCTGCAGCCATTAAAATCAAGCCAATTACATGAGATGAAATTACACAGGACCAGAAAGACTTGTGGGAGCCTTTGGATGGCCAAGAAAAATGAAAACATTCAAGTTGGTACCAAAGGAGAAATATCTTGTGTTTTATTCAGTGAACCTGCAGTAAAGCCACCAATTTATAATCGGTACTGTTCATAAGGAAACCACATTCCCCAGGGATTTGACAGCAAATCCTACCTAGTTGATATGGTTTGGGGAGACAAGATAGCATGTCTGTTTTCCTCACAGCAATGGGGAATAGACCCCACTCACCTTGAAGTCCATCCTTTCTAAAACAAGGCAACATGTCTGAGGATAGCAGCTTAGAAAGCAACAGAGCCAAAATTCAGTAACCAACCAGTTCAGATGTGTAAGGAACTGGGCAATTTTAAACTTGGGGGGGGGGGGGGGAGTGGGGGCAGAGAAAAAGATCCTCAGACCCCTTGGTACCATACTGACAAAGTCTTTGGCTCATGTTCTACAAGTGCTCCTGATCAGACTGTCACATCTTCTTCAGCAGTTTCAGGAATCCATTTAAAATGTGCCTTGTTTATCCTTTCTGATATATTATACATACAGCTCAGCTGTCTCCAATACAAAAGCAATCCAAGCACGGTAGTTTCAATACAAACATTCATTAGAAAACAGCCTCTGTAGTCTCAACCAAAACAGACCATTTTTTCTTCCTTTTATAGCTTATGCAAAAAGTGATTATAGCTGTAATGATAAAAAATGAGGGAAAAAAGACAATAAATAATGTAGTATCTTTTCTGAGCACATCAAGGGCTTTGAAGCTTCAGCATGTGAAGAAGGGTCTTTCTTACCTCACTGAGCTGGGTAATATAAGGTGTCTAAATAAAAAGAAAAAGAGAGTATCATCTGTCACTGCCATAACAGCAAGATGATAAAATTATTTATATAGGCTGCGAACAGAAGTGCTCCTGAAAGAAATCACCACTGAAGAAATATTTTTGGGTGAACAGTATTCATCAGTAGCTTAAAGGGGAGAAGGAAAAAGTGTGCTTAGAGGAAAAGAAATGTAACTATTGAAACTGAATATTTCAAATGCCTTCTGAAATATAATTCCTAAATTTTCTAGGATGAATCTACAAATATTTCCCTCCCCCTTCTATTTGGCTGGAGACAGCCCAAAGATGCTGCAGAAAGTGGGTCAGCACTCCAGATTTGAAAATCCAACCTGAGACAAAAGCAGATGTAGCAGCAGTTTATCTCCTACAGTTCTATTTCCTACACAGTCACCAAAATACCTAAATCGACATGTAGAGGGGACTTTCCCCGTCACTTTCTCCAGTCTGTCTGTAATACGCAGCCAAGGATAGACCTGGGAAGCCTGTGTGCTACACTGTTTTAAGTGCAGAACAATGTGCTTGACGTACCACAAACAGCATAAATACCACCTATGCAACACCTCCGGTTGCTGAAAAGGATAAATTGGACAGAGTAGACTTTAAATCTTTATGTAACAGCTCAGTGAAACACTGATTCTGCAAACAGTATGTTAAAGAGGGAGTCTCATCACAAACTAATGAAGAAAGCACAGGAAACAATTTTAGGAAATTATACACAATTAAACTGCCATATGTTTTTCCTTTTCCCTTTTGAATGGGTGACACATAAACCATACAAACAGTGTACAGGGATAAAGACTTTACACAGAATGATATTGATTCCCGTTTATTTTATGCCATGTAAATCAAGACTTGGAACTGACACAGAAAACTTGGGGCCAAAAGACATACCAATGTGAGCTATAACAATTACAAGCAAGTCAAATGAGCAGACTCGATTTGATTTCTGCTTGTTTTACCAAAAGAAGCGAGGCTGCTATTCTGCCCCTTTTGCACTGCTGTGGGTGTGCCTTCTTTCCCTGACGGCTCAGGGCTGATTGGGCATAATTTGGAATAAAGAATCAGATCAAAGTATTCACTAAATCTGCAAGATGCCTATATGAAACCTGAAAGCATAGGAGAGATGGGGTGGAGAATTTTATTCAGCTTTCTGAATATAACCAAGAGCTCGGTCCTCTGACTGTGATTCATTTGTCAGGTATAAACATTGATGCTGTGTTGTCTTATTAATTTTCACATTTTAATCTGTTTGCTACATATTATTAGAAAGGAGAAACAGGGAGAAAACTCATTATTATTATTAAAGTTATTTATTTTTCTGTAATTTAGGGCTTGGTAATTTTCACTTTCTACACCCCAGCCTCCCCTTCTAAAACACTGCTAGTCTAAAGAAACCTGCTCAAAGGTTGGTGGCCTGCATTTTTCAGCAGCTGCAAAACCTTTCTTGCTTTAATCCTTTCACTGGAGAAAGTATTAACATAATTTTGTTTAACATTTCTGAGAATATTCCATCAGGTTGAAGTCAAATGGGAGATATTTGAGGCCCAACAACGCACATTGAATGTGCAAATCATATGTTAATCATTAATGACTTGTAATCAGTTCTGCCCTGAGAAAAATGCACCTGCCAGTGCCAGACACCCGAGAGCAGCCTCTTCTCTGCCAGTGCACCAGGTTGTGGTATAGAAAATAGCATACCATCTTCTCAGGGAAAAGAAACCCTAGATATCTTGAACGTCAACGTGATCAAAGAGATCAGCTAAAATACTCATTGTATATTCTTTCCACTTAAATATTTTTTCTCAGGAGGCAATGTAAAACTCTCAGACAGGATTTCATCTAAATTTGGAGAGCGCATTTATATTTGTCTAGCTTGTTACTGCAGATATCGTTAAAAGAAATGCAATAATACTTTGCCATCATCCTGACAAATCCCATGAGAATGTAAACGCCTTGCAGAAAAAATCCTTTCAGATCAAACCCAAGGTAGGTCACTGAAGAAATCTGGCTGAACGCTTGAGCTCATGACGCCACCAAAACTTGAGCAACTATGTGATGAATGGCAGCACAGCACTCCTTGATAAAGGTACAAAGAGCTTAACCTTATCCTGACAAGTTGCCTGTTCCATGAAACCTGCCAAAACCAAAACATTGTCTCTGGAAAAGATTTCTAGGATTTGGCCACAAGTCAGCAAGGATTTTGACTGCCTTGTTCTGCTGTTTAACACAGAACAGCAAAGAAAAACAGCAAGCATCAAAGTCTGTTGACTCACTGCTTTTCTGCCTTTCTAAGCATATTCCTCTGTGCTAGAAAGCTGCTATAGTACTGGAGATCAGAATTAATATACAATGCTTGATGGGATGCTTACGGTCCCCACAGACATCGTTAAGAGGCCAAAAATATAGTGAAGGCAGAGAAATGCCTGTGCAGCAGCAGCAAACCGCTCCATCACAATCTGCATTCCCTTCCAAGAATAACAGTTGTCTCCTTTGACTCCATCCCACCAGGCTACTACAAAGCTGGCTAATCTAACATAGGATTGAAACACTTTTAGGAAGTTTCAAATTTTACCTGCTATTGAGAAGCAATTTTCTAAGACAGGTTTATGAATTGTTTACCTAGACAACCCTCTGGAGTTTAACATGAGCATGCAAAGGAAGGCAAGTCACAGAAAAGAGAAAAAAAACCCCAAACGCAAACTCCAAACCAAAACACACATACACGTCATATTCAGGTTGTTCTTTATAATTTCTTTTTTAAATCAGGCTTTGTGTTTGTCTTAACAGCCAGGGTACAAAACATGAAGTAGGATTGGAGTGGAAGATCTGAGATCAGCAATGACTCTCCAAAAGTTCAAGGCTTTGGTGCACTTCCCTGAAGCAGTCCCTAAGAAAAGCTCCATCACCAGCACCAACTACCTCTCTCTAGCAATAGGAGGCAGATTAGATAAATAAATAGATAAACAAACATTTTCACAGGGTTTCTCCTTCTGCAGAAACTCCTTTTGTGATTCCTTACACCCACTTTTGAGTACTGAACAGAATCATGACTGAACCTGCTTCAGAGTCCGAGGATGCAGAGGATCACTGCCATCTGCCACCAGTGTGTTCTTTTTTCTGAGTTACAGACAGGTTCAAGGAATTTAAAAATTTAAAAACACCAACCAACCAGAAAACACCCACCTGTTGTCTCATCAATAAATACAAAGGTTTTTCTTTCAGCAAAACTGTTTTTACTAGCAAGAGCAAATCACCAAGACGGCTACATTTAGCATCAACAGAGATTGAACCTGGCAAGAGCAGGGTTTTACAGCACCTTCTTACAGAAGATTGACACTGGAGACCAAAAAGGCTCTCAGCTACTAAACCGACGCAAATTATTTCATTCATGTCAAGACTCCTTTTCAGCACAGGATCACTCAAATATTTCTTTCCTGATAACATTTACAGAAAAGAGCAACCTGCACTCTCCCACGATGCCCTGGTCTCATGCACTAGACTAGGCTTTAGGACCTATTGTACAAGACAAGTTGCTATTTGTAGGCAATATTTTACCTTGTCTGCCCTTTATTCTGACTGCTCTTCCCACATGTATTTCCTTGTTTATCCTCAATGTTTTTTAAAAGTCAACTCAAATCACTTCAGATTTCTCTTTTCCTTAGCAGTCTGCCACAGCTGGAATAGTCACCTGTAAACTGAAACGTTACTTCAAGCAAGGAATTGTCGTGGATTTTTATCTGTGCTCCAGGAGGATTTCAGACATTCTGTGAGAATCCCGAGTTTAAAAATAAAATCAGTAATATTCTCATAAAACAACCCAAATTAGGAAAGAGAGAAAACAAGGGAAGTTCTGGTTTGTTCTACTTTATTTTTTAAAGGCTGCCAATCCTATTTCCTTGGATTTGGCGTCTGGGCTGACTACACCTTGGTATAGTGTACTTTAGCAAGGAACAAGTGCTCAGCACCACGTTTGAACAATCTGGAAAGGGGAGCTCATGCTGGAAATGCTGAGACTCCAGGCTGGAGGGGCACCAAGAAGGGCCACTCTCAGAAGTTCTGTACACAGGGGTGTAAAATTCATTTTTCTTCGCGACAAAGGAGAGATAGTCAGCTCCAGAAGCAAATCTCATGATGCAAACAATTACCACTTCAAGAGCAGTCGTACTCAATTACAGCCTGTAGTATTAGCTTCAAGTGAAGAGACCAGATAGAGGTTCCCAAGCAATTACATGAAACAAAGTCACCCTTATAGCAGCCTCTCTAATAAACCCAGGACTCGATTTTATACTATTTTATTCTCAAGAGAGATTTCCTAACTAGGTTTTTTCAAAAGGAATTCAACTTTTGCAATTCACAGGCCCAGATTAAGAAATCAAGCCCATAGGTCAAAGATGCAATTACCTCCTCATGTCACAGAAAAATCCTTCCCTAACACAAAAGTTGGCCTGATTTTCTCGAGACTAAACTGAAGAAAAATCTAAGCCTCTTCATCTCTTCTATGCCCCCCTACCACTTCTATTCCAACAAAGCTTGTTAAACCCTCTCCCATGGTCCTCTTTCACCCTTTACACACAGACTCACACCTACTTCCCAGCAAATTCCTTGGACTATGGCTTTGCAAAGGCATTGGGGGTAGGCAGGAAGTTTCTTCCAGGTACTAGACATCTGTCTTAGAAGCTCTGAAGTAAGAGCCCAAGGGCACCTGTATCTGGTTTTGACTATACAGAAAACTTTATGCTTAATTTTGATGCCCTGAATTGCACTGAATTTATATAACTGGTGTGAATATTTTCTCAGTGTCTGACTACTCTTCTAATTTGTCTGACACTTCAGTTTCCTGCAACTTAATAATGTTACTTACTAAAAACAAACAAAAAAACAAACGAACAAACAAAAAACCACAAAACCCCTGAACAACCTGTGAACAGTTAATTTGTATATATATTTTGATGGAAGTAACAGATCCCAAAATGCTGCTTTGAAGAAACAGTAGTTAAAACTGATTTTAAAAAAGGTTTTCTCCAACTGAAGAAGCAGTAGGGGACTCACATCTTGTGTGACTACTCCTGATTGCATCAAAATGTACTTTATATCCATAGACCAATATTTGCTTGATTCTTTGCCACGAAAATGCCAGGTGACATTTATTAAAACAGTCATGAAAGGAAAAGTGGAGGACCTGAAGAAGCATAAAAAAGAAGTATTTGAAAGATCTATGGAAATATTTTTTTTGCTTATGTTTTCAAACTATGCCACAGAGTTTTTTCCCTTCCAGGAAACCATTCTATGTAAGGAACCTTTTCAGTGGTTAACAGAAGCCTATGGAATGATTATAGTTTAACATTAAAAAATATTACCTCAGATATGATTCAAGTAATCTTTATTGAAGATGTAGGCACAGAATGAAAAAAGAGTTTTCAAAACGTGTTAGGAAAAGTTCCTGCAACTGGTGCTGAAAATTCAGAAATTCTCCTCAGATTTTGTTCTCTGTCATTCTGTTCAGTGACATTTTTTATCTTCTGCAGTGGCCTAATGAAGTCCTTCGGCAGCTTTACAGACTAACATCCTGCAGTGAATGCAGTCTGCTGCATGCGGAGTTTTACCTTATTCTTAGGAACAGATATAAACCAAGCTTATTGCCTTGTCTGCGGCCATATTCCGGGAGTTTTGCTGAATTTTACAGTCATTATCAACTTATCCATGAACTTAAGCATTCATCCCAATATAAATCACAAATATACTAAATATTGCACTGTATGTGAAGCTTAACACATACTTCAACAGTTACCTAACTTGCACGCTGGTGTAAACCTATTTTTTGTCCCTTTGCCGCAAGGGAACAGGCTCGCATGCTGGAGCTGACATGTGGAACAGTTGAGGACTTGGAGGCAAAAGTTCAGTTCTACTTAAAACAAATCTAAAACTCCACCCAGCCTGTGGAAAATAATTTTTTTTTTTAAATTCCCTTTTTCTTATAAACCAAGACTATAAACAATAAAAAGAGGCAAACTCAGCACCCAACTTCATTACTGATGTAATCACTGAAATACTGGTAAACCTCTGGGTCTGCAGAGGCACCAGAAAATCCAAATGGTACAATAGCTTAATATCAAAAGCTATTTTGTCTTTTAACAGTAATGTGATGAAAATGTCTTTCTGTAGCCTTTGACACACAAACAACACAGCAAACCCATGGTTAGTGACAGTGATATTAATCCAGAAAGATCTATCAAGCAGATTCAAAGCAAAAGCAACAATTCAACCAGAAATCATGATTCTCCCCAGTTATGCACCGGGGAGGGGCAAGGGACCTGTCCTGAGGTGTAAAACTAATGTCTTTGTGTCCTGTGCTTATACCTGTCTGGCATATGGACTCAAACAACTATACTGGAGCCTCTGAAGCACTAATGTGCTGAATAATAAAGGAATCAAATGCCTCCTAAATCCACCACTGTACTTGAAGAATGTGCTTGAGCTCTGGTTGAAGTAGCAAAAAATAGATAAAGAGCATGAAAAGTCTGACTCACCCCTGCAGGTTTGGTTTTCAAAACATCCTAGCTACTAGCTGATGGCATGGTGATAAGGGATGAGCACAAACACCCATACAGGAAGGCTGAAAATCGGTCTAAACATATCAGGGGCAAATACTAATTTAAAGTTGCTTTTAGTTTAGAAATATATCCTATTTTATAAGCACACTGTGCAAAAATGCAGGACGGGCACACTACAATGAAGGTTTAAAAAACACAAAGCAAGTGAATGGCCATTTTCTGGGTAAACTAAAGGGAAAGAGAGAAAGTGAAGTTGTTGGAGTAAGCCTAGGCATTTTAATCACCACTACGGCTCTTGGTAGGGAGCAGCAACCTTTATTAAGGCACTACCCAGGCAATATCTAGCGAAAGCATCGCTGTCTCACTAGTCACCTCTCCATAAAGAAGAGAATCTGAAGTCAAGAGCATGCATTCTGGCAAAGAGCTTGGCCTGAATACTTCATGCTGCTGAGAATTTTCTCTTGCTAATGTAGATGCTTGGCAGTGGCAACTGAACCCTTTCCTCTGACAACCCACCCCCCCCCCCAGGGAAGGTCAGTGGGTTGTTTAGCAACAAGTTTAGTCTTTTAAAAGTAATGCTATCAAATCTTCTCACTCTTGAAACCACTGCAATGTTAAGTTCTGCGGTCAAGCTCCAAGGAATTGTTCAGTACTTGGGATCAGCAACAAAGTAATTTCTTCTATGTGCTAATGGTGAAGAAAGAGAGGAGCATGCACACCCACAGATCTAATCAATCACCTGCAGAAATCAGCTTCAAACGTCTCTAAATGTTAAAAGCAAGTGCTGTTTGCATTCTAAGTATAACCTTTCAGCGCTTATAAAAACCCAACTGCTAAGCAGAAAATTGCATTTCCGATGGTATTTTTGGCCACAATAGCATCATGTCAGACTTCTCGCTGTAAGCAAAGCTTCTCACTCCAGGAAAGACAAGCTTGCTGCTGTCACCAAGGGGGTGGCAATGGGAGCACGGTCCTATCTGCTGTGCAGATAATAACCTGCTTTGCCTGTTCTAGGCTTGCAACTGCAGCAGACTGGCTCCTCATGTGCAACAACAGGGACCAGGGAATGCTGCAGTGCTCAGCCATCGCGCACCCAATGGACCGTGCAGGTAACCAACTCTCCTCCAGCCTCTCCAGGCCAGAAGCAGCGGAAAAGGGAGGGAGGGCTTTAATTGGAAAATAGGACAAAAATCCAACTAACACAGCTTTGCATGAGCTGAGACCTACCTGTCTTCTAGCCGTGCACTTCTGGAACAACGTGGATGTGCCCATGAAGCCCTCCAGTTCACTTACCATTTCAAGTCTTACAGAAAGATAAATGCTAAATAAACCATTATATCCCCAAAGGCTTTAGATAATTTCCAACATTATTTTTCACATTGTCAGGTTATGCAATGACAAGTTATACTGACAGCTTATGAAAACATTTACCGTTGCTTTTTTGAGCAGGCACAATTCACTAATTAGTGATGCATCAAAACTAAAATAACTGACAGGAGCCTCCTGCCTCTTCCCAGTGTTATGTGACCTTTCCCTATAGATGTATCACTTCCACTTATAGGCAGTTCAGAAAACATGTCAAGAAGTGATGCAAGAAGAGTTGTTATCCTTGCGACATATTCACTCCTAAACAAGGCAAGAGGTTGTGCAGATATATCCTAAAGAGGTGGGCACTTTAACCCAGCCGTTTCCAGTAAGACAGGAATAGTGTAGCAGTGGGAGTACTGGATTGTAACACACGCTCTAGGAGTATTAAACAAAAAGCCTACTAAGTTACAGGAAACGTTGAGATGTGCTTACACAATTAGGAGTAATTAAGCACATATCATTCTAGTAAGTGGAAGGGAACATCCATTGCAGTTTCTCCTATTCAACTAACAGTACAGTAGTGAATAATGCTCACATAAGACAGGGGAACGCTGCCTGCCACGGCACCTTCCCTACTACTCTTTTCCCCCACCTGCTGTATGTGCCTCTGCTTATCTCAGAAATTTCTGTAGGTTTTGCCTTTGTTTTAAAATGCAGAGGGAAAAATAAATACCAGATGCAAGGGTTCATGGGAGCAAAGGCAGGATTAGTCCCGAGAGAGTTGCGGTGAGTCTGTTTGATATGCTACAGCATCCAGGGCTGTGCTGTTCTGCAGACGCGCAGCTATTACTTCGGTGTCTGGGTAGGAACACGGTGTTGAAGAGCACCGGGGGAAGCTGTGCTCGCAGTTAAATCAGTATTCCCCAGCAAGCCACGAGGGTCACATCAGTGTAAGGCAGGCTACAGTTCAGGTCTTTCCAAGTAAATCAGGCCGAAGGGCTGAAGTTAGATAATTAAAAGGATGTTTTGCAAGCATTTGGCATGGAAAGTGAGGAAAGAGAAGCAGAGCATGCGTGCCAACAGCAGTCAAATCTGCATGGGGAATACCATGCTTCTGCATCTAGTGCTAGAACAGACATTTAATGGAATTCAGAGTATCGCAGATGCATTGTTTTTCCCTGACATGGTTTGGTTCAATTGTGGGGCTTTTTCAGATGCTATTCTTACTAATCTGCCTACTGATAAGAATAACTCTCGTAAAACCTTAAATCATTCTTTATTTGGAGTTACAGAGAGTTCAACTGTCTTCGTAAAATTAACATGTAAAAATCATTATCAAATGTGACCCTTTTTAACACATTCAAGAACCCAAATGCTTTCATGTCAAGATATCTGAAATTTATATGTGCTGCAGGGATTCAAAACTCAGGGGTTTATTAATGACAACACCCAGGGCTGGTGGGGGGGGGGGGGAAGGTGGGTTGTTTAATAAACTTGTATCCATGAAGACTTTATGTGGTTTTTTAACATGCAAATACACCAATGTACTTTTGAAAGTATAGACAAGATTTTTTTTGACAGAAAGGACACACTACTGTTTTCATAAAAGCCTTTCCTGGCACTCGATCATGAGTATCTTTTCTTTGATGCTACACTGCCTGTTTTACCCATCTAGTGAGCATCAATTTGAGCAAAGTAATCAAGCTTAAAAAACAGAAAACAAAAGACATTTTAAAAGCTACTGTCAACAAATTACAATTTGGCCTCCTGTAGGACACCACCTGTTCAGCAGTGGCCGATAGCCTAAAAAGATGAATTTATTTTAAAGGCAGTCAGCTTTCCACATGCCGCTGTATAAAACAAAGCCTGATACTGCTTATCCACTACCAACACCACTGACACATGCATTTGGAATTATCCTCATCTGCCATCACTGCTATCTATATTTTAGATCAAATATTCTATCACCTGCTGTTACTTCGGTTAATTAAAATGACCTTGGGAAAGCAGACCGTCCACAAATACTTAATGCTACCCTGCTGATCCCTGAATAAGGGAGGCAAAGTGGCTGTTTGATCTATCAAAAGCAGATATCAACTTCATTAACATCACCTTTCAAGAATACCACCTCAAACTCTGTAACAGCTCCCAGCACCATTTCTTAACCATTATGCAATAAAAGGTTTATATTTATTATTCTTTCCCAGCTTGGGTCTACAGACTTAATGCTGTTAAGTTCAAACATGTAAAAAGGATTTTTTAATCCCAAATGCTTTGATGTCTCTCTTAAAAACTTCTCGAGTTCAGAGTAGCATTTGCTAACTCATGGGACATTTAAGTAGCTTTTTTTTTTTTACCATAAACTTTGAAACTACTGCCACATGCTGACCACTCGTCCCTCTCACTGCTCCTTGGCAGAGGATGGTCTGGCCTATTTCCTTACCTCCAGGAACTTAACTGAAGGGCCAAGGTCTGACTGGAGGGAGAGGTTAAGCTAAGCAGGCTCGAATGAACAGGGGTAAGTAGTTTCAGCCGGACCACTGGCCCATGTGTGCTCAAGAGATCACTAGTGAACCACAACACTAATGCAATGGAGAGGAAGAGGTTGACAGAGGATTGGTTTCTCTAGGGCTTAGGGGTGGAGAACAGAGTTTGCTTCCCAAAGAGGACAGTTGTTATAGCTACCACCTCTAAGTCTGCTGGCCATCAGAAAGGACTTCTGCCTGTGCAGATCAAAGCTCTGCTCACCTTTCCTTCTTCTGGACTGCAGCAGAACATGTGCATTTTGTAAAAGTGCTCTCTTCTTGAAGTTGCAGTATAACATTTCATGAGTGACTGCAAGTCTTCGGACCTGAAAAACCTGGATTCACTATCTTGTTTGTAATGATGCAGAAAAAGGATGCAAATCTGAATCTTTATCTGAAGCCAGGCTTCACTCAAACGATCTTTTATGCCTCAGTAAATACTCAGATTCCATCACAGAGGAAGGTGAACACAGAGCTTTCAACTCCTGTTTGTGGTGCACCTATGAGTAATTACACCACGCAGATTGGCTCTGCGATAGCCTGGTGTTTCTAGGTCATTAGATCATTATGTTATTAGCCCGTATGTAATGATGCAGTCTCTACTGGTAATTAGAGCCCTACAATTTCTATGTTGACATCACATGTTTGTAATATAATGGCAGAAAGGTGATAATGTCCTGACTATTCAAATACAATCTGAAAAGGGGCAATTGTAAAATGTACCAAAACGTAAAGCAAAATGAAAGGAGGAAATACCAAATAATATTATTTTTCACAAAAAGTCCATCTAATCTTTTTAAAAATAGCACAAGTTCTTCCACATTGTAACAGAGCTGTACCTTTTATTCTATCTGAGTACTGGAGCTGAAGCACAGATATAGCTGTAGAAAAGGTAAATGAGACCATGTAAGGTATTTCAATATGGAAAAGGGCACGGGCTTTAGTGATTTGGGCATTTAATTTCGAAATATATTAAGGATGAGAGTGTTTTTCTTCCCAGTCTGTTTCAGTAGCAAATGGAAGATTGTATGTCCTTTTGTAACTTCAGAAATGGTCTAAATTTTTATTTTCCCTAACAATTCTTTTTGGAAATTGATTGTGTGCCCAATAAATTATGTCTTCATCAATAAGCATTTTCGCCTCAGAAATGTGTTGAGGAATGTATGTATAAAATCTAATTGACTTTGGAACTGAAATTTTTAATAATTGTTTAGAAATAAACTTTTTACAGAAATTACCTTACATTCACTTTATTAAATTTCACTTGGTTAATTAATCATAGGGTTTTTAAGAAATATTTATAGTCCTTCAATAGCAGAGACAGAGAACGACAGGACAGAGGTCTGCCCAGAAGGGCAGAGCTATTCAGCAAGATATTGAGCAAGCGCAAAGGTCCACTTTCCAGGGGCTACTTCATTGTTTTTTGGTAATAGAAATATTTCAGAACTTTTCTCAGGGAGCATGTACTCCCTGCATTAGGTACAAAGTATGACTGACAGGATAAACCAAAAATGACAGATGATAGAGATTGACGCATATCGCCACACAGGGAAACTGAGTGTCTGTATCACAAGGTCTTTAACTGCCACCAGTTTTCCAATGGGAATCAAAGAAAAAGAAAACTCTAAACTTTACAATACAGTAGAGTTTGCGAGGGCTTACAGTTGTTCCTTACATATGAAAAAGCTTTGGGAAAGCCTGGAAGTGAGAGATAAAGACGACACCATGAGCAAGAGGAACGCAGGAGACAACCTCACTATAAAATAATGATCAAACTGAACTACCTAGCTCCTACAGAAGGTGTTTCATCTTGGGGTCTCAGCAGGGCATCGGTGGTAAGAAATACAGAGAGGAGCTGAAAACAGCTCTTGAACCAGTGTGAGAAAGGCTCTGTTGATGTGAGGGATAAAGAGAAGTCAGGGAAGAGATGCAGAATGGGGAACGTGCTCAGACTGATGAGCTAGGGATGCAGGTCTGGAAACAGCTTTGTGGGTGGGTAAGTGCAGGTAGGGCCAGAGGAGAAAAAACATAACGTGGACGTGAGATGCTGGCAGAGCTTTCATGTTTATCACCCCTCGTGCCATACCTATTGGTTGTTATTAGTTTAAGTCAGGTAGAGCAAACAATGAAGAGAATGTAGGGAAGCACTGTCCATCCTGGGTACTGTGTGCAGCAAGAGCCATATAAAAATACAATACAGCATGGAATTTCATAATGGAAGTGTCACTCATTCGCCTGTGTGTGCTCACTTAAAATCACACAATCCATCAAATCTGGTGTTTCATGTCTTGACGATGCAAGATCTTCTTAGAATAGAAGCCTGTCTGGTATGTACATATGCTCAATTTTTTGTAATGACCCCTGATTTTATTTCATTTTCCCCGAACTGCAGTGGGAAGGCAGTTACCGTTATGAATGGGAATCACAAAATGTCATTGATGAGCTGTAATGTCAGAAGGTCTGAAGCCAAACAAACTGCACCATGAAACTAACAGATAACAGGTAGTTAGCATTTTTATGTCTAGTTTGAAATATTACTGTGAATTTTCCCTTTGGGCCAGAGAGGTCTCAGGCAGGTGGCAGAAGTGCTTTGTGCAATCCACTGCCGTTAGTGCTTCCTCCAAGATGGAACTTGATTTCTTGAAGAAAATAGAGTACCAGGCAGGAAGCATGAATGTAACATGAGGAAGCAAGACTGCGAGAGCAAATCTTGGGCATTTCTATTTCTGCATTAAGTAGAACAGAAGCTTTTGTTAGCTGGTGATTCTAGTTCCAATAAATGAAACATCACTGCCCCCTTCTGTAATCCAAGCAAGCTGTATCCTCCAGCTGCCTAAAATGTCTCTATGGAAAGGTGGATTGTTACATGCTAGCTGATGTACTGGTGCTGACATACTGAACTTGTCCAAAATACTAAACAAAAGGTATTAGTTCACTTGTCCATAATTATATTCAGTCCTGAAGGGCCTGATAAAGATCAAGCCCCTAAGGGAACAGATAAGGAATACAGTGGAATTTATTGGTGAACAGTTTCTGTATGAGACAGAACCATGCTCGTTTCTGCATTTATTAAAAAGTTTTCAAAATTTTCCAGTGTTCATTAAAATGTCATCTGGGGCTCCTGTCTAGAATGAACCTTGTCCCACAGTTTTCAAAGAATTTATAGAGAAAGTTGTTAAATTGCCCTGCACTCGGGGAAAAGTTGAAAATCACTGTCTGGATAACATTTCTAGAAGGAGCCTGGAAACAGTGACCCACCTCTTTAGGTCAGCTTCACAATTTTACATTACAGCCCATGGTATTCTGATCTAGCCTCCCTTTTTCAGTGTTTAGAAACCCAATGCATAATCAATCTGCTCTTGCCAACCTCCATGTAAACAAGCAGTTCCCTCGTTCTGCCCACATTATCATACCCTCCGCCCAAGACCTTCCCATTTCTCATTCTTGTTCAACTCAAGGCTTTGGGACCATGTAAACTGCCAGGGTTCGGTGCAGCCTGGCTGTGGCACGAGTGTCAGAGCACAGAGTGAGAGGCTTAGATAATGGAGTTAAAAGCAACAGCTCATGGTTGAATTGCACCTGTAGCTTTTAATTTCTCCTGATGTCCAAACCCCTCTAGTTTTCTGGTTCCTGCACCTTGAATCTACTCACTTTCCTATTATCTTTTCCAAAGCCTTTCCCAGGACCTTTTGCATATAGTGACATCTCTGGGCACCCACTCCTGCTACAAGCCTCTCCTTAAGTACTTTTTCAACCACAACCGACACTTTCCAGCCTCACTTCTCCTGAAAGCAAAAAGGTGAGCTCAACAACCTGAAGGCTCCCTCCTGCAGGTTGTTTAAAACAGACTTGAAATCTAAAAGTATTTTTATTTATTGAAAGCAGGCAGCAGCAGCCTTTAACTATGGGCAGGTGTCCCTGCCCATGGCAGGGGGGTTGGACCTGGATGATCTTCAAGGTCCCTTCCAACCCAAACCAGTCTGTGATTCTATGAACTATGTAGGCTGAAACACTGGATTGTGGAATTCCCTGCAGTGCCAAGGCTGATGATTGTTTCTTGGGGAGTAAACTGACCTACTGCAGTATTTGAAAAGAACAGATCTTACAGATGTTGTTTCTTACGCTGCTATAAAGCTCACCTTCTTTCCCCCCATTGCCTCCTGTGCTGCTGGAAAGGGTATGTGTGAGAGAAGAAGCAGCATTGCACTGAATGATGCGTAGACAGTCAAATATGAAGAGGCAAGAGAAAGTAAAGTTCATTTGCCCACAGCTGCCCAGAAAGTGGAAAGGCTTCCTCCTAATCTCATGATTATCCCCATGGGAGAAAGGTACAAGTCAGCGCACTGTTGCATTGTACACAAACACAGATCAACTGTGTAACATGGGCAACTTTCTTAATCTCGCTTGCCCTCTCAAGGCAGAGTATTCTTTATATTGCAAGAGTGCAGTGAGAAATCTCTATTAATGTCTACGAATTGCTGAGCCAAGAGAGGGAAAACATGTGAATGATGAGATTCTTATACATGAAAATACAAGGAGTTATATATGAGACCGCAAGAGCCCCTCCTAAGAGACATTCCTCATCTAGCACAGCTCTGCAAGCCAGAGGTGATTTATGCTGGAGGGAAGATAAACATATAGGTGTGTTTTGAAGGCTGAGCCAGGGCTCTTACACTTTAATTGCTTTGAACTGCCCTATGATTTTTTTAGTTCATTTCAGTCTACAACTCTGACATACAGAGACACTGAAAGTATGATGCAAATATAATTATCTTAGTGTCAGCTTGATTCAGTGGGGTATGAGTAGCTCGGTTTCCATCATTACTGATGGCAAGGTCACAGATACTCTAATTTTTAAGAAAACAACTGTCTTCTGATTCTGAAAATAGCGCCAAGCAAATGTGTGCCTCTCAAACTAGCGGCACTGGGGAAGCAATCAAAAGGCAGAGCGTTCTAGTGGGACGAATAGCGAAGCAACAAAAGTGAAATATGAGATAAATAACCGTCAGAAAAGTAAAACTAGAACAGCAGTGGAGTCCGAATGACACACCATGTGGTGCCTGCAAAGGCAAGGAATGGAAGTCGAATACCCAAGAGCCTCTTTCCATCCCTACACAAGATGATGGAAAATTAGTAATAGTCCTGTCTCCATCAGTAGATGGAGTCAGGCTCAGAAAGTCCTTTTCTCCACTTACAGTAACTGCAGAACCACAGCAAACATGCACAGCCCTGACACACACGCGCCCACACACTGAAGCATGATCCTGTGTCCAAGCTGATGAACCCCACTGAAGTTATACTTCATAAAGCACTCAAAGTCAGGAAGCCATAAAGCACTTTACAACCCTGCGTGAAAATGAGAAGGACAACATATCTGCTGAAAATATTGAATGTTTAGTATCAAGTGTAAATTTGTGAAGGTGGACAGCTTGGATTAACTGGGCGACTCCTGTTAAAATCTGCACTCTTCTTTGGCTAAGCTCCTCCTCACACTCACTCTCACAGCAGACTCCTAAAGCCATTTTTCCAGGTTGTTAACATAATACTACAGGATGGGCACTAGGCAGTGATGCAGGAAACATCTTCTCTGCAATCAGAGCTGCAGTTGATTTCAAGTGATAACACAAGGCAGCTGCTCCCAGGCACCTCCGAACTGCTTCATTTAGGGCAAAGAGTGAGCTCATTGCAGAGTCCGTAACGGCTGGGTGACGAGTTACACATCTCAGATTCCCCCTGTACAACCCAACAGCAGCTCTGTGGCTCATTTCCTCCCTCTTTTCATGAAATCATCTCAGAAATTATTCCCTAGATAGCCCATTGTATCATTAGGGGCCAGCAAGGGCTGGACATCTTTCCTCCTGTGCAAAAATACAGTCTCAGTAAAGGACTGCTCCATCTCTGTGCAAGTACCACAGCTCAAACGGGTTTCAGCAAAGAGCAGGTTGTGCTGTGCCAGAACAGCACTGAGCCATGGCTTCATAAGCAGCTACGGTTGTCTGTGTGCTGACACGGTGACTTGTCAAATGGGCATCTGACAGTAGGCACCAGTCACAAATCTTCCCATCTGAACCCGGGCCAGCACTTGCCATAATCTCCAGTAATATAAAAGGCCATAGCCACAACGAGGAAGCTGGCAAACTCACAGAGCATCATTCTCATATACCACACAGGGCATTCCTGAATTTCCCACCTGAAGGAGTGATGCATGGAAATTAAAACGAGCCCTTCTGCTGCAGTGATGGCCAATTTGTTAGGCAATCAAATAATGTGTTCTGAGTCACATTTGCAGCATGTGTGAGTAGCTTACATGGCGATTTTACCGTCCTGTAGTGCGCACGTGATAAATCACTAAATAAACAAGTTCCACTCCCCAAGGAAATTATGAAACAAGCAGAGACAAAGGCAAAGCGATGGGCAGAAGACCAAGACTCAGAGGACACATTCAAGAAGTGGTCCTTTATAAAATAAGCCTGTTGAGCCCATAATTAACCACATGCTTCACTTTGGCATAATATTAAACCTCAGTAAAGCGTATGAAAAAGTCTTTATCATCATGAGATGACTGGAATCACTTCAGCAGCGTGTTCCAGTGAAGCACTGTTTCATGAAAGCTGAGAGATTTTAGAGGGACTATAGATTTCAACATTTTGATAGGTTCAGGCCAACCTCCCTTCTAGATAGAGCAGACTTGATATTTTTGATTCAAAGAAACCCAGATAGTTTCATGTCACTATTTAAAAGAGAATATCCTTGGTTTTATTTTAGTCTGAAATAACAATAAACCTGGAAATTGTGAAAGTTGTTGCAAAAGAGAATTATTTCTCCTGACAACTGTGATATCGAAGACAGGCAGGCAAGTATCACAGATCACTGAGTAGCTTTCACATCCTCCCTAGATCCTTACTACACTGATCTACTCACAGATATTGACTGATTCAGGAACGCACTTAAACGTGTTCTCTTGAAGTCAACATCACAGAGCTGAGTTCTGTCAGGCAGGTGCAAACAGACGACTGGAGAAGTGTGAAGGGTAGTGACCAGGGGCTGCCCAGGCAGGAGAAAGAAGACAGCAAAACATGTTTGTCAGCCAGATGATCTAATTTCCCCTGCACAGAGGACTGTATAGAAATGGCATGTCAGGGATCCACAGACCTAACAGCAGTCATTGCACTTTTTTCTTGCACAGGACTAGGGTGCCTGCAATGGTTTCAAAACATTAAACACGTTGGCCTTGCTCTCAAGCTGGTTCCAAAATGTTCTTACATCTAAGCAGATGGTGGAATGTTTCCAAATGAATCTTTGCTTCACACGGCATATATCGTCATGCAAAGTGTCCTGTGCTCACGTTCCTCAGGACTGATTCTGACCTGAAAGCTGCCTTGGTGTGCTCTGGCCATGCCATTGTCGTCAGAGACATGCGGTCCCAATGTGAGCTACAAATGCTGTATTTACAGGTGGTTTGTGCCAAATTACAGTCCTACAGTTCAAATGGAGAAGCAAGAGGTTTTTAACTAGCATGATTAAGCAACCATTCCAATTTAAATTCTATACCTTGTACAAGAGGACAGGCGTGTAGAAACCAATGTTTAGGTTTTTAGATGAGTAGATCTTTTGAAATTATGCTGACTTCTTTGACATAAAGTTGCACTGCCTGTGTCATGAAATTTTCATTTTTAAAGCTCAGCATGAAATCCCAGAAATTAATCACCGACAGTTTTGATGTATAATTCACACCATGTGAATCTACTTGAATAATTTTCCATGGCCAGGCCCACTTGCAGCAAAACCATGTTTAAACTTTCTAAACATATTCCCAATACAAGACAAGACTTTTGCTTTTTCTGCAACAAGAAGAGAAATTCCAAAACCTGCTGTTGCTGAGGTGGATTTTGTACAGGCAGAGATACTTTGAGATGAAAAGCTGCTCTCCTACAGCAGCTTCTGGCCTCCATTGGACATCTTCAAATACTTCACAGCTGGCAAGAAGAACTCCTCCTCACTGGGGAATTGCTTTAATTAACAAAACTCCTCCATAAATAAGATTTTATATGGCTGTATATTTTTATCTCTCACTATGTGTTCCCAGCAGTCACAAACAAACCTGACTTTAGTGGAGAAGCCTGATAACTGCACGGTGAATACAATCCTTCTAACACACATTGTGCCTTTTATTTCACATCAGCAAAACACATTCTCCAAAATCTATTTTTTCAAAGGGCAAATTCATCAGTGAGGCACAGTCTTTGCCTGTGCTCTGCACCCACACCAGATGAAGTCACTTGTGGTGTCAGATTTTAGCCACAGTCACATTCTTTATTTCTACTCTTCCCCAGACATCTTTCTAATAGCAGGTGGTGCATAAATCCGTCACCACTTACAGTCACAAAGCCCAAACTAAGGGGCTTTTCAGCACTTCCCTGGAGCTTTGGTTCTTAACTGGCACATCTATGCAAGCTGTATAGAAATACTTTCACCGGGTTCTTTTATGCCTTCTTTATATTGTGCTAAATACAGCAGGGATCAGAAATGGAAGAAAAGATTATTTTCTATTTCATCACAGACTTCAAAGGCAGTGGATGCAATGTGTCCGGGAAAACATAAAAACACACTCTCAAATGGAAGAAATTGGATAAGCACAAGTTATCATCAAGAAACATCAATAGAAGGTGACATAGCATGGGCTATAATACCTGTACTCTGTCTCTATAGAAAGCTTCAAATTTAGTGCTTTCAGTACTCAGAATTGAGTCTTGGGGTTGGTTTGCTTGTTTTTCTTGTGTCATTCTTCAGCTAATCACAGAATTTCAATAAATTCAGGAAAAGCTTGTATCAATTACTTATCATCAAAATCTAAGAAAAATATTTCTGAAGTTCACGATTTTTCCTTTTTTCACAGACTTCAGAACCGACCGATTTTATGAAAGGCGTCAGAACACTGCATCAATAGCTATCAAAATTGTTCCTACTGAAATAATTTTTAAATTGCTTTCCAAAATTGTAGGCTACAGGTAAAAGAACAAACAAGCAAACCATAGTGCATCACCTATAATCAAAGCCACTAAAGAAAAGTTTCTCTACACGCTTCATTTATTGCTCCTAAGGGCAGCGGCTATTGCCATCCTATTCTCATTTTTTTGTTCTAAGATGATCTCTGCTTGCATCAAGTATAAGATGCTGAAAGGTTCTTAAAATTCCAAGTATCTGTTTGGTTTTTTTTTAAAAAAAGGGTAAGTTCATGAGAGTTCTACATTCCAGTGTGTCATTTGATTATAAAATAAAACCACCCATTAGCAGGAGGTTTTCTGTGGGCTTTCTTCTCGTGCTCACTTGAGCAAATTCCGAGCACTCCCGGTTAGAGTCATGAACCCGTGGGGCACTTTGGTTATTTTCCATCTAGTTATCTTCATTCTTTTGCACTGATGAACTGCAAATCCTACATGAACGCCTAAGTTGCTTCGGCTGTCTCTGACGGGCTGCCTTGCAACTGAAAAGCAAACAGGGCCAGATCTCCTCTGGCAGTTTTCACTTGACTGCAATTAGATAGACATTTTTCACTGCTGGGTGGGCAGTGGCCAACCAGCTGCTGGATAAACAGGAATGGTGATTGACATAAGAATCTCTATCGTTCTTGGGAAAAAAACAACACTTTGGAGGAAAGCAAATAATGGCTCTGAATCACAATTATTTCTATTGTCTGCCTGAAGACAACACTGAGATATAATCTGCTTTATTTTTACTCTTTTCCTTCAAAATTACAACAAGGATTCCCTTATCTTGGGAAGTGATTAGAATCTCTTTGGAAAGGATCCAAATCCAATGCACCTTTCAAGATGGGAAAGTTTTCTGTAAGAGTCCAATGGGAAAAGTTGGGGAAAGGTTTTAAAAATGATTAAAGCTCGAAAGCTTCTCAAACTTTCTTTTTTACATTGGCTGGGTATTTTGAAAGCCCACAACCAAACATGCAATTGTGCAGGCCAGAACTGAAGAAGGGATCCTAATATTACATCAAATATTCATACAGAGAGGTGGACAGATTTGCCTACACATTATTTTTGTTGAAAAGGAAGCAGAGATCAGACCACATTTTCTGCAGGGATTTCATCATCATTCGGACGCCACTTCTGATTGCTGAATGATCAGTGCCTACCCTGGGTACTCTGTAAATGAGTATATTTGTATGCTTTGTAAAAATACATGCCCAAAAAGAACAGACCAGCAAAAGCTGATTAGTGTGTTACTTAATATGATGGAAAGCAGAGTCCTCTAGTGGTCTCTGATTGCCATAATCGCAAAAGCAGTCAACAACGGGGAAAAAAGCGAATTGCCTCAGCCATGACCTCACAAGAAACAAATCTCAGTCCACAGCTACTAATAAACAGGGGAAATTGCCCCCATGGATGTCCATGGCAGTCCCCAGAGTTTTCTACACTTCACCTGCAGAAAATTCTTCAAATGGTGCCAGTTGTTACGTGTATGTTACGAAGATCTTACGCAGCTCTTATGGAGAAAGCGCTTCTCAACCATATATGTGATGCTATTGTACCATAGATGAACGGGGCTGATGTAACAATATATACATACTCTCTTTGGAATAAGTAACTGAATTTAAACAAAGCATGAAGTACTTGAAAATTTAACTGGGCTTCACAGTGTATTGGCAGTGTCAGTCAATCTTGTAGTAATGAAGGACAAAGTGTAGTGATGGTACTTGAGACAAGTGCTTTATGTTTGACATGGGAAAATAAACTCACAGAGGAAATATGCAAAACAGAAGGAAATGGTCCCAGTGATGGGCTTGGAGATAAACTTTGCAGGTCAGCGGGGAGAAACCATGTGTTTGGGTCAGAGGGAAGAATACTGCAGAATTGGGGATATGAAGTTGTAAGAAACAAAGATATTTTAGATGTGTGGATAGAAATTGAAGGTTGTATCTGAGATATATCAGCTCAGACCTTGAAAAAGAATTTACAGAACACGATCATAGATACAGAAGAAGCTGAGGAGGGAAACGACTAAAAAAACCAATTTATGTAAACTTCCCAAGGAAACCAAGGGGAAGCTTTGCCAAAGTACTTGTTAAGGGACCTACTGAAAACACACCAGGAGAGTGAGGAAAAAAATGGGATACCAGGGACAGTAAACAGGGTACAGGTGTGCTGGCAGTGAGACATGCTTGCTGCCTGTGCCAACTTCACAAGACAAGATTATAGGTCTTCAGAAAAAAGTAGTGTAAAGAATTGGCACAGTAGATAGGTGAAATAGGTATGTGTGTGTTGGTGCCAGTTCTGCAGCTGTTTTTCTTCAAAGCAAGAATTCACCTTTATTATATAAAAAGTATAAAATGAGTATTCCTGCACTCACCTTGTAGGAACCTGAATAATATCACATGATTGCAATGAATTCATAAAATGAAGTTTTGTGAAATAATCAACTCATTCTCTGTAGATGTTAAAATTTCTTAGTGGTATCAATAAATACGCAAACAGCAACACAGCGTTCCTAAATTATACAATGAATATCCTGGCACCTGCTTTATACTCTCCCAGACCTTAAGCAATCCTTTGGCAAAGGTACATAACCAGCCATAAAAACCTGGCAAACAGCAGTTTCTAGGAAAGATTTGTGTGGTCTTCGTACCAGACAGTTCCCAGCACTGCCATTAAAGGCTTATCTAGGGAAAGCACTTGGAAAAACCTGTTCTCCCTTTAAAGAACCTCATCAGTCAGAGCTGTAGGGGTCATCTGTCATGACCATCAGCTTCCCTCTCTCTCCAGCATACCTCTGCAGAGTTAGAGCGTAAAAAGATCAGTTCCATATGCAAAAATACAAGGGTCAAACCTCGCCTGGCTATATTTCTAGATGGCATCTGCAAACCTCTACCCCTACGTCTGATTTTTCTTCTCAGTGCTGGCATGGTTTTTATCAGCTTTACCACTTGTTGTAGTTCATACACCTATCAAAGAATTATTGCTGAACTTAGTGACAGACATAAAGATTGAACAGATTCCACCTTTCATACAGCAGGGGAAATTAATTCCTTTGAATGTGCTGTCAGCCACAAACAGGGTAATGGGTTAGTGGAGGGTGCTCAAACCAGTATTTTGTTTCGTATTTTGACATATGCAAAAAAATTCCAAAACACTGGAAGCTGCCGTGTCTGAACCAATGCAGAACTGCAAACCAAACAAACAAGCCTGTGGAGATACAATTTGGGAGGTAATTTAAGACAGCAGTGTCAAACAGGCAAAGACATACAATAACCATAGCAAAAAATACTAGGAAAAAGATTAACCCACCATCTAATAAAAGCAGGAATGCAAATTTGGTTTCATAAGGGCAGCTGTCTCTTTCTGTTTCTGCATTAGGTGTGATTACCAGAGTGCCAAACAGAGACTCCTTTTCCTTCTAAAAAGGAAAGGAGTATGCATTTGGAAGTACAAAATGGGGAGCACTGTTGTGTTGTCATCACCACCATCACCACAAACTCCCAAAGTGACCACAGTAGTCTGAACTGTGATTAGTCCTTCAGACTCAATAAGAGCACTATTTCTTGCAATGATAAGACACATTTATTAGTATGGCTTTGCAGAGGACACCTCCTGCTTTTTAGGCAAGAGCATCAAAGCAGGGGGCAGAGGACAAACTCTTGATTGACCGGTCTATTAGGACTTCATTCAAAGAGCAAGAGATGCTTTTTGTGGACTGTAAGTCTGGTGGAGATTGTGTGGATCACAGAATTACTGAGGTTGGAAGGGACCTCTTGAGTTCATCTTGTGAAATCCCCCTGCTCAAGCAGGGCTGCCTAGAGCAGGTTGCCCAAATGACAAGTAAAGCTTTCTCGCCAGTGGCAAAATCGCCGTAATTTCAACCAGACACTGTCCACGTTGGAAAGAAGCCTTGATCAGTAAGAGTCCTAATTTTTAGTTATAGCTGTGCGGAACTTCGTTTTAAGGAAGAAAGGTGATCAAGAATATAAAGGTGGGACATTCCCTACAACCCTGCAGAGGTTGTGTGCCACTGTCACTCAATGTACATAACAGCTCAGGAACAGAGTTCCTTCTGATTTTGTTGGCTGAAGAAGTATCCCTAGTGACTGTTACAGAAAAGCCCAGCTCTGATAAAGGAATTGAGGGTCTCAGCAGCCTCTGTCATCACTAATTGTAAGCTCTGCCATGATTCATTGTGGGATCCTGACCCAGCATACATGCAACCCTCCAAGGACAACGCTTGAGTGGCGTACCACCCAAGGTCCTTCCCATGGAGCCAGGGACGGGGATCTCTTTTGTCTCCTTTCTCTTCAAAAGGCATTTGACAAGGTAAGGTGTTTGAGGATGGATCAATATGCAACAATACATAACAGTGCATTGATCAAACACAGCTCTTGACCTCCCCTCCACTGCGCTAATATTGTTATTTTTCAAGTGACTGGCCAAAGCAAGGGCCTAGAAAAATGAATTGTTCTTGTATCCCATTAAAGAACAAGTTTGTGTAAAGAAACTAGATTTGATGAGTTATCTGTTTTGAACTAGTCAGATCTCCCCACCAGACTGACAGTCACTTTTCTATCCACATTTCTAATGACAGCAGACAGTTGATGATGTTCATTTCTGCTGTTGCTTTCTTACGGACAAGTCACACGACTCCTTCTAACCATCAGCACACATTCCCATCTTCTGAGCAGACTCAAGAAGGACAGTAGGACCTTAGATAAAGCGTATGACCCTCTCAAAGCAAGAAAAATAATGGATTTCTAGTTGCGACACTCTGAAGTGGTATGACAGGAAATGTCAAGTGCATTTTACTCATCGATGGCTATGAAAAAACAAATATGCTCAGTACTCCATGACATCCAATTGCTATTTATATCTACATTATGCAAGTGTGGTTATTTTCCATCCACAGTTTCTACAAGTTCAGCCCCTAGCTGTATAATCACCTGCCTCTTACTGCAGAAAAGGCTTTGCTCTCTCCCCCAGAAAATCAAACAATAACCTTGTCTCACCTGGTTTTCCCTTTTGAACCTTTCCTAGCTCCCACGAGTGCAATCTGCCTCTGCACTCAACAGAGGCAGGAGGGGTGCGATCTCTCAGTCTCTAGAGAAGCTGCCCCAGCTAGCCTCCTGGAGACAAGGCTCCAGGATACATAAACCCAACGGGTGATTATTTCATTATGAAGAACAGATGTATGTGGGTTTAAAACCTAACATCTGCCTGGCCAGAATGGGATAGCAGCTGATAATTGTCAAAGACACCAGTTTCTCAGTCATGGTGTATACTCAAAACACAGCTAACAGTTTCCATAATATATTTAAAGACAATGCAGCAATTTTTGAACACAGATGTCTAAAACCGAACATTTAGCTCTTCATTGAGGCAGACACATGTCTTTTCACAGACACCAAGCAGCCACAAGGCAACAGGAGGTGCTTGTGCTTAGCACTGCTTGGGAAAAACCAAATCAGAATGCTCTTATAATTTAGATATCAATTTAAATGTTTCTGAAGACACAGAAGTATCTACCTATGCATGCACCTGGCCTGAACAGAGCACATTTTGTTAGTGATACCGTTTACTTCACCCTTCCTACCTATCATTTCTTGTGGTAAAGAAGTGGTAAGAATTCATTCAGTATGGTCCCTGAAATATCCAGGACACTGGATTTGTTGACCCCACAGGTCCTTCCCAATCCCATATTCCTAATCACTTTGAGGAAGGCAATGTGTCCTTCCATGTGCTTATGAGGTCCTTCCATAGTCTTAATTCAGACTGTGGGCATAATCCAAACGCAAGTCATAATCACAACACTTTAATTAGAATTATTAAATACAAAGAGCCAGAAGCACTTAATTAAATAAGCAGCTTGGTTTCTAAACACAGAGATGTTCTTCAGATCACTGCAGTCATAAAATTCTCACTGTGCAAAATTATGAGTTGCTGTTTGATAATAATCAATAGAACAGGCTGTTGAATAAATACATCCTGACTTGTTTTCCAAGACATCATATTGGTCCCAGTAGTTTGCAAGACAGATGTAAATAACAATGCAATTGTGTTCCCACAGCAGTCTTGCTGTTACTGGTATCTGAATACCCACTGACATGACCAGACAAAAAGAAAAAGAAGGGTAGTTTGTCAAATCTTGCAGATAATTGTCACTATATATACAGGGCCAGGGTTACAGTCCGTATCACTTGTGTCCACAGCACAGCTTTTTTTCTGAAGTTCACCACAGCTTCCAGTCAGGTTGGAGAAATAGATGGACATGTACTGGATGGATATGTCTCCCAGAGTCTATGTTGCTTGACAGAGCCAAGAACTGAAAATATTTAAAATATGCATTTACAAATCAGTAGTAGAGATGACAGCTGTTAGGAACCCAAAACATACATTATATATAAGGCATTGCAAATCCCTTATGGATCCGATTCAGATTACTGGCTTTGATTTGGGGACTGTAGGAATAGTCTCGTGGTCCTTTCTAATCTTAAAAATGTATTCCTCTTGTCCAGTCCTATGGACAATGGAAAGTCAATGGAAAGTCTTTCCAGTTCACATTCATCTCCAGTAAAACCACAACTTGCTTCCTGTGACTGGACTAATTTTGAACCCTTTAGAAATGTGCAAATGACATCGAGCAAAACAGTCAATCATCCTCAGAGGAAGTCCTGCAAATGATATATCCTCTTTAGCAAAGATGCCCACGAGCAGCTGGCACTACCCTTAGCCTGCCTGGAGCATAAGCACTGGCAAGAACCAAAATACCATCTCCTTGCACGGCACACGATGCAGGTCTCAGTCTCAGGGATAAGCTGCTCCTCCTGCAGGACTGCAAACACAGTGACGCAACCCTGGGTTCTGATGGCACCAATGAGGCATGCATTGATGTAAGCATGGCTGGTGGACCCCCACTCTGTGCTCCTTCAGCCACAGTGTTGGAGGCTGCCCATGGGAGACAGCACAGCAATCAGGGAAAAATTCCAGGGGTGCATTAGAAGTCTTAACTTTTTCAGCATATTTGGGGTGAGCAAACAGGGTCATGAGACATTGAATTTCCATTTACTGCTCTCCCACATCTTTCTGCCTTTACCCATTTTGTGCTTCAGACTCTTGTGCTATGCACTGACTCAAACGCATCATATACGATGTGACGTCCACCTATTTACATACACACACAGGCACAAAAGCCATGCAAAACCGACAAAACCTCTGAGGGAAATCCGCCAGCCTCCTTCCCAGCTATTCAGCCTGCGACCAGCAGATGGCAGCTCTACCGCCCTGCCTGCCTTCTCTCTCCCAGCTCCGCTCCCCTCTCCGGCAGCACTTTCTTGCGCCTCGTCAAATCTTGCTCTTTCCCACCTCTCCCGGGTTTTTGGTGTTACCCATCACTGCAGGTAATTGCCAGTTAAGGTCAGTCTGTCCAGCGAAGGCTGCTGTGGTCTGAATGGAGTTTTCCACTCTCTTCCCTAGTGTAATACCAGTGGTTACCTCAGTTTTGTAAAATCACTGTGCAGGATTGTAGAGTCACAGAACGGTTTGGGTTGGAAGGGACCTTAAAGATCATCCAGTTCCAACCCCCCTGCCATGGGCAGGGACACCCTCCACTAGCCCAGGTTGCTCCAAGCCTCATCCAGCCTGGCCTTGGACACTCCCAGGGATGGGGCACCCACAGCTTCTCTGGGCAACCTGTCCCAGTGCTCCCCACCCTCTCCGGGAAGAACTTCTTCTTGATATCTAATCTAAATCTCCCCGCTTTCAGTTTAAACCTGTTACCCCTTGTCCTGTCACTACAGGCCCTTGGAAAAATTCCCCCCCAGCTTCCTTGTAGCCCCTTCAGGTACTGGAAGGTGCTATAAGGTCTCCCCTGGAGCCTTCTTTTCTCCAGGCTGAACAAGCCCAATTCTCTCAGCCTTTCTTCATAGCGGAGGGGCTCCAGCCCTCAGAGCATCTCCATGGCCTCCTCTGGACTCACTCCAACCGGTCTATATCCTTCTGATGTTGAGGGCCCCAGAGCTGGACGCAGCACTCCAGCTGGGGTTTCATAAGAGCTGAGTAGAGGGGGAGAATCCCCTCCCTCACCCTGCTGGCCACACCGCTCTGGATACAGTTCAGGATACAGTTGGCTTTCTGGGCTGCCAGTACACACGGCTGGCTCATGGCCAGCTTTTTATCCCCCAGTACCTCAAGTCCTTCTCCTCAGGGCTGCTCTCGATCCACTCTCTGCCCAGCCTGTCCTTGTGCTCAGCTTGCCCCGACCCAGGTGCAGGACCTTGCACTTGGCCTTGCTGAACTCCATGAGGTTGGCACAGTCCCACCTCTCCAGCCTGTCCAGGTGCCTCTGGATGCCGTCCCTTCCCTCCAGCGTGTCGACTGCACCACACAGCTGGGTGTTGTCAGCAAACTTGCTGAGGGTGCACTCGGTGCCATCACCCATGTGACTGACAAAGATGTTAAACAGTACCGGTCCCAACACAGACCCCTGAGGAATGCCGCTCATCACTGCTCTCCACTCAGACATTGACCCACTGACCACCACTCTCTGAGTGCGACTGGCCAGCCAGTTCTTTATCCACTGAGCGGTCCATCCGTCAAATCCATGTCTCTCCAGTTTAGAGACAAGGATGTCGTGTTGGACGGCGTCGAAGGCTTTGCACAAGTCCAGGTAGATGACATCAGTTGCCCATCCTCTATCCACCAAGGTCGTGACCCCACCACAGAAGGCCACTATATTTGTCAGGCACAATCTGCCTTTGGTGAAGCCACGTTGGCTGTCACCAATCACCTCCTCATTTTCTATGTGCCTTCTGCAGGCTCTGGACATCTGTTGGCAGCACTGGTGCCCTTTTCCCCTTCAAACCTAGTTTAAAGCCCTCTCAATGAACCCCACTGATTCATAGGTGAGAATCCTTTTTCCCCTTTGAGACAGCTGAATGCCATCTGCCGCCAGCAGGCCCGGTGTCACGTAAACCTCCCCATGATCAAAACCCCCAAAATTCCACTGTTGGCTCCAGCCTCTGAGCCACGTGTTGATGAAAGCCTGAACGTAAATGTCTCCTGGATGGATGTGCAGTTGCTGGCACAGCTGCTGCCTTCACCAAGGAAAGAGTTGGTGGAGGAAGACAATATAAAGTTGCTGTAGAAAAGGCTGTTTGCAACAAGAACTATCCTAAACGTGGTGCTTTCAGTGCTGCAGGGCTCTGGGCTCACTCACTTTGGATGTAACTATATGATTTGTCAGGAGTAGGCAGCCCTTGCCTTGTAGAAACTTTGAACTCTGGTCTTTGTTGTCAATCTGCATTCTTCTCTTCCTTTGAAAGAAGAAATGTGTCCTGTATGATGTCTCTTAGCCTGGCAATATTTTTTGAGTGATGTTTTCCTGCAAAGTAAATAGCAATTGTCTGCCAATCCCATCGTCAGTCCTTCACAGTGTTTCTCCTTGTACAGTCACTTACACATGCACAGAATACAAAGGAGAATAAAAGCTTTTGCTGTTTCTTCACACAAGTGTGTAGGAGAATACGGAAACTACACCTGGCAGAGTGAAGTTAATCCTCTTACTTGGGAATAGGACCTACATTTCGTTATCTGCATCGTGCCCTGCTCCTGCCAGGTGGCAATTCAGGTAAACTTCATCCAATTCTGTTCAAATTCAGAAAGAAGTCAAAGTAAATTAATCTTTTCCCTGCAGTTACTGTAATATTTTCCAGTATAACCATGATTCCTATGTGGGTTTTAGAAAGGAGAACAACAGGCTTATTAGCAAAACTCAGTTACAACTTTCTCTCCTGACTGGTTGCCTCGTGTTGTGAGGCTCATGGCAAATAAAACATCCATGCCAAAGCATGGGAAGTTTTCCTCTTTCCTTAGCACCATAACCAGAAAAAGGGGAAAAAAAATCCGAGAGCAACAGTATTTATTTTCCACACTCCATTAGTAGCCCAGAAGCAATTCAAGCATGTTACTAGAAACTGAACCCAGCTAATTAAAAATAATGTTGCAAAGCTCCACTGATGTCTTTTGCATCTGGAGCTGGCTTCTGCAAATAAACATACACAAAACCAAGGACAAATCACAATAAATCTAAGCAGACAGGTACAAGCAAATTGGTCTGTGGAAGTGACATGTCTCTGCTTAAATGTCTACCGCAAATCCCAAGGAGACATGGTAGGATTTAATCTAATTGGGTTTGCCACTTCCCTGCAGCTTAATGTGAGAATAACTGCAATTATATATGACTGTACTTAGCTCAGTACCAAAAATCCATTTATTAGGCTATTAAAGTCTATAGAAACCAGGGGTTTGAGATCATTTGGATATGCTGGTTACATACTTGGCCTGCTAGTTGTTTTGTGGTTACAGTTTCCAAATTGCTACTGATGAGGTGGTAGTAGAAAAGCAGATGCAGTTAAGTATTTGAATGGATGGCTTAGAAAGGTTTACTTCTCGCTTCAGAATCCGTAATGGCACCTTATATGTTGGCTCAGTGCTCTGCAAATCTCATAACATTCAGCAGGAGACTGGGAAACCAAGAGGTTGCTGAGGTTCAGGAATCTGTTCATCATAAAGCAAAGCACCTTTGCCTGTGTGGGGCCCCACAGAGTTGGCACAGCACGGCATAGAGATGCAAAAAGAATTACGTTTAAGGCCAGCCTTATGGGGCAACAGAGGGAAGAGCCTCTAGTCTTCTAGTTTTCCAGCATTTGAGAGGGTGTAATTAGCAAGAAGCACAAGAAAAGACCTTGGGCCATTCCCCAAAAATGTGGCATCACCCCTCTCCCACCTGTTCCGTCCGCAAGCAGAGCAGATGACTGGTGTGCTCAGCATGGAGCACAGCATGAGGAAGCGGCAAAGCCCTGTCCTTGAAGCTTCTGTCAGCTCGCGCAACCAGAATAAAACTCTTACTGCCAAACAGATGTTTTTAAATGAGGCAGTAAACACTCACAATTTCATTTTTTCTACATCACGGTGATTGCTGGGATAAAGGTGGATTTTCTTGGAAGTCTGGAAAATTTCACTTGTAGCCATAGTCCTCCAATGTACACACAGCAAGGGTGAAAACATTTTAAAATGCTTCCTTCAGCTGACCCATGCTACAGTGTGTGCCCTGCCACGGGGGAAGATTCGGGTCTGTCTGTGACCTGTTATACAACACCATTCAAGAGGTATTGAGGCCATATTCAACATGGGTATTACTTTTAGGAAACCAAGTTTAATATATGTGATCCCTACATTCAGGACCTGAGATTATGAAGGCTTGATTTTGCTCCCAACCAACTGAGTGGCAATGTACCCATCGAAATAGCTGCTGTGAATGCAGGCTTTATGTGCCCTCTCCAATCTCCCTTTACTGGTAGCCGAGATGTTGATAACCTTGCATAATAGTCTGGGTTGCACATAATTTTAAAAAAGATTTCTCTTTCAGTGGCTTGACTCTGATCCAAACACACACCTATCACAAATGAACATAATTCTACCAAGCTCTGCCTGAATCAGACACCCCACCAATTACGTGCAAGGTGAGATTCAAAGAATATTAGTTGAGGTCTCTGTTCAACTGCTGCAAAACACCACAGTGAAAACTAATTTAATTTAAAAATTTAAACATAGTTATAGGCAATATTTTTGGTAAAAGGACACAAAAAAAGAGAGGATTGCTTGGCAATATAATTTTCCTCATCGCTCACACTGTGGCACCACAAATGTGAGTGGCAACTGCTCACCAAAGGTGGAGGCAGCCTGAACCAGCCATGTCTTCTCTTGCCTTATATCCTTAGATTGCTAAAAAAGGTTATAATTAAGATAATTACTCTGAATGATGTCTAAAATGAATCCCCAGTTCACGATATAAGGACTGGCTCCCAGTTTTGAAGACACTTTCCTCCCCACACATATCCACCCTCACCCTTAAGCAGAGATGGCAGCAACATTAAGTAGCAACCTGCCAGCCTTTCGCAAGGCAAAGGCTGTGTTCCCTAAAAAAGGTAACTAGTCCCTGCCTCCTCTGAGCAAAAGGCATCAGGCGAAGTAGAAATGCTCCCAAATTAGGCCAATAGGCTGCTGAGGGCCAGGTGCCAACCAGCCCTGTGCATAGGTGGGCAACACAGGAGGAAACACCTAGATCTTGCTCTGTGTTTCCACTTTCCTGTAGAAAAGCTAGTGAAATCCTACTGGGAAATACAGTTTCTTCCTCTTCATGCTCCTGCAGCATCTGGAGTATGACGGTGAGGTCTTACATCTCATCCCCTGGCTCACAACTAAACAGTGAAGAGGTACACCAAGATGCTGTGGTAGCACAGTCCTTGAGCTTCCCTAAGAGACACCCCAACCTCAAAGCACCTGAATGTGTAGGTACAGCTACCCTAGCACCGGGCAAAAAGTATAGTTAAGAATACTCACTGTTACTGAGTATATATATAGTCACTGGCGCAGCCCCAGCCAAGGGCCAGTAAAACATTCAGCCTTCTGAGGTATCTGTGTAATCAAAAGTTATGTTTAACATACTCGGAGACACTTTAACTATTAGGAGAGGGGCGACCAAGTATTTTCTCGGAAAACCTTTAAATTGTAACTCAAATGGGGATATACTAAAATATTTCTGACTTGTAGCAAGACACATCATGTCCAATTCCATATAGAGACGCAGAAATTGTCAGGATGGGATCTCGAATGGCTGCAGTATATCACACTACAGTGAATTCACGGCACTCCACAACCTGACACCCCGTGACAAAGTGTGACAGCTGATCTGTATTACTTTATGAGAGATTGTCGAGATGTGCTGAATATTTTCTAAACCGCTATCAGAAAACATATGTTTCCAAGGGGTAACGATGCAGTGGGTCTGAATAACTCATAAAAATTATGAATGAAGTGTTCTCACCTTCATTTGACCTTTGTTACTTCTCCAGCAGACAGAGCTAAATGTGCAGCACACCAGAATGCATCTAAAGAAGAGACAGATGATAATAAGAGGCTGTTAAGAGATGCTCACTCCACTGGCTCTATTAGTTCAGCTTGCTTGCACAGGAAGAATTTCCCTGCATGTGTGAACACGAGTATAGATCAATAAAGGGAAATATCCCGGCTCATCCTTTCTCAACCCGAACTCCTCCAAGCAAGATGCACACACAGTCCAGTGCCTTGTTGAAGGCTGAAGACAGGGGCTGTGCATAAGGAGCCATGGAAATGTGGTTCACTCTCCAGCTGCATTTTCCTGTCTCACACACCTACAGCCAAGGCGTGTTGGGCTACTTACCTTTTGCATCTAATATGAGATTTTTCTTGCATATAAAAATAAGACTGCCTCTCCTGTTTTTCAACTGTCAAAAGGAGACCACTATTTTTCAAATGTAGACAGGAAACCCATACGTATACACCCTTAGAGACACAAGTGGGGCATAAAATACAGGAGAGTTTGGTCAAGCAAAACAAAGAACATTCTGTCCATAGAAATGCAATGCACAGATTGGACAAATAGCCAGCAGGAATGGTTTAAAGGCAATCGGCCTGCCATAGGGTAGGAGGAGTGCTTCAGTTCAGGGCTTTGTAACCTCTCTAGCCCACGCCTCAGTTCTGTCAATTCTTTCTTTTTTGTTGGTATTGAGCTTACACTATGCCCTGTGCACGGGATTTGGGCAGCTGGGATCCCCTGGTTGTCTAAGAGCGTTTGCCAGCTCTGGGAGCCATCTATCCCTTTCCCTTTGATGCTCTCGGAGTCAGATACTAAACTGATTTAATTATCTGTTTACCTCAGATAAAGCTCTTGAAGCTATTTTCATTTCTGTAAATATATGATCCAAGACCAACCAGGGACAAGCTGGGAGTTACCTCCAGTGGTCCCTGGGATCCACAGGTTTGATGTGCCCATGATTTTCTCTTATCTTTGACATTAGGGCCTAGAGTGATTTTCAGGGCACAGATTTTCCAAGGCATTTAACAGTCCTCTTGTCTTATTCTGCATCATCTACCTCATTCTCATGCCAAGCCCTGGGGCATGATAGGCATGAAGAATGTGCAGTGTTTTGTCACTGAGAAAGCAGGTTTCCACATGCTCTGCTAAACAATCTCAACAGATGCTACTAAGAAGGCTGAAAAGTGATTTTCGCAAAGCTATAAATTTCCTCGCAGCCTGTGGTCTCCAGACAGAGCCAGAGCTGTGCACAAACCCATGAAATGGACTCGGGTCTGCGTTGGGAGCTCTCAGAGGCAGGTCGGAATTACATTTAGGGAGCTGCAGGGGGGGGCACAAACCAGGTGCCCAGGTTGACTCTGGAAACAGGGCTGAGTGGGGTGGCAGGGCTACGTGGCAATGGGTACTACTGAGTACAGGTGCTCTTCTTGAAGGGCACAGAAAGACTTTATCACGGTCACTCAGGGACACCCATCTCTCTGCCTTCTCCCACCAGTGACTTGGTCTTTAACGTCTTGAAGCAGCAGGGAGGAGGCAGGAAACAGCATTAATGGCACCTATCAACTAATTGAAGGTGTGAACAAGAGTCTGAGCAGCACACATGCTGCATAGGTGCTAAGCCACTATGGATGATAAAAAGGCACAAGGTAAAAAGGAAGGCGATTGCAAACGGGTACGAGCGAGCATCAAACACAAAGGAAGTTGTAATGAGAGCAGGAGCGTGAAGAGTGACAATTCAGCATGGGAAAGATAAAGATGGAACAAGAATGGGATCAAGAGGGAGAGCAGAGAAAGGATGGGGAGGAAGAAAAATTTGAAATGGAAACGATGAAAATGGAATATGATTTCCAGAGGGAAAGAATAAGGGTGAATGAGGGTCCTACTGGGTCAGCCCATGCATATTTAGTCAGTTATAATAAGGTAAAATTGCTTCCTCATTACAAGGAAGGGAATGATGTTGATATGTTTTTGCAGTCTTTTAAAAAACTGTACAGAACTTATAATTGGTGAGAGGAGGCATGGGAAGCACAGTTCAGACCCTGCTCCATGGGAAAACCCTAGAGGCCTATGCCAAGCTGGTTGATAATGACTGCTGTGACTATCAAATTGTGCAGGGAGCTTTTCTGAGGAGGTATGAGGTTGACCCCAGAGACCTGCAGGGTTACACTTAGGTCTCCAAGGAAAGGATCTGATAACTCCTTTCCTGAATTGGCTGTAGAAATGACAAGTTTATTTAACAGGTGGATAGAAGGTGAAAAGACATTGGTATCTGTTTCTTTTTTCTTTTTTTTTTTTTTTTTAATGATGAAATTATCTTGGGGAACAGCTTCTAGATGATGTTCTGAAGGATTTGGAAGCTTGCTAGACAGAAAATCCTTCTATTAAAATGTTCAGCCTATTAATCAGAACAATTTTTATTATGTGCATCTACTAAATAATGAGAAAAATAATGGGCATTCTACCTATTTCCACAAAGACTTGCCCTTTCTTTCAGAAACAAACAGCAACAGACAACAAAGTACACAGTTGCCAAAATCTTACAAGCCACATTCTATTACTTCAAGAACATAATAACAAACAGGAGAAAAAAACCCTCATTACACATATTATATATGCAGAGACTGCAGAGACAGCATGGAGTGTGAAAGAGGAGATTGGTTATCATGCTTACTTCAGCACTATGCAAGCGCACCGTGAACAAGTTTTATGAAAGCCAGTGAAGATACAGTCTCTTCAGACCCTTGGTGGAAGCACTGACACCCACCTGTGTTTCCAGAAGGTGGGCCCGTTTGTTCCTCCTGGAAAGCATTACCCAAGACGCATTGGGTTTGGATTACTATTTCAGACATGTACACATACAGCTCGGATTACTGTTTCAAACAAAGCATGAAGTACTGAAAAGTGACTGGCTGGAATATGAGACAGATGTTATCCTCCGCTTTCTGAAATATTGACTAGTTGTAATGAGTCCTTAAAATGCAATGTTGACTCAGCTACTGCGTTCCCAAATTCCTTCCAGACTCTTGACTAACTATCCTCTTTGCCTGGCAACGTCGTGCTGCTTCCTCTAACACATTGCTCCAGCACCTTCCCCTGCAACACCTCGGATTGCACCCCTCTTCGTTAACCAGCACAGCAGTCCTGGGGCGACTGCTTCGCACGAGGCTCTGGAACCAAGGCCGAAACAAATTTGCTGTGCCTTCAACGCAACTTTCTTTAACTTCTCCTTCTTCGCTATTGATTGTTTCCCTTTCTCCTTTTCTTTCCATTTTCTCATTTACTTCCAATTTCTAACACAGAATATCCATTTCACTTTCTACTTACTCTGACTCTTCCATCTTCAAATTCCCTCTGAACCTGCCTACATTTACAGCCCCTTATGCGCTAGCCTCACTTGGGCTTTCGTTTAATTGGCTTTTAATTTTCTGAATAGTTTTTGGCAGGATAATTTACTGCATTTTGAGGTGTAAAGACAACAGAATGTTTCTTTTCCCTTGCATTCCCGTGTTTCTTCTAATTTTTGTAGAAAAGTCCTATATCCCCTGTAAGGATTTCAAAGGGAGACTTACCACTGATCATGTCTCATTTTCCTCCTTGTACAAAGATGCTTGTATCCTGACACTTCTCACGCCAGCCAGGGTTAAGACAGTGGGACTTCACTGACTGGAAAAGGAGTAGATTTTGGTGTAATGGCATTTCTTGAACATTTCACTTCAGTACCTACATTTGTATATGTGATATGCTATTTCCCATGTGTGCTACCAATGCAGCACAAGATCCATTTCATGCATCTCTAGTGACTTTTTTGTAAACTCTTATTATGTTAAATAAACTTCTTTCTAACTAAGTGTTGGGTGATGATGTATGGTTGCCCATGAAACTGCTAGATAGCCAAATGAAGTTAAAGGTACAGTGAAATCAGCAGCACTCTATACTGATGCAAGTGCCAGTGCTTGCAGTCTGGCCTTTCCATTGCTCATGAACCTCCAGAATAAACACGTTTTCAGCATCTGCTCTACTACTGATACTTAATCCTGTGCCTGTTGCATGTGAAAGAACAGAAGTCAGCACTTAGAGAAAAACCTCAGAAATATCAAACCATTATCTCAGGCATCCTGGCAAAAGCTCAGCGCAAGAGCAGGTAAAAAGAACATTTCAAGAAGCAAAAGGTCACATTTCCACTGCTCGTGAAAACGTACCAGCAGGATGATGCGATAGTCCGTATTTGATGGTGTACAGGTTAGTGGTATCGATCCTTTCGCCAGACTATTTGCTAGAATAAGGCATAAGCGCCCAGCTGGCAGAAGGCTGAAAATACGTGACTGTGAAAAGACCTGCCTATGGCTCTTTAGGATGGGCATTGCCTTTTTATTTCTTTACCTTTTAATGGAGTGTTTGTCTGCAGATCTCAAAGTACTTCACAGAGAAGCCAATACCAATGTCTACACTTGACAAGTAGGTAAACTGAGGCACAAAGTAATTTGCACAGTCACACAGTTTGGAAAAGTCCCAAAACTTTGTCATGCAAAAGCATTCTCTTTGGCACATAACTTGTTCTTGAATACGCTCATCATATAGCAGCCCTGACAGAGAAATCCTTCAGGAAAATGCATAAGATCTTGGCCTGTCCAACACAGGGGAGTTCCCGTAACTGATATCAGCTCATGCGCTCGGTCCTAATCGGTCATTTCTCCCATGCTGAACAACCATAAGGCTCACAACATGTCTTAACTATAAGAGATTTGCTTCTGTGCTTCGTTAAGCTTTAACCAGTTCACAAAACACGTGCAGGGAAAGCACGTGGTGTTGAAGATTTAAAGCTGGGTTCAGATGCTCTTGTGGTTTGGGTGTTAGCATTAGAGCTCGATGCAACAAATGCGGCGTTGTTTTAATCTTCTGTAACTGCATGAGATTCAGATTTTAATTGACTTCTTCCCTCCTGAACTCATCTCATAAAGTGTTAGGTATATCTGCTGAGTAAATAGAAGACAATAATATGTTTAAATGTCTGCCTAGAGAGTTTCTTCCACCCAGAGCTGAAAATCGATACAGCTCAAAGAGACATCTTTTGTTAATATTACTTTTTCTTCCAGCGCATTTCTAACATGTTTAATATTTTTCAGTGTTATTTTGCTGGCACTGAAAGCCCAAGCCGTTTCGGCGGATCCCTGAACTGGGACTCCAGAGATGCGTATTCCACTCTTAGAGCCATTTTTAACATCTTGGACAAGTAACTACAGCTCTCCAGGCCCTTATATCCATCCCCAGACATTCCCTTTTGAGCCTTGTTTCTGTAAAGATGCATGCATGCATTTGATCACATAAACTAAAGGCATTTAGTGAACTGCGTGACTGTGAGCAGTCCAGTGACTTCAAGTGACAAATAAATCCAGCATAAAAATCATGGTGAGATACGGTTATGGTTTGTGTACTCTTAGATAGTGCTGAATTGAGCTAACTGTTTTACAGAATTTGATGCTCCCAAAGACAACCCAGCCTCTATGTGTAGCACCCCAAAAAAAGCCAAGGGTCTTGTGGACTGGAATGCCAAAGATGCCAGCAAAATGAGGCAGCTGGGCCTCTTTTTAGGAGAATTGGGGTGTCCCACGAACCCTTAGCAGCAGACACCTGAGCATAAGCTCTCAAAGCCTCCATGGACAGCAGAGCTGGTTTTCTTTCGCACAGCAGGACGGTGGCATTTGTGATACTCTTGTCTACTCTCAGTCAGATTTCAGAGTTGGGGTGGGGCAGGGAGGGAGGAAGCTTCAGGTGAATTGACCCTATTCCTGGCTGCTTATAAATAACCTGAATTTGCCCCTCTGGACTGAATACTGTCAGGCTGAAAATATACATTGGAAAAACACTCTCCATTTCCCCCCCAAATCAGCCTATAAATAACACGTGTGGTCCAAAATGTCCCTGATCTTCCAGCAGGAATAGATGCAGTGGTGCGACAGTGACAACAACAAAGAGAGGGGAATTGGTTAAGTACTTTGGGGGTTAAAATCTGTGCCCTGAACAGTAAATTTTATGGCTGAAAGTGAGTCTTCTATAGTCTCATTTATTATTACAAAAATGATTGGAACTGGGGACCATGACACCATTACCTGTTACCGCAGATTTATCGGAAATTAGCAATTCCATTTATATCTATGAGATTTCAGGGATTATTCTGTTATAGACTGGGAAACTGATAGATTTATACCTCTGGTGAATCTAGTTGTACCAACTAATAGAGCAAGTGAGAAAATTTAGAGGTTTGTACTCCTAGAGGAGTTAACCTTTGGATGAAGAAACATTTTTTAAGTAGCATCTGAGAAATTATTGGACCCATAAATTGTCGCTGCTGTAGATGAAAAATATTCATTTCCTGGGGTTTATATTTTTGTTCAAGAAAGATACAAAAAGCAGAATTTAGTACAAAAAATTTTGACTCCACTCAGAGTCCTGCTGTAATTGCTACTGCATCTTTTGTTAACCCTTTGGCATATATTGGCGGAGTTTGCCTGGCTGGCCCTAAGGACATTTTCAAGCTATGTTTCTCCTAAATTCGTTAACATTGTATTGACTTGAGTGAATTTGATCTAACTTCAATTTTGATTTTTGTGTACTAACCGGACTCTTTAAAAATTGAGTCAAACCTGCAGCGGTATTAAATTCATGCCAGGACGTTGGGGGTTTTTTTTGTTAGGATTTCTTTCTTTTGTTTAATAGGAGAGCTCTTGGACTGAGGATGAGGCTTGTGTAAATCACTAAAATGATTATAAAGCTTCGGGTAAGCCTGTAAAAGATTCTGATAAGCCCAGGACTCTGTCTCCCCACAAAAAGAAGTGATACAAAGACTTCAGAATTCAGCTCTTAGGGCAGAAGGTTTGGCCAACCAGGCCACTGATGTTCCTTCCCCCATGACTCCTACCACAAGAGATGCTCTCCTTAGCTCCTATGCAACCTGACAAGGTAAGCACTGTATATACAAAAAAAGGGCGTCCTCAGAAAGACACTGGAGTACTACAGACTTGTGCCTTCAAGCCTGGCTGAAAGCATTCAGCAATACCATAACACATGGGGTTGAGCTTTGCATTTCCCTCTTTCTCTGACACTGATCTTTAGGACTAAATAAACTTAATACTGTACCCTGTGGTTTCTGAGACTCCTTGGTTTGCAGCCAGGGCACGTGGCTCTACTCCCTCCATCTCTTATCTAGTAGAGATGGGAGGCCAACACTGGTAATGCTGGACCAGATACCTGCCCACTGCCTCAACCGCAAGACATAATGAGATTAAATGATGGTGTATATAAAATAGCCATTAGTTAAAAGAGTAGCTTATGTTTTGGAGTGAAATACAGTATTTGCCTTATTGAACAGCACGTAGCTGTTACTTCTGCATGGCTGCTTTAGTATTGATTATTGCAGAAACTGGAGAACTGGCAAACAAATATGCAATTTATCTAGGAATATAAGTATATGAGAAATATCTAAGGGGGCCATAGCTTCTTAGTAATGTGTGAGCTGGGATCATTGTATACCTATACTTAAAGCATCCACACAATCAAAATATTTCACCTAATAATACCTATCACCCATTGTGCCACATGCTTTCATTCAATACTATACCTGTTGTTCAGGAATATGAAGGAGCTGGCTGGGCCTGCATCTAAACTCAGCTATGCTGAGTGAAAACATGATGACTTCCTTGGGACTACCCCGATTTCTCTTATGGGAACAGAGGCAAGAATCCGTTCCACTGATTTCAGCTAGAGAGTTGTAAGAATTCAAGTTTGGACACTGGTCTGTGAGAATCATTTCTGCTATTGCAACTTACTGGTATTTTTGTTCAAATTACATATAAAGAAAAACAGATATTTAAAATTACTTTTAAAGATCATTCAAGGTTTTATAAATCTTAAAAACTTCAGGTGCTAAGGGCTGAAAGAGAAAGAAACATTGAATTTCAGTTAAAGTAATCCAGAGTACTCGCGCTTTAAAGGGGAAAAAGAATGACAAGTAGTTGTCATACAGACTACATCCCCAACCCAGCGGCACCGACTGATTTTGGTTATTAGCTTTGGAAAGAAGGAAAATCCTTTATCTGACAATCTCTAAGGAAAAAAGCCCCTGAAATTATCCCATCATTTCACAATCAATAAGGCAAAAACAGTGTGCAGAAGAGTTATTTATGATTCCATCACACCGTTATCTCACTGTACCTGTAACTTTAGAATGGAGCATTTCTAAGCGTCCAGTGTTTCATATGCGCCACAAACCAAGTTTAAAGTGCCCAACAGAATTTTTATTTCTGTTTATTATTTAATATAAATTTATGTATGAGAGATTTGCAGCTACAATAAAATAAATAATAAAAAAAAGCCCCAAGGCTGAAAAAGGTCTTCCTCCTGTATTCTGCTCTGAAGATTGTGCTGGATTTTGAGTCAGCACAAACCAGCCCAGCTCCAACGAAGGCTGAGCTATCCTTATTTGCAACCTCAGAATCCAGCCCAGCATCCAAGACTTTTCTGATTACAGCTGCAAAATATCCCAACTTGGCTGAATTCCTTAGTGCAGAACCAAATAGAAGAACTAGTCATGAAGCTACACATATGTATAAGACTTCACCATAATTTTGAATTTTCTCTCCTTAATGAATAAATGAATTAAGTTTGAAAGACTGTAGATCATAATTTTACAGGTCATAACTCCAGTTTAAGTGCAAGAAAATATCCTTGAGTATACCTGAGAGATTAGTTCTTGTACTGTTTTATACAAAATCAGCAAGTGTGACAGATTACAAATCCATTTTTGCATCACTCCTAAGGAATAAACACAGCATATTTGGTAGTGCTTATTCATTAATTTAGGCTAAATCACCTCAAATTTTGGAAGTACTGTTTTTTTAGTATAAGACACTGCTTTATCATGGGCAGTAAGTAATCAGAGCTGAAAGGAGTAATTTTTGTCTTCACAGAAGTTAAATTCAGGGCCACAATGCAGACATGGTTCCTGCAAGAAGGGGCTCCTAAACTCAAGAGAACCACTGCTCACTGAGACACAGACCAAAATAAGCACAACAGGGATTTAAGGCTGTTACTTCTCATCATTTTTTTAGGATTAAAAAAAAAAAAGACATTAACTCTCAGATTTAACAGAGTTCTGCTCCCCTTGAACTCAAGTGTAAGAAAATACACAGCTTGGCCTGGAGAACCGATAAATTAATGTTTTTCCGTAATCTTCTAATGGGACTCAGTGAATATCAAGTGCAAGGAAGCATGCAAGAATGACATGAGGCAGCCAGTGAGAAGTTAAACTAATAGAAAACACTTAAACCTCCAAACAGCTGCCGAAGTCCCCCAGGAATATTTTTCTTTACATTGTTAAAGGAAGCTCAACGATATTATATACCTTTGCTTTAATACATCAGTGCATCAGTACTGCAGACAGCTATGGAGGGAAATACTTTAGCTCAGAGCCAGGTAATAAAAAGGAAGTTTAACAAATAAGGAGTAAGAGAGCAAGAAGACAGGCTACGTTCTTCATGTAAATCAAAGTTGTTCCAGAAAGGCTTAGAAAGAGAGGTTGCTATTTTCAACTGAGAGTCAACTGAAAGTTAATGGGGACATTGCTAAAGATCACACACAAATGGTTACTGTACTTTTAATGAATATTTTATTCATGTCACCTTTAAATTAGTTACATTTGATAGGATGATAATGTAATGCAAAATGGCTTCCTCCCCAGACCATTTCAGGTGGAGGGTAGATCAGAATTTAATTTTAGGGTAATGCCAGGTCAAAATTAAATTTTAAAAGTTATGGTCTGAAAGTAATAAATCCAAAGTGACCAATGGAAAAAATACTAAGTTAATGAGATGTGCAAGCCATTTAGAAAACCACAGATATTTCATATTACTTTTTTTTTTCCTTATCTGGAAACAAGCCATTTTAATACTTGCTGATAGGGATGAAAGTGGGGAAAGGAGAAGAAGGGGCACTCTCAAAGCTATTGCCATCAGGTCTTGATAAAGTTATGAAGATAAATGCAAAAAGTTCATGATGGGGATTATTCATCATTTGATCAGCAAGCCTGTTAAAAACTTTTGACCCCAAATCCTCTTTCTGGTATCTAAATAAGTATTCTGCTTTTTAGAGCTTTGACACCCACATATGCCAAAGAAATCAGGTTAATGCAGCTGCCCTGAAAGCATGAGGTCTGGGATCAGGTAGCCTACTTTCTCCCTTTCCCTTACCTACCGTGAAGCAGGACACATGAACACACAATATATGTGTTTTCAATTTAATTCAAATTTAAACGTACTTTCATACAACCTCACCAGTTACATGGTTACTGTGCTTCCCTGAGTTATTCTCCTTCCTCAAAGGAAGGTGGTCCTGGAAAGTGCCAAAGAAAGGGGCCAGGAACAGTTAAAGCAAGGAAACAAGGCAGGATGGCAAAAAATTACCCTGAGGGATGCAGCTGAGGCAGGAAGGGAGGTGTGAGAAAGGAAACGTTTGTGTATCACCTAGTAGGGCATAGAATTTCCAGTCAAATTCAGCAATAACAAGATACTCTCAGATAGCACATCAAAAAAAGTAATGATGTCAGATATTTCTTAAGTTCAGTTACGAGAAAGACCATCATCACTTGTAGATTGCACCAGATGTAAAAGAATGTATTCCCAGGTGTTGCCCTTGTTGCTGGCTGTCTATCCACCACCAAGAGATGCTGCTGGAGTTGCTGGAGCTTGAGAAGGCACCAAGACCGTAAGGGCCTGTCAAACCCAGTGCAGAAGCTGTGAGTGGGGAACTCGGAAAGGAGAGTGTGCTCCACTGAAATGGGGTCTGAGTGAAGTGTGGAAACTGAGCTCCTTGGAGAGTAATAAACCTCATTTCATGCAAAGACATTAAAGTACATCGTGATGCAAAACTACAGAGCCTGGTTGTTCCCTTGCAATAAAGCTTTGGTTATGTGAATATTGTTAAAAATAAGAAAAATACGCTCAGGGAGTTTCAACAATTCAGTAAACCACCTGATTTATAAGTTATTTCTGGATATACTTGTGGCAGCACTGCAGCTGATGAAGCCGAGCACGTCTGCTACTTTTGAAAGCCAGTGTGCTACATTAGCCATGCCGCAATGGATTTGACACTGGACTAATGGACTATGGCATAACCGGGTACCCCCTCCAGATCCTTTGCAAAATGAAGCTGGAGAAAACACTGTCTTCCAACCCACAAAGAAGCACAACAGGTTATGGCAATGCTTCAGCCTCCTCATTGGCAACCAAAGGCATTTTGAGTAGAATTTCAGGTGGTATTTCATAAAATCTAAAGTGAAAGCTAGGCATATGAATGGATATTACTTTCCCCTCTCTGCACAAAAATGGGAGAGGGTGTTAGACTCTGTCAGCCTCAGGCAGAAGCTAAGGGGTGACTCTGCCCGCTGTTAGCTTAAGATGAACAGCGCCCCCAAATCCAGCTCGCTACCAAACACCCAAAGGACCTGCCTGGGTTTAAAAACACCAGTGTTGCACGTGGTTTCAGGCATTCAGGTTTCAGAAACAGCCCTGGGTTGAGCGTTTTAGACATTCTGTGTCTTCATTCAAAGTCAGGACAAGAGATAAACCTCCCCTGAAATACACAGAGCTCTGTGTATCAGCCCCAGTGCATTGAGAAGAGAGACAGTGAATGCAGAGAGCTGATTCTGAGCGGTGCTGAGCAGCTGTGCTCCAGGCTGCACCTTCCATCACAGCACATAAGTTATTCTAATTTGTTGTCCTTACTAGACAGCTCACTGATAAGCTGGAATGGTCATCAGGGCTATTGATTTTTTTTTTTTGGCGGGGGGTGAATGCTGGCTTTAAGCAATCTCTTCTCCAGGCTTGGTGGATAATCCTTTTCAAGCTTTTATTTAAACTCTCCAAGAGAAAAAAAAGCAAGAATGAATTAGAAACTGGAAGAACACAAAGAAGCTAAAAAGGGAAGATCAATAACTCACATACACAGCAGTAAACAAACTGGAACAATTACAGTGAAAGATGGTTATTGATCAATATCAGGAGCAGCTCATATGCTGGCACCTCTGTTTATATCAGACCTCAATTATGTTCTTACTTTCTCATAATAGAACTGCATTCTACAAGTTTTATCACTAGGGAAATTTTAATTCCCTTTTATTAGTGAATAATAACCTTATAACGTTTTTAGGCAGTGGTTGTTATTGGTAGGATTTACATACCGGAAAGTGTTGGCTGCCCAGTGCCCTGCGCTGTTACAACCTGTCTTACAGACTGGAAAGCTGCGGTGCAGAAAGATGAACTGACCTCCCAGAGGCCAAGGGCAGGGGCAGAAGCTGACAGAGACCTGGATCTTCTGAGTCTTGGGGACTTTGTTTTCTGGCAATACTAGTCCCTGTAGACCTTCACAGCAAGGTGGGACATTTTTCCTTTAAATATAAAGAAAAATTGGCAACTATTCCTTATCAGAAGCATCCAAGCAAGACTGTTCAGCCCTGCACTTTACAGTATAGTGAGAGAAGCAGAGGACCTGAGCACTTCCACTTCCCTCTCAGGTAACTTGTCTGGTCTGTAAAAACTATCACGCACTTAAATTTTGTTCAATTACACGAGCCAGAGTAAAATTCAACTTTCAGTTGACTGGAACTTTCTGGTTTTGACTTAATGAGATGTATCAGCACCAACACAGCTTTCCCTTTCTTGGGAAATGGCTCCCTCATAGATACCGGAGGTAAGTGGGTTTTAATTTAAGGCATACGTATCAATCCGCAAGCCTGTCTCCGTAAAATCTCACTTAAAAAGACAAGTTGTTGCGGAATAATGAGCTGGAGTCTGTCTTCTTTAAAAGTTTCCTTAGTAAAATACGCTCACCTTTAAAAAAATAAAAAAGTCCCAGAGTCCTATTCACAAATCATATTGGAAATTTAGGGGTGAAGAATTAAATCTGACTAAAAAAATTCCAGAACCGAGGTTAACACAAAATAAAATAATTTATGAAAACTTCAAAGCTTTATGTCCAGATTTTGAACTATACCATTTTACTAAAACCTGGCTTTTTAATGAACTAAATAGTTGGGTTTCAAGCCACTGATTCCAAACATCTACAGAGATATTGATGAAAATATCGATAGCTGAGAAATTGTCCATAAAGTTTCAATTTGAAGCCTACTTTTGTGCTGCCTTTGCTGAAGATGTCACAAGCTCCTCTACAACTTACAGTGCCTGGGCAGTATTGACATCAACAGATTCACAAAGAGGAAACAAGAAACAAAGCCACTATCTCTGCTCTTTTGCCCAAGAGCAGATATCTTGGGCAAATAAAATAGGGAGACACTGAAAATAATTCAGCAGTGGACTTGAGTTGATAGCATTTTTCTTTTTAACCTTTTATTGCCCCAAATATTACAGTGTTAAAACAGCTCTTGTGCTGTGCACATGAACATCCCAGAAGACATGTTTCCCTGAGCATCCTGAGAAGAGCACTGAAGGTGGATCCACATCCTATTTCCATTGGATTGCATTATAAACATTACCTCCCCTCCCACACCTTTTTTATTTCAAATCCCCCATGCCTTTCCACTTTAGTTTTCATTCTGATCCAGCCCTCTGCTGTCTTGACATTCAGGTGCTCTTCAACATCCATCACTGATTTCCTTGTAATCCTTACACAAAATGGACAATATGCTAAGGAAAAACCGCCTTGCAAAGTTGCCAAAAGAGCAATTCCAATCTAATTAGGAGTTCGTACTGCTTCAGTGAAAGCAGCACAAACACTGTTAATATTCACTGCAGCTGCTTTGTCAATAACTCCCAGTGAATCCTCCAATTTATAAGAAAAATCAGGAAACTATTGGATTCTATGACACTGATAGATCTATCAGTATTCATTGCCCCTATCCTCTGCAACACAAGGCACAAATGCCAATAACTCTAACAGTCCCTTAAATGCTGAAGGATCATTATTAAAGTGTGCTTGGCATCCCTGGTCATTAATTATAATCTTGTGCACATATGCAGTGTGATTGCAGGAAATAATCAGCTTTGTCTGCCAAATTGGCAACATTTAGAAACTAATTTGTTATGACATACCATCAAAGATATTTAAACAACAAACCCAAAGCTCTGCTGCACTGCGCACACTGTTAAAATATCAGATCACATCATTAAAAAATAGTTAACATATCCGAGGGGAGGTAATATTTATCCTTGAACCCTGGTTCAAGTGGAATTTCCAGAAAGAACAGTTATATCCTTTCTCCCTCGCAGTTTGCAGGAGAGGAATCTCTCTCCAGAGCGATGCACCGACGGGGGCGGGGAGGGGGGGGAATGACTTGGATTACACTACAGACTTGCTGTCAATCAGGAGCTATTAAACGGCCATTGAATAAATGTTTGCCAAGAGCAAAGCTTACCCAGGATTACTGCACTGCTCAGGATGCCTGCAGATTCATTTAGAGACTTTACACTCATATTTATCTGTCTAATTTCTGTTATAGCCCCTGTTGCCACTCTCATGCACCCAGCCCCGCCGCTTCGCCAGCAGAAGGATGTGGACACCTACAGCCCCTCCAGTCTGGCAGCTGGGATTGAAGTAAAGGTGTGTTGTGGGGAGGGGAACGTCTCTGCCCCCCATCTCTGCTAGAACCAGCAGAGGAGCTTCCCTCCACCTCCAGCTCAGAGGATGCTGAGCTCCCTGGCAAACTCCTGGCTGCTAAAATGTTCACCTCCCCCACGTCTGTTTCCAATTTCGACCTGTTTTAATTCCTGCTCACTAGACATGATATTTTTTTCCTTGTTATTTGGTTTCTTCATATTGGCCAGGACAACAGTCCCTGCAAACGACCCAAAGGAAGAGGAGGGACTCCTGTAAAAACCCTTTCTGCTGCTGTCTCACAAGACCAATTCCTGCTCATCCAGGATGCAAATCCTGCAGTTAGGACTTGGCAGGAATTAGAGGGGCTCATTGAAAAAGTTTTAAGCTAGATTTGAAGGGGGAAAGGGATAAAACCAGGCTCATTAGGGGTAAGCTTGGGGTCAGCATGCTGATGTTTGAAGGACGGTGTGCTAGTGAGGTCCTTCGATCTGCCATCTCAGCGGGGGTAGGACCTTGGACTTCCGGAGGGCAGACTTTGGCCTGTTTAGGAGGCTGGCTGGCAGAGTCCCCTGGGAGGCAGTCCTGAGGGGCAGGAGTCCAGGAAGCCTGGGCATTCTTCAAGAAGGAAATCCTAAAGGCAATACCACAGATAGTATCAAAGCTATTGATATTTAAGCTTTGGACCAGCAGCAAACCCAACAGGGATGCTGCAGTACTTAGTCCTAGGAAAGGGCAAGGCTGTGCAACAGGTTTGCGTCGGAGAGGTGACAGACTCTGGGTGTCCTGATGTCTGCTAGGGGTGAGATCTGAATCTGTGAATTATCCTGACATGAAACGCAGAAGAGAAGGTGTCATTTAGAGAGTACTAGAGTAAGGTGGACAAAGTGATGTACAGCCTCAAAGTCAGCTTTAAAATTTCCAAGACTCTAGAACAGGAACTTGCAATGGAGTGTAAGAGGTTATGAAAATTCAAGGGCTTGCCAGACTCACTTGTATATCAGAGGGAGCAAAACACTTCATCAGACCATGTGCATACATAACACAATTTCTTTTCTCAGATCTAGGGTCAGAATATTAAAATATGAATCAAAATAAACCCAGAAATTAAATATTGAGCTATCCAGGAAACAAAACTCTTCTTTCTGTGCCCATAAATAAACATAGTTATTTAAAAACTGGCAAAGCTCATTGCTTGTGTAGCATTTTTAAAGGAAATAATTGTTTCTGTATTGAAATATGGCTGTAGTTCTTATTGAGTGCACACATGACGATTCTCCCTAGTGTAAGAAGCTGAACTTGCACATTTTTCTGCAGACTTTTCTGATACTCATTTCTCTACATGCTGTTTCATTCAGTGCATTTTATTGCTTCTGTCCCCTCCCGTAGCAGGAGTCCATCAGCCCAGTAAAGCTGGGGATGGAAAATACAAGGAGAACTGACAAGTGCAAAACACTTAACCGATGTGATTGCTTCTCCATTCTTACAGTAATGACTGTTTACTCCTGAAGACTTCAACAGAATATTTTATTTAGTTTATGTGACAATTTCCTACTCTTTTCTCATGTTTTCTCAGAATCCAGCGTTCCATACTATTGAAATGGCAGTTAGGAAATCACAGTTTTGTGCAAATCCATTTCACCAGATTCTCAATTGCTGTCATCAGTCACTGAACCAACAATAACGTCTTTTCTTTCTCGTGGTATTTTGTAGCGTGTAACTAATTTAATAAAGTCTTTCAAAATGCTTTAAAGGAACTGACAATTTTTTCCTAAAGTCATTAATGTTGTATACGTTTCTTTACCACAGGAGTTTTAAATCTATGGGTCCCAAGGATGTTTCTTGACATAGGAGGCAATAACATGATCTCAAATCCATTGTCATGGAAAGATAAGCTGTATCAAAAGGTACATCTGACTATTAATACCTATCGTATCTTTATTCTTTAAATGTTTCCACGTTTTCAAGGAAAAATAATAGATATGAACATCCAATTAGCATCTTAAAAAAAGTAAATATTTTCTATATAACTGTATAGATTTCACTATATTATTAGCCTTTCACCTTTCAAATGAGTAACTTGTATAGCTTTGCCTTGGAATTTTTTTTATATTTCGTATCTGATTGTATAGGAATAGATGTGAACAAACCATAGCCCAAACCACCCCAAAGCAAGGACATCGGTAAAGCCTATTCTTTGAGTTGTTGTAACATCTCTAGCGATAAAATTTTGAACTTCCCATTAGGATAAGCATTTAACTACATCTTTTCATATCAATGGTGTAAGATCACAAAAGTACCACACTGTGCGTAGGGTTTAATACAGTGTTGCTTAAAAAAAAGCAGATGGGGACTTCATAATACCTTTTATTCAGGACTCATTTTACCTTGAAAGGTTCTCTTACAGTGTACTGCATTAAGGCCAACATTTAAATTACGTCTAATAAGATGTCTATAATTATTTTCTTCTTTTTCTTATTTTGATAAAAGTTTTTCAGCATTTACATAAAGGCCTAAAACACTGGCCTTGGAAACAATGTCCTTTCAGACAAACCATTTTAAATTAAATGTCCAAAGAACAATGCCTTTACAGTAGGAACCAAACCTAACATGGTGCAAATTAAGGTCAACACAGCGAGAAGTTGAGGTGCTGTCCCTGTAGCCACACAAACAACACATTGTAAGGACAGTAACCCTTGTTTCCCATGTATTTCAGTAGATTCAACTCTGAAAATGAAACACCTCGAGGGAAAATACAGGATCAATTTAATCCCAACCAACTCCAACTCTACCCGGTTCATTTTAACACTTCCTTATGGTGTGGAGGGAAGCTGGAAAGGCAGGGATTGCACTGACCTTTATAGCAGAGAAAAAGCAAGAGTTCCCCTTCTCAGTGCCAAGCCAAGCCAATGCCCTGGTGGAATAGAGTCATTATCAGTGCCATCACTGCCCGTAATTCCACTGCTGAGTACGAGATGAGGAGGGTGCTCTGAGGAGGTGGAAAGACTGTACATACAAGGACAAGCTCCTTGAGTCCCTGTCTCTCTCCTTGCTGAGGCATTATTTCCAATACTTTAATCACTCTTGTCATTATTCTCTGAACACTCTCTAGTTGTCAGTGTCCTCTTGAATCATGGAGAAAACTGCATACAAGGAGTATGCTGGCAGCAGTCACACTAGTTCCAAAAATAGAGGTAGCAGAACCTCTCCCATTCTCTTGAAATTTCCTTTTCTATTTATTCAAGAATCTCATTAGCACCTTTGGCCGTGGTGTCTCCTCAGAGCTCACATCTGCCCGATCATCCACAATAAACCCAGAGGTGCACGTTACATCCTCCCATTTCACACACAGAAACTCCTGATTAACATTCCCTTGAGTTATAGTTGGAAGGGAAATCTGGCCATTCTCCTGCTTAAAAACAGAACAGAAATACATACTGGAAATGGCAGCCTCTTTATTCTACATTGGGAATTTTTCCACTTAGATTGTGTGATGAATCCGTGCCCCTGTTAAATTTTCCTAATAATCTCATAGCCAATTGCTCCAAGCTCCTCATTCTGTTCTCATTTCCCTTTTTCATTTTCTGTAATTCCTACAGTTTACACTAGCTAACTGATTTCCCTACGCTATGTGTTTGCACCTGCTTTCTCTTGTTTAAGCTATATTATAAATAGAAAAGACTCCTCTACTGGGCCTTTGTGGCTTTTGAGGGATCCCGCTGAAAGTTTTTAACCCACTTTTTTAAGTACTTCTTTAAGTAAAGTTTTAACTAACTTTCAATTCTAATTGCTTTTTCTATTCTAATTCTTCTTCTTGGATGCCTAGCCCAGCACCGGTTTCAGCTTCATTAATAGCAGTCTTTTTAAAATGCAAGATAATGTTACTGCTGAAACTTTGGTTACACGTGGCATCTGTAGTCAAGTTATGATTACCTGCACCAAATCAGTCATCGATTTTTAGTTCTCTGATAATTTTGTCTGTCATTCTGAGGTCTGGCACAGAATCACCCATGCTGGATTCAGTTCTTTATGGCATTGCATTCTTCACTTCTTACCTGCAGACTAAACTCCTCAAGATTTTGCTGTCCTCCTGATGACATATGTTAGAAGTGAAAGGAGCTGGTGGCCCATTGGTAGAATATAAACCCATACGGATCTGATCTTGGCCAACTTTGATTGCACCCATCACTGATGGCACTTGCTTCTGTTCAATCAACAGATCCATCTCTTGTCATGGCACCCAATTTCTGGTCTGCTTTATGCCAGCGGAAATGAGAAACAATTACAGAGAACTCAGAAAGGTTACGTTTGTGAGAGGTCTTTAGTTCAGCCCTTCAACATACAACAGTTCTTCCAATAAACATTGTTTGGTCTACCTACAGGTATATGGCCCTTGTGTGCCACTGGATATTCTCTGATGGGAAGGTACTGCACCACTCCTAATTTTACTGCTTCTGGTGAATTTGAGCTAGGGGGAAGTACGATGTGGTTAGCACACCATGTGTTGTTTGGCACCATAAACTTCTTGGACTGACATTGTGAACAGTCATCACATACATATCCCAGTCTTCCCTGCTTAAATGAGGAAGAAAAGTAGAACTCAGCATCCCATTCTTTTAATACTGATGCTGCCAGTGACTTACCCTTGGAAAGATAATACTTATCTAGCAAGTTCCTAAGGCTGTTGGGAGAATTATTTACTTGCTATGCTAAAATTAATTATCTGAAGTGCTGCATAATGGATCGGTAATGTTTTCCTCATTGTCATCATCATGAAGTATACTTCATTCCTTCGCTGTAGAAAATAAATGGGTTGAAAAAATAAGAGGGGAATTATTTACAACCTGTACAACTTTCCAAATTCAGCAATAGAAGTCATTCTTCTCCACAAGCAAAGCATTTTTCCAAAGAGGCATGCAAAATGGAAGAATGGTTGTTTCTTCCAAATGCTGAAGGGTAGTCTGCGGATGAAAATATTGAACACTCTCCCTATAACTACCACTACTTTTGAATAGATTCCAGTACCTAATTAGCAGAAGTCACACAAAATTAGCTGCTCCATTTCTGTAACATACATAAAATGCTTCTGTATTAAAATTCTAGAATTTTTAAAGTCTTTGTCTTGCTCCAGGAATTCTAATGCCTACTTCTTAGATTCTTGGGCAAATTAGGAAGCTACTAGACAAGTTAATGCTTTGAAGCTGCAATTTAAAAGTGTGTTTTTCTTTTAAATAAACTCCTCTTTTTTTAGTATTTCCCTAAAGAACCTGGCATATTTTAAACAGAAAATTGTAATAATAATTATGGATATATTGACCTCTTTGTACTCTTAGGCTGGTCACTCAAGTGAAGTAGATTTTAACCAGCTCCCTGTAGGATTCTGTCAGCTTCCCATGTTTCTGCACTCTGCCTGCTAGTTGCCTAATGCTGTCTTAAGATCTGACTCACTAAAGAAACACTTTCCCAGACCATTTAGTTACATGCTCTGAAGAATTTAACATGTATATGACACCTAGGTGACTGCAGGTTTGGTTGCTAAAACACCACGCTTCTCTTTGGGGCTATATGAGCAGACCTTCTGACTGCAGCTTACCCTGGTGATGATGGGAGCTCTAGTGCAGGGAATGTTTCAGGATTTTAATTTTTCACTGAAATGCCAGAGTCTCGCACAGGACAGTGCAATACTGCCCTAGACTAAACTGTGGTGTTGGAAAACAACAGCTGTACCTGAGGTGAGGGAGAGTTGCAAAACAGCTATACCTGAGACACAACGGAGCTGCACTCAGGGTAGCTTCACAGGTACGGAAAATCTCTGGGACTCTGACATTATTATCATGAATAATCAGAGAAAGTTTTGGGGAAATACCTTCACTTTAAATTTCTTACACAACTTTTCTTTCTCCTTTTCCTTTTAGCAGCTTATGCCTCACCTCTAAAGATCTGGCACGTTTTTCCTGGATAAACCAAACCATAAAGGAAGAATGTGTGTAAATGTGAGAATAGATCCTGGATCTGACACTTGTGTCAGTCTAACTGATGCAATTGAGATGTTCTTCCACTGAAATCCTACACTAGGACTGTCAATGTCAGATAAAGAGCTCACATTACTTTCAAGTATAAGAGCATAGTTCACAATAAAATACACTTTGGATTGAAAAACTGCACTTATGTCCAGGCTCAACCACACAGAAATCAGTTTCTTAACGCTCTATCTCTGATCTGAACGTCAGTTCTCTATACAAGTTATTCCCATTTAAGTCAATAGATTTGCCACAATAAGAGAGAAGTGTCATCCCAGAGGCTCCGGTATGTTTATGTGTGTAAACACAGAGAAAGAGACTGAACGAAGGTACTTTTCTTTCCCCTTCATATCCACTCACTAATGTGCAGAGGTATGTAATATCTTTCAAATTCATTTTACAATCCTGGCAAACAAGGCAGCTGTCTCAATGCAGAGATGTGGGGTTTGCTGCATGCCCTCCACATCAAATGTAAAAGATGGCCACAAAGCGTCTGCAGTCTTATGGGATGTTTGGAGCCTTTTTTTAACAATAAATATGCCTCCTAACTCAAAAGCAGCAATTTACATACAAATTTATTTCCCCAAATATCCCCCTGCTCCCTAAAAGCGGAGGATACAATTATTTCGATGGATGCCTTGCTGCCTGCCTTATTCATAGCACACTTTACAAAAGTGACGCTGGAATTTAAAAGCTATCTAGATACACTTGACTATCTACAAAGATAATGAAGTATTATTTTTATTGTTAACACTGCTGGAAAAAATGAGATGTTTGGTGATGCAGACCTTCTATACAAAAAGCCTATAGCTCAGTCATGAAAAACTGCTTCAATTTAAGTAGCACTGACATAACTATTTAGCTGCTTCGATGGTTTTAGTCCTCAAAATGCAGAGACATGGAACACCTTGAAATGAATCTTGATATTTCTTTTTGTTCCTTGGCAGGATTGCTACCTTTTCGTGTTCAATGTCAGACATGAAACTTCCTGTACCTCTGTCGCTGATGAGAACAGTAACAAATTATGACAAGCTGATAGACAGAAATTGTTTCTAGCTCTTTAGGACAGTTTACTTGGGTTAATGTCACAACATGCATATGGAAAATTCATGATTTACAGTAAGAAAGCAGGGTTTTGACTCCTTAGTGAATGGAAGAGAGCTATGCTTATGTTACAAATTAGAAGTTGCAATCATTATTATCATTAAAGGATGAAACAGCCCTACAAAGAAAAACTGAAGCAGTGAAAGGAAGTTTTCTAATGGGATCTCCTGCAGTATCTCTTACAGGTTTGAAAACCCTTCTCACACGCACACCCCCACAGACATGTACATATATATGTATGTGTGTACCTATATGTACACGCATGTTTACAACACTTGCTAGTAACAATTGCATAGGATCTCAATCCCCAGTCAAAACTTCATTATGTCAGGTATCACACGAACACAAAACAATTTAAAGGGTGCTTGTAACTGAAATGTAGGGCAAGGCACAGTATGTGTTTACATACAAACAGGAAAGAGCTAAAAAATCCACTGGTGAGCTTGATGGGCAGAGGTCTCTGCACACCAGCTGCCTAGCTGCCATCAGGTTTATGTGTAAGGTCCTGTCAGAACAGAGTTTTGAGGAAGGAATTAAAGGAGAATAATAAAACAGTCCTGCAAATGTCTAAGATGGCCATTTGTCCAGCATGATATAAAATTAGCACGAAGCGCCTTCCATACACCTGCCCTTAAAAAAGACAGAGACTGTCTTCATCTACTTACAGTTTTCATGCAAGCACAGAACATCCCTGAACCTCAGAGAACCACCTTTAATAGAAGTAATTAGATGCTGGACACTTATGAAAATCAAACGCCGCGTACCAACGAAGACAACAAAATGGCAACGTACCACAGAACTGACAACTCCAGGTCCTTACTGCTGATACTAATTTCTGATGATGCTGAACCTGCTGTTTGTAAATAAGTCATCATCTTTTCACTTAGTTATGCCTTGATGATGCTTAACAACCAATTCCTGAAAGCTGTCATTGGTAATATTCGGGGGATGTCCTCACACAAGAGTGAAAGGAAACACCAATTCTGTTTGGAACGGTCTTGAGATACTGCCACAAAAATGTCACAGCAAAACGTCACTCCCCCCCCTTCCCAGGGACAGGACATTCCTCTGGGAAGGGATTTAGTAAACAGTAATGAGAAGACTTGGAGAAGTGACTTCATGTGATAGTGTTTGTTTAGAAAGAAAAACTTAAAAGAAAAAGGGGCTGGTGAGTCTCTCGGTTCAGCTCATGCTGAGCAAAAGGAATTACCAAGTTCAGACTATGAGCAGCAAAGCAGCTCTCAGCAGAAGTCAAGTGCATGTATGAAGAAGCAAGAACGCTGTGTTTCTTCCTAGCCTCATCTCTGGCAACAGCTGGACCACCTCAGCCAAAGCTTTCCAAAAGTTTGAGCTTAAGGGAGGCAGCTGGAGGAGACAACTTCTGCTTAAGCAGCTCGGGTTTGGCAAAGCTGTGAGCAACTGAAAACAGGTCACTTCTCCACTCGCTTCTTTGGCACTGTTCCTGCTCCCAGCTCAGGCAGGCGTCATCCACATATGCCTGGTGCTCACAGCACTCATCCTTTCCTGCTCATTTGATGATAAAAACCAAGAGTAATGAATGACCTAAAAAGCAGTGGGCAGATGTGAAAATCAGTTTGAAATGCAGCTCATACTGAAAACATGTATTTATGAGTCAAATACCTCAAAGGGAAGCACAAACACTTTTGAATTTTGTTTAAACAGGGGGAGAAGTTTTCACCACGCTGATCAGCTAACCTATGCCTGGACTTCCATATTATAAGCCTTCTATCGCATCCCATTCATTTCTATTTGTTCCTTTTGCTAATATTGGCCTTTTTAATCTCTCTTCATCAGGAAGCACCAGCCCTCCCAATACCTTTAACCATCCTCATTGCACTTTCATTGAAATCAATGGGGCTTTGCAAATTACCATTGTACAGCTGACTCCATTATGCCCATTACAGATTTAAAAACATGATGACAAGAAGCTAATCTGTACGCACAACTCCCTCTCTTCTGCTGTAAATAACTCAGCCATATAATTTTTTAAATACTGAAGTGCCTAAATTATAGACTAACAATATGCAAAATTTCATCTTCAAATAAGTCTACGGGGTTTTTTGTAGCTAAGATAATACAGCACTTTTCACAGACTCAGCTAAACTGTGATGGCTTTTGTTTGTTTTGTCTTGTTTCTTGTTTAAAAATGGATAAAGGCATGTTGGGCCAATTTAATTTAAATAGGATGTTGGGAAAATAAGAAGTGAAGTCACAGAGTTCTACGTAACGCTCATAGTAGAATTAACAATCCAGCATCCCTGCGCAGCCCTTCAAAACAGGGTCTGACAAACTCCTGATCACGCTAGAGACTCAGTTTCCCCTCACTAGTTCCACGCCTGTGCCAGCAAGGAGGGAAATGGTAGAGTTGGCAGCTCCTTGCATGTCACCCAGGAGAGGCTGGTTCCAGCACAGGACACCTCCATGGTGCCAGACCAACCTCCAGACCTTCTGTTGGGACCTTCCTCCAGGCATTCCTGCCCAACGACGAAGGGCGAGCGCAGCCCGGTGCGGCCATCTGAGCCCACCTCACAGACCCTCAGGGGCTGCAAAGCACTGAGCTGATCCTGCACTTCCAGCTGTACTTTCCAAGCCCTTCAGTGCTGAACCACAGCAAGAAGATGCCAGCGCAACAAAGGGTAAATGAAACCCCACAGCTGCTGTGCCCTGTGTGCCAGTGATTTCGGGGACTTTCTGGTGCCAACAGTCTGTGGCAGAGTTTTCATTTGTGCCCTGGAGCTGGTGCAAGGATGTGAAGAGGAGAACAAAATGCAAAAGAAACGTGGGGACAGGCAAAGTGTGGGAGCAGAGGCCAGATGCTGCTCCCTCTTCTGAGGTTATTCAGCAGAGAGCTGAAAGAAACACAGTGGAGTCTGAAGCTGGGACAGCCAAATCCATCTGATGCCAGAAAAACAGGGATCCCAGAGCTGGCTCCTCCTGGGACAGCGAGCCTTGCGGTGCCATCTCTAAAGCTACACAGGCAGCAGTGCACTGGCAGGGGACAGCCACAACGCCAACCCCCGGGGTGGCTCTTCTTCCCGGGGGCTGTGGGCAGCAAGGACATGTCCCATGGGTCCCAGGTCCAGTGAGGAGACTTGTGACATGCCCCATATGACCGCTCTCACGTGGCCAGCAAAACGCTCCCGTGAGCAGCAAGACAAGACGCCGCAGAAGGGATAAAGCGGTTTTCTCCAAATAACTTTCCTCCTCTTGTGGGTGGGGATGATTTAGCCCATTGTGCAATCTCCACCACTGTGTAATTTATATTCACTGGGGTGCCAGGACTGCACAGTTTCCTCTAAATATAAGCAATTAACTCCCATTAGCATTAGTGGGAATCACTCAGGAGACTACCCCCCATTATTGATTATCTCGTTTTTGTACCAACTCAAAAAAAAATGTACAAAGAAAAGAAAATCACATAGTTAGTGGCTTTGGCTAAGTTAAGGCAGGCAAATTAGATTCATTATCATTCTTGAGCTAAACAGTGGGGCTTATTAGAATGTAGTTCATTTACATACTTTGATCTGATGGGTGTAGATACCTAATTATACAGCAGCCAGCAACTTATTTTTGATGTTTTTTATTAATTAATATTCAGTATTATAATTAAATGCACAGGCTGCTCTTCTGCAAATTCCTTTTTGTTTGTTTCTAAAACAAAAATATCTTTAAAAACATACCTGTGAAGTACATGATCACCAACAGATTCCTCCACAATGCAACAGAAATGAGCACTACTGCTTGCAAGAAACATGGTGCACAGTTTTGCGTGCGGCCCTGCTACCCCTCAACCCATCCTCAGCAGCCAGCAATGCCCCGATGTTAAACCTGACACCCCATAGATGCCCCTTTGAGAGTATCTATACCTTCAGTAACATAGTAGTTTATATATATTTATCCTCTCTTTAATGTAAATATCTTATTTGGGTATAGTTCTTTTTAACAGAGTCAGTCACTGATGTGACTGACTTTGGTCGATCTTGATAGCTCATGCAAAACAAAAAATAAATAGTGTATCTGAATGCAAAGTTTTGAAATCTGTTTTGGATGGGCGGGGGGAAGGACTAGTTGTACTCTGTTCTCCATGGGGTTTATGACCATCTTACATAAACATGGTAAGAAAATCTCCCATAGACACACAGGGGGGTTACAGAAACAACAGAGAAGGCCATACTGTGTTCTTTCTGCAGCCTCCAGAAGCAGGACTGATTTCTGCTTTTACCTGCTCTGTTCCCACAAGGAGGTAAGCGTTGTGCTCCCACTCCAAGGGAGCACTTGCATGCACGCTTAATACGAATGCCTCCAGTGTCTCTTGTGACACACTTTTTAAAGAGAAGCACAGGCTATCCATTTTGATGAAAAGCAGAGCGCTCAGCAGCTGACAAAGTGACGTCCTCTCAGCAGTCAGCACGACTTGAGACATCCATGTCAGCCAACCTGAGAGCGGAATTCAGCCACGTGGAATTATATGGACATACCAAAGACTAAAATTAGGTACCATACAGATAACAGAGGCAGGACTTGGCTCAGGATTTCCAGACTAGATGCTGATATTATTTACCGTGGTTGTGATAGCAAAGCTGTACCTCGACACATGCACAGAGCTTCAGCGTGACCCAATGGGATAGAGTAGTGGCTACAGATTTTAGAAGACACTCAAGTTACGCACCAATCTGCATCTGTCAGAGGTCTCTTGGTCTGAGTAGCTCAGGAGACTCCTCTGCAGAGCAGGCACCTCTGCAGGAAAAGGCATATATATCCTGGTAAAACTCCAGGAAATGCCTGCTGATTAGGTCATTAAATAACCCAGCCATGAGGGGTGGCATTATGTACAGATCACTAGGAAAAAATAATAGTAGCATAAATATAGAAGCAAAGCTCACTAAGCCTTCAAATACAATGAACCTTTTTCCTGAGCAGACAGCGCCAAGCAAGCTGAAAAATTAATTTACTATTTGTAACCGTTTTTGTTGTGATTGGTATCTATACAAGTCTGAGTCATTAGCATGAGAGTTTACAATTATCCTCCGAGCCTTGTAATGTCCTGTCATTTACCTCCAGGGATTTATGTCAGAATCCAACTCTGTTCGTAAGTGATCTTCCAGTAGGACAGAATGACAGCACCATTATAGCTCCCTCCAGCAGATGATGGTAATGATATTATTATTCCCCTGATCAGCTTGGTGATGATTGTTTGAACTTTATCAGTATTAATAGAGAAAATAATAAAGGTATTAATATTTGAAAGCTCTCTGTATAGTGTTTAGTATCATATTATTGCTACATTTTATGGCAAGTACTTTGACATTTCAGTGAATTTCCATTTACAGTATTACCACTATAATCTACTCATTTTATAATTGCTCCTGGATACTTGTAAGGTTTAATTTCTGATATTTCCTCTTAACAAAGGGACCTGCATACGAAATTGATATACAATTATCCTCACAAATTTGCATTGTTAGCCTAGAGATGGGGGGGCTTAAAACTGTCAAAAATATTCTGTATGGCTGCTGGACCAAATAAGGCCTTACTGGCTTCTTGGGTTTCACAATCACCAAGGTTCCTACCTTCTGGTTCTACAGCAGAAGTGTCCTCTCTATCTAAATTATCCATGCTATCCATGTAAAAGGACAGAAACTGCTGAGCAACCCAGACTGAACATTTCAGAAGGAACCTCAAGCTGTAGAAGAACATTTCAAACCATCTCCCAGCCCTAGAAAAAGAGTCAGGAAGACAGAGTACTACACACGCTTTCCTTCTAGGAAAAGGTAGCATGCATAATGACAGGATTGGGATGGGGCCAAACCACATGGACATAACCTGAAACTAATGGATGGAGAGAAACAAGCCAGCTGATAGAGAGTTGTGCAGTGAGTTTTCTGAATTTGGTCTTCACAAGACACTGGGGCAGGAAGAAATGCAGAAAAGGGTATCATAGATGGACTTACTAAGGCTGCAGCTCATGGGTTGGTTTGTGTGGAAGACAGGAAAGGTACAGAGCATACAAACCGGAATTTGTACTTCACTCCTGGCTTGACATTAATTTTTGAAAACATTCTAGCAAACACCTGCCCTGTGCCATGTTAACTTCTTCAGATGGGTGCAGATGTTCCTGCAGAAGTACAGAGTTTATTCCAATGTCTGCACAGAACTCAGTTTCCTAAATTCTCCTTGCAACAATTTGCACTAAGTTAATAAAGCTACAATTTTGTAGAGTTACAAGACCATATGTTCTGACTGCTCAAAACCCATTTTTCTAACGGGAAACTCATAAGAGAAAACTCTGACATTAAGGAAAAGGCAAACAGTAGTCTGCCACCTCCTCAGTTTTGTGAGGCATCAAAAAGGCAGCAAAGTTGGTATCAGTAGAGGCAACAACTATTTCTCATTCCGAGGCTCAGCTTAAGCTAGTTTGCATGCTTTACTCTCTCCAGTTCCAGAGCAGCAATATATTAACAGCTTGTAAATCAATGTCAGATGCATTATGTGATAAATCCTGTATGAGATGTTTATAGTACTCTGTGATACTGAGCAAGATGCACTCTTAAAAAACTACTTCTGATGTTTCATAGAATCGTATTCCCAGCAGCTCTCATGAGAGCTGCTCCCCAGCCTTCATAGCTGGAAATGAGGTGCTAGAAGGGATGGCAGAAGCGAAGGGGAAGGTGTTTAAACAATAACCAGTTCACTAGATGATGCATGGCATAGTATTACGGTAGCTCTTGGGAGCCCTGATCACCCATGACTCCCTGTAGAGATGCTTTTAAACAGAAAAGACAAACGGTGCTTATAAGAAGGCCAAGCTTATTTAATAGTGCCTGGATCCAGCCATCTATTTCAGATGAAGGGCTAAATTCCAACACTCAAACAAAACCCCATTCAGTTTTAAGTTTTGCTATTAAAATTCTGACTGTGTAAGGCATGAGATGAAGAGATCTGGTCTCAGGATCTGCTATCCGAACAGACAGAATACACTTGCATTAAGAAGAATCAGTTTCCAGGTATGGTACTGAAAGTAAAAACCATGGTAATTTTAAAATAAGATACTACTTCTCTTCCACGTTCGTGCTTACTCACCTACCAGCACACAGGAATGCCGACATCCAAGATCACAGCATTTTCTATTTTCAGCCAGTCCTCAGCACAGACCTTACTTGAATGTCATTCTTTCAAGTTTCATCCCAGCCTTCACCTCGGCCACAGGTTTGCATCTTTCTTTGCACTCTGCTAGGGCAGGAAATGTTGCCATTCCCCAAGAACTTAGTGAGCAGTGCTTAGAGCAGTCTCATTAGCCCAGGATCTCAGGTAGTTCTCAAGAGCTCCTGCCTGTACCAGCTCTGAATTTGTGCCAATGCCCGGCTGCAGTAGAAGTAGCATTAAAGGAAACCCTAGGATAGTCAGAAGTCCTGCAGCTGCATTAGCTTCAGTGTCTTTGTCAGGCTTGTTCTCTATGGAATTGCATATCCACTTAAGGTTTTGAGTTTATCTTCAAGATCTGAGGTGACTTTCAATGCACATGGAAGCAAAAGAACAATAGCATGGAGCAGAAGATACAGGGAAGATAGATCTATGTGTGAATTTACCACACACGGCCTTGTCAAGGCAATTCAGTCCTGATTTGCAGACCTTTGCAATACACATTTCTTGCGTAGGGACTACTAAATTAGTTCTGATTTACATCATTGTGGGGAGAACGAGAAAATACTGATCCGAGCCAACAAAATAAACACATATCTGAACGGAGGTGTCAGGAGGCACAGATGTATTGCGCCACCTGCACTACTTGTGGGATGCTCCTTCCAGTCAATTCTACAGCACATTCACTCTGCGCTAACTTACGTGGCGTTAAATTACAATTGTATTGATTTTTCACAGCATTAATTTCATGGTGACGTTTTAAATTGCTTAAGGCTCTATCCAGAATAGTGCTGAACTTGGGATAAAAAAAAGAATGGAGGCATTTTTAGTGAATCAAAAGAGGTCAGCATGAGATACCATGTAAGCTGCTTGGGTTCAGTACAGCGTACTACGGCTACATTTTTCTGTGGGTTCTGTGGAAGCAGCTGCTCCAGAACTGGGGAACTGCCTTTTATAGGCAAGTTCAGTCTTTTATTGTAAACCTGGAATTCACTTTACAGTTGTTTCCAACTGAGAGTCACAAATATAACTGTGAAGCCACTTTCAATCTTGTTTATGCCCTCAGACCACTTTTCAAAGTGCCATGAAGTTCCCCAGCTGCAGGTTCACAATATACAATCTGCACCCCATTTCTAGATAATACTGAAATGCCATATCCAGCTACAACGTAGTTTGTACGGATGTTCCACTTTGCTGCGACAGACCTACATCTTGCATTTTCAAATCAGTGGGAGTTTAGCTTGAGGAAAAAATGAAAGATTAGGACCGCAGAAAACACAATGTCAGTAATTTGGCTGCCTGATTTTATAATAATCTTTGTCTAATGATTATTTAATATTGTACTAGGCTATTTAAAAGAATATTCTACAAAGTGTTGGAGCTTCTTTTTCAAAGCTTGTGTAAAATGTGATTTGCAATTAGTAGCTTTAGATATGTAATGTGTGTGAGAGAATATTAGCATTCCATAAAAGCTGCTGTCAGTATAAGTTATATGGAGAAGCACAAAATAATATGAATACTTAAAAGCTAAAATACTTTGTTTAAAATAGATTTGCTAGATTTTGTAGAAGCTCCACCTGGGAAAGTTAATTTTTTTCCCTTAAAATTCAGTTATAAATAAATGAGTTAAGAACTATGACCATAAATGACCTGAGCACTAAGGGAATATATTAAAATTTACTTTTAAGTACTTCAAAGCATTTCACTTTATTCACGTATAGCTACTGGAATTATTCACAGAGCTTGTTACTATAGCTCTGGCAATAACTCACCACTGTAAACGTTCATAAAAACGTTGTGATGTTGAGGTGTCGACTCAGTAACTTCCACTGACTGCTGACACCACTAGCCGAGCTTAGAACATGGCCTGTTCCTGAGGAAGGTCTGGTGCACCACTGACGGTGCATCACAAGGGTAAACACCTTTTTTTGAAGGTTTTACCTTTGTTAGGAAGAACAGCCCGGGGAGATGCCGGCTTGTACAGCGTGCCCAGGAGCAGCAGAGGGCACTCACACTCTATGCTACACAGCCCGGCGGCTCTGCAGCACGTTTGCGTTGTCTGCAGCGCTGTCAAGAGCTGTCGAGCCCCGTGCAAGCACAGCTCGCCCCTCTGCTCCAAGAAAATTCCACAGAAATTTTATTCTGATTCCCTCCGAATTCTTGGTGTGCTTAGGGAGAAAGCTAAAGGAAAAGAAACCCCACAATTTCCCTGCTCAGTCCTAGGACGCTTTCACACACGTACCCTAGGGTTCTCAGGGCCAAACCCCGCGGGTCTTCATCGGGCAGCAGAAGGTCCCAGTTCTGGAAGAGCTCCTCAGCAGAGAGAGGAAGCAGGGTTTGGCCACCAGGCATCAGAGGAGCAAGAAACCAAGACCGTTTCTTAAATTGCCTAAAGCTGAGGCAAGAATTTTCTTAAGCCAGTAATAACATCAGCATCAGTTGATACATGATCCTGACATGGAGCTACTAAAATCGTTAGTATTAAAAGAATATCTAAATTAATGCGTCTTGTGTTGCCTAATGTTGTGTGCTGGCTTGGTTTCTCCCTTTGCAAAGGAGTTTTCTCCGCAGATTCCCTTTTTGACCTAGATAAAATAATTTCTTATTCTTCATCTACTTCTGTAAGGTAATGGCACGGTGAAGAATGTGATGTGTGCGCTACAGATGGCACTGAAAGGATCCAAGAATCTAAAAATACAGTAAGTTTTACAGGAGAGGTTTCGTAAGGTGGCTGTCTCCTCCTTGACATCACTATTCAGCTGACTATTGGAATGGGACTAATTTAATTAAGAGAACAGCTCAGATAAAACATTTTTTGTCAGATTCTCCAAGTCCTATTCACCTTGCTTGAGAACCCAAGCAAGTCTTCTCTTAAGCAGTCCGGTAACACACGTCCCGTTATGCCAGCTCAGCTGAGCATAGCAACAATAGGAGCAATTGGCACAAAGAAAACTACTGAAGTTAATGTAAAGATTATCATATTATTTTTCCAGTGGTGACCCAACGGTCAAGGCAATTGCTGGCAAGAAATTGTTCACTGCAGTCTTGATCTTTCACTCCTCAAAAGCTCCAGGTGAGTTTCATTTGCAGTATTTGGTCCCGAAACCCTCACAGCTTGCCACTGGCTCATTTCGCTCCGCTGCTTTCCAAAGTATCTGAAGCAAAAGCAGCTATTTCTAAGCAATAAACATCAATTGGGGGTTTGGGGTTTTTTTCTGCAGTGATCACTGCTGTTGCGTTTAGGATTTTTGTGTAAAACATAAGCAGAATGGTGAGACCATAATACAGTTAAAATACAAACCAGGTTGTTAATTTGACAGTGCTCCAATCTCTCCTAGTAGGAAACTTGATTTCTTAATAATAAATCTTTATATCTGGTTTCAGTAAGTAATCAGATACCGCAAATTCGCTTTGCACTTTAAAAAGAATAGTGTATTTATAAGGAAGGAGAAAAAAGCTGGAGAAGATGGTTTTGTGGGTAAATGATACAGTTCTTCAGACCCCAGACAGAACCGCTATATTCAGTAAATGCTGGGGAGGTGGGTGATGGGGAAAGACAGGGGAAGAAAGGGAGCCAAGAAGAGGGTTAATAGAAGTTTTCCAATCTAACATTCTCAAATTAAACACGTAAACAACAAAAAAAAGCTCCTATCTGACCAAAGAAGAGTGTTAGAAGGATGTAATGCAATCCCTGCAGCATTTCAAACTATACTTCAAATCTAGGTCTCTTTCCACATAGCGTGTTCATCGCTTGCAGCAAAAAATGGGTTCTTTTAAAGAGCATGTCCCTTTATCATCATAGAACCAGCAGTTTCAGATTTCATACTTGTGATCTCAATAGCTTGCAGGAGTTTATATTCAGAACACAACTTTGCTGTATAAAACTGGGGGGAAATGTCAATGTATCTGTGTATTGCCCAGCAATCGGAGAGGGGACTGGTGTATTGCAGCTGTCCCAACATTGTTTTTCAGGCTGTAGAAGAAAGCTTTACATACTGTTTGAGAAGTGGAAAGGATGGGCCGCCAATAACTGACTGTTTAGTGTTTTACTGCTGAGTGACTGTTTCCTAAAGAAATGTGCTGTCTGAAGTTTTCAGATTCATCTGTTAAAGCCTTCAGTGAAGAAATCTCTGGTTTAGTACATCTAAGTGTGCGTACGTGCAAACACTTGCACTACTTGTTTGCCCGAGTTAACACTCCTAATTATACTTTCACGTGAGATCTGGCTGTCCTTGGTTTGATAAATGACAAGGTAGTCTGCTCAAACGTCAGTCTTTCTCAGGGTGCAGTCATGTACACAGAGGGTTAGTGACACACTGAGATATGCACCATGATCTTGGTACTTTGCAGGATTAAGCTCAGGATGTTTTTCTCATTCAAGACTCTTTAAAAGTCTCAATGCCAACTTTCGCCCTCTTTTCGAGCGAAACATATTGCAAAGAGAGACACACGATGGAGCGTTTAAGCCTTAGTGTTTCTTTTTTAGTAATTTAGAGCACAATGTCTGCTTACAGCAAGTCACCTTCGTATCTCCTAAGGAAACCCAAAAATTCCTCCAGCGCCTTGGCAAATGCATATTAATAAAAACAAATATGAACCCAGATTTCCATTCTTTTTGGTTTTTTTCCCTAGTCAGGCCTGTAGCCAAATCTAGTTTAAAAATCTCTGGGAAAAATGCACAAGTGGGACCAAAGGCAGATGCTGGGCACACCATACACCTGAACCTGCAACGTAAGCTGAAAAAGGAGCCCAGAGTCTGCAGTCCTGATGGCCAGAAGAGACACTCTGAATCACAGAGATCTCCAGGGAAGCAATGAGACTCCTTCAACTAAAATACTTCCACCTACGTGAGTCCCGCTCTGGGATATTTCTCACTGGTATACTGACTTTTTCAAGATGGCACGGGAGCTGTCTTAACTTGAATTTCCTGGATTTTCAGAGATTATAGGCATTATTTACTCTTTCTTTTTTTACCTAGCACATTTTTAATTAAATTAAATTCCCCATGCATCGTTAGCTATAAAGTGCATATTACTTACCTGCATCTTCGGATCTTTTACAGTCCCGTGGGTAAATCCATAATTAGTTGGTTTTGTAAAATGCATATTATTTACTTGACAGGCCAGAATGGCTTTAGAGGAACTGTCCTCATGTCTTGGTTAAGTGCATAATTACGCAGGTTTTTAAAACCTATAGTATGTTCCCCACATTGAAGCCATTGCGCTACATTTGTTAAATATTCTTTTTTTCCTTTTTTTTTTTTTAATGTATTATTTACTCAATCGGCCAAGACAGCACATAATTATGTATTTAGGACGTGTGCCACGCATGGTAAGAAATACTCATGAAAATGTATGGAAAAAGTTACTTTGCACTATTAGAGCTTTTTTAAGACACCATGTCCTCACCACTTCCACTATTTCCTCTCAACATACCAAGTGTGTTCAGAAAGACAACTATCCCATGAAAAAACTGCTCAGCCAAGCACTACTTAACAGGATACTCATACATTCAGTGAGACTTTCAGACTCATTTCATATATAAAGGGAGTATTTGTGCTCTTTTCCAAGGATGAAGCTATTGAATAACATGAGAGTAAAACTTTATTTTACACTCCTTCCTTAGTCCTTTGGGACAGATTCTCACCACCATAAATGCATGTTGTTCCACTGGAGAAGGTGGTGGCATGTTAATCAGCGAAACAGTGGGTCTGGATTGTCATGTCCTAGAAATCATGCACTATCACTTTCCAGTGGATATTTCCAAGCTTAAAAGTTAGGAGACTGACAAGTGCCCATGAGTATGTCCATATCATTGCAATGGAGCCCTTTCAGGGTGACCATTCCCCATGAAGAAAACCCTGCAGAAAGCCAATGTATCATTTTCCTGTGACTCTCAGGTCTTACGGGGGATACAGGTTTTGCTCAGGCTTTGAGGACTCTGAACGTGGATGCGCATCACACAATTTCATTAGTGAGAGACCAAAAGCATGAAGTAGTAATTCACACAGCAGTAATTCCAGACAACTGCCCAAGTACCATTCACCCCACCTGAGTCTATTAAACGTCTGCACACACACTGTGCATTGCTACGTACTAGGGACCAGATTCGTATTGATACTGAAACACCAGTTCTGATCGATTTTACTGAGATACCAGGTAACTGAAGGGCTCTGCCCTTGTGCGTTTGGATGCAGTCTACCAACAGAGCCTTTATGAAGCTGAAGTTATTGGACATCAGGTTATCAGCAGCATGATGGAAGCTGGAGAAGATTTGAAACTATCAAAAAAGGTTTAGTGTTAAACAATCAGAGCTGAGTGTGACCTCCCTGGACTTATATTGTGCTTAGTGCTGCTAAACTGAATGAGAATGATGCGGTGTTTAATAACTTGCACTGTGACTGCTGTTCAGAAAGGGTGATTCACATCAGCTTCTTCTTGAGTAGAAAGGGCATCTTCCTAAGTATGGGGTGTTCACTTACTGGGAGCAGTTGAATAAGAATTCATCACCCCTCCCATTTACTCTCATCTCCCAGCCTTTTCCCATAGAAGTGCTATTCCGTTCCACCCATTTCAGACAACACAACAAGACATCTCCGTAGCTCCTCAGCCCCATGTCCTGGTGTAGAGTAAGACAGAAGCGATAATGCTGTGCCGTGGGGGGTGGGCACCTCCTCCAAATCACAGCTCAACAGTAAAAGCAACCAAAACAACAGTATGTCCCGTCACCAGATCCCCTCAAAATGTCATTCACACTCATTTGAGTGCTCCTTCCCCCTGAGAACTGCACCAAGGCCAAGACAGATGCCAAATCCATGATGTATTGCATAAGGAACTCGCCATAAGTAGACTATGACTCCTTTCTGGAATCTGCTCAGGTTACGGGCACACAATCAAATGCAATCAAGGCACAGCAGCTAAACAAGTTAGCACCTGTCAGCTGGGCCTCTAAACCTACCTCTGGAAGTGCCTTTATGTTCCACCCAGAAGCGTGTTGTGGAAAGGGCTGTTCAGTGAAAGATGCTGCATTCACCCCCGGCTTGTTTGGCTGTTCAGCAGCCCTCCGCTGCAAGTCGCCACCTTCACATTTCAGCTGGCAAACCCAAATCTGTGTGAGCTCTTCTTTGCTTAACTGAAAAATAAAAGAGGAAAACAAAAATCAGATGGCTTAGGTACAACAGATCTCAAAACCCAGTTGGCTGCACTAGCGCTGAAGTGCAGAAGGACTGATGGATTTTTCTCCTCAGACAGCTGGTTAAGCTGGTTAGGATGATTACCTCTATGACATCAGTAGTAAGAAATAGTTGGGAGGAAACTAAGGCGCTTTTGCAGGACTCCTCTGGAGTAGCTCCGGCCCACCCTGGCTGCAAAGGCAAACATGCTGCCTTAAATCCCAGTGGAAGAGGTCTCGATATCAGTCAGTATTCTCAATAAATACGGAAAAGAACATGCAAGGCAAACCCAGACATGTTCCTCAGACAAGGACTGTGATTAATTTTAACTATGTTGTCCAATCATATTGATCATTATAGCCACTTACAATTACTATAAATAAACTAGAGTTTTCCTGTTTTGTTTCTTTACTTCAGTACAAACCCAAGAACTCTCTCCCACAGTCAGCTAGATATTTCCCAAAATAATACATGAGTGGTGGCTATTTTACCCAGCAGGTTCCTTTATCACCACGGAGCAGGAAAGTTGACAGGCTTTGTGACTGAAATGTAATTAGCTTGTGGGAGTACAGTCATAATGAAAGTAAAATTCACATTATTGCAGGCATGTGATTGTTTGCTCTTTCAAACAGGAGTAAAAAGTGAATTCCAAGGAATGTATCTGGGGGGCTTATTCAGTCAATATCGTCAGACTTCCTATATGTCTGTTGGGAGGAAGGGAGGTAACTGGAAGTTTAGATCAGGTTTCCATCTGAAAGCTCTGAAGACCTCGAAAGAAGAAATGAATGATGAAAAATGTCTAATGCCACTGGGCCTGAGTCCCATTTCAGTCCAAATCAGAATTCTCCCAGATTAACAGAGAAGGAGTTCTCCCACAGAAGCAGACATAGAGTTTTACAAGGCCCTTCAAAGCACAAAAAGTGGCTACCCTTCTTCATTAAAAATGGAAAGGTCTAATTTTCTGAGCTAAATTCCCTCAGCAAATATATTTGTAGAGCCAGCCTCAAACACGCTGAAATGCAACACACTTTGACCCTCTTGTATTAATTTCTGAAAGTCTGAAACACAAGAAAAAAGAACGTTTAGGACACAATTAGTCTGCGATCATCTGGATCATAGGTGTTCAGTATGTTCTAGGGAACAGTAGTTTGCTCTGTAAGTTCAATCTCAGTTGGGCTGTGATAGATATTAACAGCAGGCAAGTCCTGCCTCCCAGATCCCTGGTACCTTTCTTTTCTAGATGCTTTTGAACTTGTTGTCCCCTACAAAATTCCCAAGAAACAAACAACTTCTTCTCAAACCAAGTATTTTGTAATGAGGTTGTCCACCTGCTGATAGCATCTTTCCAAGAAAAAGAGGGGAAGTAGGAAATTCTCCTTCATTCATATAACTCTTAGCAGGGATAAAATAATGTTCTGTAACAACAGCATTTTTGGGAACTGCACGGAGATACACAGAACTGTATGGTGGTAGACCCTGAGACACAAAGGTCATTTCACCTCTGAAAGCAAATGACATCCTTTCTACCAGGTGTTTGTCTACTCAGTTCCATGCAGGACACAGTAAAAGAGATTCCAGCAACCCGCTCCAGTGACGTTATAACCTCCCTGACCAAGGCAGTGTTTTCAAAATCCAGCCTGAACCTTGCTCATTTCAGTTCAGCCCCATTGCTTTGTGCACCGTGGACAGGGAAAGAACAATCATACTCCCTTCCAGGTGTCAGTGCCTCAGGCTCAGTAACCCATTTCTTTTAATCTTTGTGGACCACCATTTCTGGGGTTCTCATTATCCGCCTTGTTCTCCTCTAAACTGTCCGACTGATCCAAATCTTTCCCGAATTACATTGCCCCAAATAGGATGAAAGGCTCCAGCTGGGACCTTATGAGAAATGAGAAATCAATGCAACTTCTTGCAAATGTTCCCCAAGAGCCGTTACCCAGGCACTAAAACTAAAGAGGGATATAAACAAGGTTCTTTCTACAAAATACTGTCTTAAACAAGTTACTGTGTTGTCCCAAAAACAAACAGTTGACTGAACGGTGGTCCTTGCTAGAGTGATGCAGCCGGCACTGACACGACTCCCTTATATTCCCGTATTCCCCCTCCCTGTTTCCTATCACCAACAGCAATGTAACCAGAAAAGAGGGAAAAGGAATGCACCTTTTTGTTTCTCTAGCTGTCCTGACCTTGTCCAGTAAGAAGTGGGTCAAAGAATTAGAGTCTATTTTGACACAAAAGAGACCTAAGTTAAGCCAAAAAAAAAAAAAAAAATCTCTTTAATAGTGCTTTGATGAAGCAAATGAACAAACAAAAAAACTTGCTACAGAAAAATCTGCAATAAATTTATGAAAAGTCAACAATTACAATTTAGCCAAAAAGACAGAAATACTGTACCTGTATCCCTGTTCTCTGCATTGACGCTGATTTTATTTAATATCATGTTATCAGCCGGGAACAATGCTATCATTGGGTCAGTTGGGTTTATATAGAAAAAGCAATCAAAGTGATGAAGAGGAAACACATTTTCTTTCCATCTCCCTTTATACAAAATATCAGGAATACTTTAAAAATTGTTTGAAAGGTCTGAATGTTTTGCTGGTTTTGGTAGTTGCCAGTTAAGCCAATGCACCACTCCACCCTTGTCACGTACAGGAATTACGACCATGTGGGATATACGTGTGCTGCAACCATTGTCTGGGAGAGGATTATGGCTGTCCTTTGAAATGTCATCAGTTACCTTCATGAAACCCATTTGAAACTATTTTTTCAGGCTCTCTGCAGACTCAGGCAGTTGCTTTGCAATCATTCCCATGTGGTGCATAGATGAAGAGCCTGTTCTTTAACAAGTTTTCTTTCTGATCATGGAGATGGTGAGTATGTATCGATATACAGATGTGTGAGACATACTGGATTCTGAGAATGTTCCCGAACTGCACTACAGAAAAGCCAGCACAGATCCCAAGAGACATGAATTTCCAGACAACGGACTAGATAATCCAAAAGACATGCTGGTAGCAATAGCACCAGTAAAATGTGTTTTACTGCTAAAATCGGTGCATGTTCTGCTGAAAAGTACAGTGAATTAGCATCACACTGTAATCTAACGTAACAAACTGTGATCACTCACAGTTAATGTCACAGGACCATCCCTTATTCCTGACAAAACGATGTCTGTTTCTCGGATGAAATGTCCCTCTCCTGATCTACAAGCACCGCTTAAGCCTCTGGATACAAACTGTGTTGAATGTACAGCCAACAATTACGGATAACTGGTGCCCAAACGATACTGGAATAAGGACAGAAAACAAATGCAGTGGCCAACGTCTTGGAGTTTGGTATTTTTTGTTGTCACCCCATCCAATTAATTTAGAACTATTTCTTAATGAGTGGACCTATAAACTGGTATTATTATACCCTTTGAAGTAAAAGTAGGTCTCAATCTGCCTATTTTATTTTTATTTTTTCCTTTTACTTAAATCAGCAAATCCGCTACATAGCCTCTTGCTGATTTTAAGAGGCATATGGTTCTTAATCCAGCGGTGTATGAATTATGGCAGTAAATGGCTTTGAAAGTGCCTCGAAAGCAAAAATATGGAAATTTCCCCCCCAAGAGACTAGGACGAGCAGTCATTATTTTTGCAATTGCAGAGAACCCTGCCCAAGTGTTCCAAGACTCTGTGTGTATAATTGTTTGTCTCTTTCTCGCTTTGAAGTATTTTTTTTTTAACTGTAAAACCTCAGACACACTCAAGGACAGCTTCTGCAGCTTGGTCAAGAACGCCAGCATATCTACATATTCACTAAGTCATAAATCTTCAATACTTTGGCTATGCATATATGACACATGACCCTTATTTCTCCCTTGTGGTTGCACTCTGAGAGACAATAGAGGTCCACTAAAGCACACAGCTTCCCTCTTAGGTAATATTTCATATGTATCTCTTTACAACTACCAACACATCAAGGTAACTGAGCTGCAGTCTGGGAGGGGAGTTTAACCATAATTGTCTTAAATTGTCTAATTTGGATAAACTGAGCAAGAAAATTCCCTCAGCTATTTGTTAGTATAATAATGTCATCTATATGTTTCTTGCCTTTTGGTATTCTGTTTTGTAAAGGGGAATGAACTATACTCTGAATCCTTTGGATATTTGGTTCGATCTGTCTGTCAGACATTAATTAGTTTCATAGCAATCTCTCACTGCTGTCTTGTGGAAAGACAGCAAGACTGAAAAATAAGCCAGGATGACAAAGGGAGAGCTTGACTTGCTTCTGACCGAAGAAATCTGTCATTAAGAAAAGGTTCAGAACTCGGATCTGAAGCTCCTTTGCCTGCCTTGTGGGAGTACAGATGACTGGATTAAAACATTAACACGTTATTATACACAAATCATCTTTTCAAAGAATGGTCTATTTGTTCATTTATTTCTATATCCATAAACAACTGTAGAGAGGGAGATTTTCAGAGCAGAGCACTGGAACTCAACCATGCGACTCTCACTAATGACAGTGGCTGTTAGGCAGCCAAAACGCCGAACGAGGTTTCCAAATTAACCTTAAAATAACATTATGGAGGCCTCAGTGGCAGCTCTGCAGTTAAATCCATATTAAAATTTGCACTTGGAGCATCGCTAATGTCCCAGGATTTCCTACTCAAATTACTCTGCATCATCTCCCTATTTTACATACTGAGGTCTAATTCTCTGCTTCATAACAGCGGTTTTTAACACTTGTACAAAGCATATTTGCAGCACCAGCAGAAAAGTGCTGCAGCAGAGCAGAGAGTCATGTCCTAACTCTCCAGGAGACAAGGGAATTTGTTCACGTTTATTTAAATATATTAACTTTCACTCAAAAGGAAATTTTAACCTGTCCTATTAAAAATCTGGAGCTCAGACTCCCACCTTGTGTCTGCTAATAGCAGTATAGAACCACGTGCCCTAAGTCATGCACACGCTTTTTTGTAGGTATTTTTAAGATAGGCCTTTTGATATATTTTTTTAACATAAATTAATCTCTCCTTCATCATTAGTCTTCTCCAGCTCCAGGAGACAAGATCCACATTTAGTTGAAGACAATGCATTCCCTTTGCTGCAGCACCCAGCCTTCTCCTCACCGCCCACTCTGAACTTCAGCAATGAAATGGAAAGTAGCTCCCCACATTTGTGCTTCTGTACACAAGGATCTCTTCAAATACAGTAAAATGTGGGATTTTTCCAAATCTATACCATTTTCCTAACACTTTACTCCTATACTGAACCATCCCCCATAAACCTCTCCTGCTCACCACCACAAACAAAGCTTCTGTCCCCAACAACTTGTGTATGCCCACACGTGACCCACCAAACTATCCATACCCTTTTCTCCTGGGGAATAAAAACTAATCAAGTCTTCTCTGAGGCATTTCATCCCCAGTGTGTCTTAAAGAACAGGCAGCAAGGATAGGGCTTTCTCAATCTACTGCAGAAAAATGTGAAGTGGCCTGGTAGTATGCAGCCTGCAATACACTTGTCCAAAGAGGGACTCGGCAAGGAATGGGTCTGTCACCTTATTCCCGCTTGAAAGAAAGAAACAGGAGGAAAAACTGGTTTGCTCAAAACATGGGAGCAGAGACAAGATCATTGATTCTTTCCTTTTACCTAAAACAATGCAAGAAAGGGTTGTGTAGAGATCCAGGGTTGTTGGGAGTCAGGGCTGGCAGCTACCGAAGGGAACGGGCAGGCACATGAGCACTGGAGTGTGGTGCCATTCGGCTGTACGGCCCTCACCCGCTGTCCATGGACATGCCGAGGCCCAGAGGAAGACTGCCCAATAGCCCGTCAGCCTTATGAAACAACGGATGAATTCACAGCTTGTTAACAGTTAACCAAATTCCAAGCCTTTTCTAAATTTAGCACGTTAGTGGGAGCCTACCCGCTGAGAAGATGGAAATGAAAGTGACACCAAACTGATTTTTCATCTCCTTTCTTGCCTTAGTATCTGCTGCTAAAGCCACAACAGGCAAACCAACACACTTACCAACACACCACTGGATAAATCGGCAAGTGAGGTAGACAGAGGTAATACGGCGTGTCAGCACACTGTTCCAAGACACCCAGAGTGACAGACGCTGACCTGGCAGACATGCAAATCCTAATACTAAAATAGCCAAACTCGAAACATCATAGTGAAGACTGGGGCTTTTGTGCTATCAGATCCAGGGCAGAAAGAATGCCGCACACTTAAGGACTGCATCCCTAACCAGATGAAACAGTGGACAACGGTGGTCAAAAGCAGCAAGATTCTTCAAGGTGAACGGTATAGTGTCACCAAAGAGATCTGATAAATATCTACAGAGTTTTGAAACACTTGTTAAAGGCTGCTTGCTACCCTACAAATTCTGTGTATAAGCATCACTCATTCTCCAACATAATCCTACAATGAATGCCATAAGCCTTTCATTTTAACTCTAACCTCAGAAAGACAGTAAAATCATTGAAAGTGAGACTTCACTAAAACACGAAGAACACGCCAGATTCCTTACTCACTTTTCACAGTACCTTATTCGGGTTCCAACTATTCCAACACTAGTTCCTCTGACCTCCGATGGATTCTAATGAGATATTTTAAGGCAGTTGCAGTAATGCAGCCACACGAACAACTTCAAGTGCCTCATGCGATTTACACACACATTTTAGCTTACCAAAACCCAGAAATAAATTAATGGGGGAAGAGCTTTGTTATCAGGAGAAGGAGGCTAGCCCTTCCTTCAAAGTATTTCAGACACTTTGCCTCCCACAACCCTAACTTAAATCAGGTTTGGGGGACAGGGGCGATGGGTGTTTTTGATAAATCCCAGTGTCATTCTAGCTAAATATGTCATGGAAAAAAATCCCTTTACCTGATTTATTTCCAGGGTCTCTTCATCACATGAAATTTAAATCTCATGTATTTGGGTAAAAACAAACAAACAAACAAACAAACAAACACCAAAATAAAAAAAAAAAAACCCAAAACAAAACAAAACTACTCAGATAATTGCAGTTCAGATATGTTTTTTTTAAAGGGAATGTTTAGAGAGATGTTCCCAAACCCATAAGTTACTGCTGAGCCTAGCACTCACACCAGAGCACCTCCTAGGCCAAAACACATCTGACCATGTTTCAAACGGTCACCTCCTGATACTGCCAACCCATGAGGTGCACTAGGAACACCAGAGCTGTAGGGAAGACAAGTCACATTAGTCTTTCCAAATCTCCAGCAGATTGTTTCATGGTCTGGATAAAGATACATTCGATTTCATCCAAACCAGTTCACACATTTTCTTAATAAGTACTTGTGTCAAAATGTTTCAGTTGTCAGAATATTCACCTCTGAGCCGGAGCATGTAAGTACAAGTCCACACATTAGTTTATCCATCAATATACTGTCTGTATTTTTGTCTATGCATTCCTAAAGTGCCCATCACCCTGATGCATAGGTGCCAGTTCGAATTCTCACCCCATGTTAGTTTGACAGCGCTGTCATCAGGGAAGACAGAGCTGTACTGTGCTTCAACTGAAATACAAAACCATGGCTACTTGTGTCCATCCCTGATAGCTGCTCAGGTGGAAGCTGGTGGCTCCACTTCAAGAGGAGTAGCAGGTATTATCCTGTGTTCAGGTCAGTGTTCCCTTCTCCACTAAAGGAGGTTTATAAATCCCAAGCCTGGACAGAAATCTTCCTCCTCACAGATTGGCAGATGGTTCATGTGGTGAGTTCACTATCAAGGTCTTAAGGAGACTGTTCAGTACAAGAGAAACAAGTTACATAAACAACACCTATTCCATTCTTTATCCTACACAAATGCTAATGACAGAGCAGACCTTCTTTTCTGCAAAAGTCTATCCTCATGTTCAGACAGCACCTGGAAGAGAGATAAAATAGCAGCTCCTATAACACCAGCACCATTGGAATGGCTGAACACAGAACTAAAAAAACCAGGTTTTGCTTCCAGGTGCAGACAGATGTCTGATGTGAAGATATTGGCGGTCTCTTACCAAAAATGACAGGCATTTTTGGTAAGGCTTTTCTTAACAGATGGTAAAACTTGGGTCCTACTGATCGTAGCAGAATCTGAGGGCACGCAGTGCACAGCAGGATCAGGCCCAAAGCATGGGGCTGAACACCAGGTTTCATCCCCATTGTTACGAAAAGACGTTGGTGTGAAAAGGATGTTCAGACACTAAGCATCAGATTCAGAGAAAAAGACTAACAAACCTTTACGGTATATTGTGATGTTTTCTTTTGTATATTGTATCAATGACTGTGTGGTATGCTCACTGAAAAACCGTGGTAATTGTCAGGGAACTTCATTCTGAGTGCAGGCTCTACTGGAAATTAATTGCTTCAGTGCAATCTGAACCACATCATAAATGTCATGTAGAAGTTGCAGGGAGTGAGGAGGCAATGACAGCTCTATCCGCACTGTTTCATTTAAAGGTGGGTAAAACACACTGCGACAGAAGTGCTCTTCATCAATAATTTAGTCCGCAGTGTAAAGCCAAGCCTTGCCAAAGATGCCAGGGGAGCAGCTACCTCCCTGGTTTTAATGACACCAGCAGGGAGGGGTTGAGGGGCCAGCTCAAATCAACATTCATTGCACATCTGGGCATGTCGGCAGATGAAGATATCTAGGACTGAGCTGACAGGACAAAGGGTTGAAAAAAGAAGTGTAACCTAGAAAACCTTTACTTTGAATTCTTTGTATAAATTCAAGGGGGATGACAGTTCCTAAGGTCATCTTACATAATAAAACTACAGTGATCTACATAGAGAATTTTAACTCTTTCCAACACATAATCAAAGAAGCCGCAAGTTAAGTTTATATTATTCACTTTATGAATGTAAAATGCAGAATCCTTAATTCTCTGAAAAGAACTATTTTAATGAGCAGAATGTTAACATTTATATGCCTGACTTCATCGTAATAACCCTAATTATAGTACCATGGAAGCCCCACTGTACCGGAGGGTCACTGGAGTTCCTATTATAACCCTTATCTTAGGGGAGTTTAATATCGTTGCCATTTCACAGGGTATCAGCTGAAACTTGCCATGCAGGTTAGCGCTGTTGTACTCCTCCTTAAAATTATTGTTTTATAGCAGTTTAGTTCGGTTCTTCAACAGCTTCTGCTTGCCAAAACTCAGAGTTTTTACTGCTTTTATGACAGCCTCTACACAACAGCCCATCCACTCACTCTGAAGAGAATATGACGTTCAGGTGCAATGAGACTGATAGAGCATCGTACCAAACTACCGTATTCTCACCCTAGGAGGTTACAAAGCCTTGTAGTTACAGCACGGTTGAAGCTATCCCGGTTTGCGGTATCACTGTGATTCTGGAGGAGCTTTTAGGCAGTAGTTTTACGGTTCAGGTTGTACATTGGACACTGTGTGTTGGCTGCATGGGTGATGACTCATGTAAAGTTTACATGGTGGGATGTAATGCCGAAGCGGTGGAAAACAAATGGGGGCAGACAGCTTTGATCTTAGTGATATGTTAGTTACAGGCTGGTTTACAACCTGTACATATAACAGGTTGCTATAGAATCAAAATGTTCAGCTGCCATCTAAATCTCTAAAGCAAATTCCTTTTGTCGAGACAAGAGCATCATCAAAACCCAACCACTTCCACCTCCAATGTAGCCAGAAACCTTTTTCCATCAAATTTTCCCTCTGCAATAGTATTAATCCCCACCTCTGGCAAGTAAAGACTAAGTTATTTAACATCACAGTACCTAGAGCTATAGCTGAAGGCTATTGAAAGGATATAATTGGGTTTCCCTTGTCCAATAAAACTAAATAATTAGTTTCTTATATTCTGCTCACAGACCCTTTTTGATGAAATATTAGGTGTTTTCGATGGTGTTCAAAAGCCCTAAGTAATCGAGACCATGCCAGAGCTGTGCTCACAACAGGAACTTCATCGATGATAACTTCATTGAGGACTACCGCAGGTTTTACTCCCAATGGGAGTCATATGGGAAGGAGACAAACAAAGCAGTTGAGGGAATACAGTAGGCAGCATCTCTCCTAATTGCATCTGACATTTCACTTTCATTTTCCTAGCCATCAGAAGGTACAAAGTGAGTAATCCGGTTCTTAATAATAATGTTAAAATGCTAATGGCACTGGAAGAGACCCTGAAATTACTGCAGGAGAGATATAATGCTTACATTCTGGAAAACTTAAACAGTGCATGTAGATGGATCATCACTGACTTGGGTGATGATTTCCAAGAGGGGACTTGACCAAGATCATAATATTTATATTTTCTCTGTGTGAATAGGAAAAAACCGTAATCCTTCCTACATCCATCCTCAGAAGGGAATACACTTGTGCTTATTCCACTCTGTTGTGGCCTCCTCTGGAGGCCTGGCTTTTCATTAGGGAAGATACAGTGATGATGGAAGCACTAGGAATAGCATCCCAAGATAAAAGTCTTCTAGACTGATACATTTTTCTCTTCACACAGCATCATAGGCACTGTCCCACAGCAAGCTGACAGAACAAATCCCATATTGTCACAGCATACCCTGTACGCAGTGTCACCAAGAGGAACCCATCCTCCCATACTCTTCTTACTTGCTTCCCAACACCAGGAGAACAGAAGAGGCTACACGGTCAGTGGTTCTTCTCAGTGTTAGTGTTTAAGCTGATGGAATAAAAGGAAATACGATAATCATCTGAAAAACAGATCAGGAGTTTGGTTAGCTCTCTAAAAGCTTCCAAATTACATTATTCACTGTAACTGTGAGATTTACCAGAAAGGTCATTCAAAAGCCTATTCCAGTGTTGTTTCTTTGCTTGGTACCTCACTTTTGGGAAGAAGCCTGGATTTTAAAGCTACAGAAAACTGAAGCTGTACTTCTTTCCCTACTGAATTGCAGAAAACCAGGAGCCCTAATTATAATAAACTCACATAATAATAGAAGCCTGCACTATTAATGTACATGCAGAGAGAAGAAAATAAGGGGTGTGCGTGTGCGCTAGAAAAGGATAAGCATCAAGCCATACGTGGCAGACTTTTCTTCCAAAGTGCAGGTCTAAGCAGAGCAATTTAACAGACACAGGGAACAGAACATCATCATTTCAAAAAAGGCAAAAGAGTGATCCACCCACGTAAACACAGCTCTTAGGTGTGTTTTGAAGGACTGACTCTTCCACCGTGCCCTACCACAAACATTTACGCCACGTGCAAAGGAAGGCTGTGAAACTGGGATGTAAGGACAGGTGCGACGTCGAAGCAGGAGTATGCAAGTTCTCAGTAGGCAAAGCAGCAGAGGTTCAGGACCTCTTAACTGCAGCAGTCAAGTGCATTAACTTGTTTAATTTTAAATGGCTATTGCCAGACTCCCAGCTGGTGCAGCCTGGCACAGCTCCATGGATATCAGTAGAGCTACTACAACTGACACTAGCTGGGGATCTGGCCCAGTTTCTCAATTTGTCAAAAAGATGGCAATTCTTAGGGCGCACTCCTGTCCTATGCAAACTGTCATAACATCGCAGGCTTCAAAAGTTAGAGTTGCAACAATTCGCACCAGTCTCAATTCTGCATCTTTACTCTCCTTCTTATGTCCACTGCAGGGTTCCTCTAGAAGTAACGTCATTACTTACCCCGAGTGCTAAACCCCACAATGAGACACCTGCTCTTGGGGCAACAAATGATTAGGCTAAGTTAGAAATTCTAGCTTTAGAAAAAAATAATTTCTTCGACGCTCCGTGCACAAAAAAGAACTGCAAAAGCAGAACAAAAAGTCTAAAGGACAAGACACCAGAAAGGGCTGAAGAGTTTGGAATACCCACAGTTTTCATACATGAATCACTTCAGCTCTGCTGCTTTCTCCTTAATCTGTGAAATGGGTGTAGGGAACACGCAGCTCCTGGGAGTGCTGCAAGCACTGAGCAGCACTCTGAATGCACTGTCTTTTTATTAACGCAATTTTAAAGGGTGAAAGAATAGTAAATATCTAACAAAAGAGACCATCCCAGTAAAAGTGACACTGCAAGCAGTTAAAACGCTGAAAACAGTTATTTAATACGGCATGAAAATCAGCAATTTTATAAAGAAATTACTGTGAAATAGCAGAAATACATAATAGTGGTACTTGTAACAACAAAAGAAAGGAGAGAAAAAAATTTCAAAGTCTAAATCCTTCCTCCCAACCAAATGCCTATCATGCAGCCCAATAGGCTTAATCTGCCATAAAGCCAAATACTTCCCTGAGGAGGTGATCGTTAGTTTGAACATTAATTTCCCTTCCCCTCTTCTTGTGTATCCATTAAGTGGAATAACAAGAAATGTTCATGGCCATAAGGTGTGTTTGATGGCAAGGAGTAAAAGAAAATGTGCAATTAAAAGATGTAAATGATAAACTGCACAAGTTCTCAGCTGGCTTGACCAATATGTGGGACTTCTGGGACACGTACTTTTTCTTCTCCCATGTTGAGGTCAGTGAACTGCAGACACCCATGGATGGAAGAAGTTGGAGGGGGGGAGAGAGAAATTATTAATGGTCCATCCTTTTCTTGTTCGTTTAGATTTGCAAAACATGTCTCTTGAATGAGTTTGAAGCCCAGCATATAAAAAGCTGACTATTTATATATTTGATTCTTTAAAAGCAATTAGGAATACAAAGCAGATGGTACAGCATTGTAGATTTCCCTTTTCATATTGCTTAAACACTAGAGATCAATAAGTCTAATATAAACAGATGATTTCCATAGCAGGGTTTATAATTAGCTGGCACTGAATGTGTCCAAACTCTAAAATAATTAGCAGAAGCATGTGGCACACCATTAAAACCTTGTGGCTTGTCTGCATTTACATTTATAATTATTAAAGTTAATTATGATGCTTGTGGTGTGGTTCCAAGCTCCTTTACAACTTAGATTAAATATTTTTTCAGCCCTACTTTTTCTTTCAGCCCACCAAATGCCAGCACTTTCAACAAACTTCATTTCATCAAAAAGAAAAAATGGGGGTTATTTTTATAAGAATGACCTGAATATTTTCCTAACTAAGAGTTTTATTTTTCTAAAGGGACATGACACAGGAATCAGGTAACTCATCATTTTGAGAAAAAAAAAATCCTGATTAGAGGTAATAATTTGAAAGTAGTCTAAGAAAACCGTTATACTTCAGCCTGATGTACTGTGTTAACTAAAATTAAACCAAAGATAAACCATTTAGTTAATCAGAAAATCTCAATGACAATCAAAACCTTAGGCAGAAAATCTCAATAACATTCAAGACCTTACACTGAAGTAGATCTTGCTTTTACGTGCTCTGATCCTGGACAAATCACACCGAAAAACGCAGCACGACTGGGTATAAGCATCATGTACTGGGCAAGGACTTTTGAAGGTCTGGATTTGAGTTTGCAGGTCTCTTCCCACAACCTGAACTGTGGAAAGCTACAGTCAATCAATCTGGTTACTTATGAAAATTATTTTCATAAAGATTCAGTATTAAGACATTCTGTGACAGATCCAGAACCCCAAAGAAGTTGCACTTTTTGCAAATGTCTTTTTTCAGTTATTTATTTATCTGAATTTTTCTTCTCTTTAGTGTAAACAGAGCTAAATTCAGCGTTGCCCTCCAAATGTTGTTGAGTCAAACAGGATGGATACCCTATAGAACAGCGACCCTCCAGAAGATGATGCTTCAGGAGTACAGACCCCATGATTCAGGAACAATACCTTTTCACCCAGACACGAGAACCACTCTGCTGGGTAGGCAAGTAAAAATCAATTCAGTCTACTAGTCTGCCTTCTGATGCAAATCATCTCATACCGTAAGACTAGGGGAGCATAGCTGCTGAGCACAGCTCCAAAAATGATAGCGACTCTTCCATCACGCGTCAATTTGCCCATATGAAATTCCCCATCGCAGTCTTTATTCTTGTGTTCTGCCAAATGTTTGACATGGTTCAGCTGCCCAGCTGAGTGATTATATCGTAGGCTTTCCTGCTGTAACGCGTGGTATGGAATGTCCATTTTTGACACGGTTCAACTCAAGGTCGCCGGGTGAGAATTTTTCCAGCCAGTTTTCCCCTGAAAGCTCTGCGGTGAAAGGCATACCTTCTATACTCTCTCTTCAAATTTAACCACCATGGAGGGAGTCACACAGATAAGAGTTCATGTAGCAGAATGCCACAAGCGCCACAAGCACCACACACCAGCAGTGGGAATTATTCTGACACACCATTCCCAGAGAGAGCAAAACCTAATCTTTTGCATATAAATTATATGATTTCAATCAGCTGCTGGAGTTTATTTGATACAGCAGGACACCTGAGAACAGGGAAAGACCCTATACCTTGATAATACAGGTTTAAGTTGTGGAGGTTTTTTTCAATAAAAGTAAATAAAATATTTCACAGAGAGGATTAAGGTTAGCTTTTACAGAAACAGAGCCTTCCACCTCCCAGGTGCTAATTATTTAATATGCGAAAGTACTCCCATTTCTGAAATCACAAGGAATACCTGATTTCTACTATGGAGAAGCCTCCCCCATTTTTAATGCATTTCTCTTCTTTATATAACATGTCCATCATGAACTTCTTGGCCCTCATTCTTGTTTCCTCTGGCTCAGGCCAGACCTGGAGATGTCTGGAATGTGACAAGGCAGTATTAGCCTGCCAACTATATTCTGTTAGCAAATTTATTTTCTTCTCCTAGACTGATGATAAAAATGTCATGGTGTGATGCTTTAGCAGGCCCAAGAGCTGCCCACCTACAGCTGCAGGGCTTGAAGAGAGCTCGGAGCCAAGAACGCCATAAGGAGAGCAGACAGCAACTCCACCAACTTTGCTCCTTCTGCATTGCTTATTCTCCTGCTAAATGATGCAATGTGACCCCCTCAGGGATTCCAAGTCTGATCATGTTTTTCTCACTATTTTTTCTTTCCTACTTCCTCCTTCTCCTTGACTAGAGCAGCCCAAACTACTGAATTTTTCATGAAAGAGATAATATCATTGTACATAAGATAATGGCATTCAAATACATCCATCTGCTTGTTAGCTCTGACTACATCGATTGTGTTTTTTCTGAAAGAATATTTACCAAAAAGGGGAAAAAAAAGAAAGGAAAAAAGGTTCTCTTTTGTGGTATAAAATACGCACATTTTCATAACCGAAATACAGAATCCCTTTTACATACTTTAGATAAGAGAATAAAATGAACTGAGAAATTAAGAAAAGCACCCTTGAGGTATTGCCAGGACAAAAGTATTTCCTCTTTCCAATATTTCATTCAAAATCTGGGCAGGTTTTACACTAAAACACTGCTGATGTTTTTTTTTTTCTCTCAGTAAACAATATCTTGTTTCAGAGATTAAATATTGCATGCCAAAGATGGGGGTTTTTACTAGCCTAAAAGTTTTCAAATGAGGTCTAGAGGATTACTCCTAAGGCATCCAGACTATCTTACTTTCTCATAAAAACTGCCCAATCTAAAGTAATTCAATTTATCATTTTATCCCTTCCTGGTTATTCCAACAACACAGAGTAAGATCATAAAATACGTGATATCCAATTACAGAAAATCTGATGAAAAATTACTCTGAAAAGTAGGGCAAGTGAATATATTTACTGAATTTCAGATGCTCTAGATAAAATGGATAGCGAGATAAAAACTGCCTATCAACTTTACACGCACCGAACTGCTTTCACTTCATTTCCTATAGGTTGTGTACAACAATCCCTGGTTTTGAAGTTACATTTCAACAAACAATATATTCTAATTGGCTTGTTTACATTTACTACAGACACGTCTTAAAACCTGAGATGTGCTTTGTGCTCTTCCTTTCACCGGTTTAGCACAGGAACTCCTCCGGAGTGCCTGCCATCTTAGGTTATTCGAATAACTTGTTTTAAGAACAACTACAGCACCAAATGCTGCGTTTCTCAGACCATCGTGAGCACATTTCAATGCTTAGTGCTGAAATGGCGAACACAGCAATTAAGTGTAAATGACAGCAGTTGATGTGATTATTTCCTTCCCTCCAATCTCCTTTTTATGATAAGCTTGCATATTAAGGAAGCAGGGGGCAACACCACCCCTGAACATTTGTCCCTTTGTTTACTGGGGAGGAGGCCTGTGTGTGAATGTGCCTCTTGCACACATTCACGTTCCCTGAAACAGGGGAAATGAGAAAAAATCCTGATCCGCAGGGAACTTCCACGCCGCAAAGCCTCCAGCCCACTCCCCTGTGTAATTCACTCTGGGATCCCAGGAGTTGCCGACTGCAGCTCTCTGCGAACCACTATTCCCTAAGAACCACTGCCTTCTCAGAGAGGCACGGAAAAGAAAATGCATTTTCCTGGGGCCAGGCTTAATCACTTGCAATATTTCCAGATAGGAAGCTGAGCTCGCGCCTTCTCTTTTGGGCTGTTGCAGAGCTTGTTTAGCACCACTTGAGGGTTTCTCCTTCAGCCCAACTCGCTCTCGACCAGTTTCCACTCCATTAGCGGAGCTACGCCTGCCTGAAACCTAGAGCATACCTAATCCCATGGGCTGGACAGAGTAGCATCACCAGCAGCTCGTGCTGTCTCTAACATGACTCTCCGTGATGGTTTCCTAAAGCAGAACTTCATCGTCCGTTGGATACGGAGAGAATGATGCCTAAATTGTTGCTCAGCTATGATTTGATTTCTTTCAAAACCGAATTTAGTTCAACTGTATATAAAGATACTGTGATTTAATCACAGATGTTCAACAAGGGCAAGATTATTCACAAGTTTTCAGTTGTGAATTATTTTTCAGCTCCATTGACCAACATGTCTCACTTTACACCGTAGTACGCTGTATTAATAGCAGTCGCTGAGTTTCCCAAATGATGGCATCTGTGTAGCAACCAGGGAGCAATTTTTTCTGGACAAATGCCTCTCCTTTTCTCTGACTTCTGATCTGCTGCCTGTTGTAAGTTTACTATGCAACATATACTGTGGGAGCTTTATGTCCTAAATACAGAGGACGTGTCCAGTCCAGTAAAATAATGCTTTTATAATGATTGCTTCAATGCTGTTTGTGCAATCTCTTTGCAAAATCTTGTTATTTGTGATTCTTATCCTACAACTTGATATGCATAATAGCTTGAAGGTGCTGGTGATGGAATTTTTCCAGCTCTTTGATGTGCCAGCAATGACTTGTCCATGTTTCACAGCCACAGACTAAATTACTACGGCAAAATAAACACTAACTCTGGTATTCTGTGGGATACCATGCAGGTGTCACTTTGTGATGCAACCTCACATGCAAAACACGGATTTTTAATTCGGCATATGATTTCTTAGACACCTGATAGTCTCTTAAACAATAAATTAAGTCCATTACCCACACTCATACGTTGATTCTCAGGCTACATCTTGCACATGATTTTCCAGCTATGGACTAGTATATAACCTTGTTTTTCTTCCGACTGACGATAAATCTGTAGACTTTAGCTGCCACAGCAAATTTGTTGGTCGTGAACTAGAGGTCTTCCATAGTGTGTGCAACGAAAGCACAACCACCTGCGCAAAGAAGTTCACATATAACCTTCTCCTTCAGTGTTGTGGAGGCCTTCAATCTGCTCAGGTTAAAGAGCTTGCCAGATGTTCAAAATTTAATAAATATTCCTGGCATCATGTCTCTAGTGGCATCATCAATCATTACTACAAAGAACAGTCCAAAGAACAGTCTGTGCCAAAATATACCTTTGCTTGACTCCTTTTGCTATTACAAATGGATCCAACAGAGTGCCAGCCACAGCCTCTCTCCAGCACACCATTGTGCAGATGACGGATAATTTCACAAACTTTTCTGGACATCTAGGAGTTTGGAAATATTGCCAACGGTTTTCACAGTGCTAGAAGTCTAATAGCATCAGAAGCATTGGTAAGGTCAATGAAGACTTGTTACACGGGCATGTTTTTTCCCCTATGTATTTTTTTATTGAAAACCTAGGGAGAAAACAGCTAATATTCCATCCTAGCACACTCTTAGATAATGCACAGCAGCTTAAAATCTGCAACACTGATCATATTCAGTTAGCATTTTGTCCTTTCCCTGCAATTAGAATTGCTATAGAAACACCTTTATCTGTATACCAGACTACTGGCAGATTAAGGTGTATTTGAAATTCATAGCCTAAGGGCACATAATTTAGGCATGTGAAGAAGATGATAAGCATCTATTCCCAGAAGAATTAGGGTTCCCAAATCCCTATAAATTCTTTTGAAAATTCCAGTTTTAAATATTATTCTCCATGCTCCTCCCTAAATTGATTTTTAAAAATTTACTATGCTATAAAAGGGCTGAATTCAGCTGTAAGGAAGTTAGAAGAGTGAGGCCTTTCTGAGGTACACCTTGGATTTTTTTCAGAGAATTTGGGATACTTGGTTTTCCAGAGTAGATGGAGTGCCTATTAACATGGCCTTACAGTAGTTGACATCTTAATTCCCTATACTTTTTCCTCCTCAATTTGATAATCTCTCCTGTTGAGATCATTATATGGACTATTTTTAACTTGTTAAGAACTCTTGCCCCTACTCTCAATGCAAGGACATAACCGAAACACAATCAACAAGAACTACATTGGTCAAATACAAAAAAGCAATTGCTTTATATTTCCATTACAAAGAATAACCAACGTAAGTATCGGTTTAGTGGAAGTAGATGTGAAAAGAGCGCTTTAACCAGTTCAGAATCTGACACATCTCTTCATCTGTTGTCTGTTTGCAGCTTCAGTCAAGAATTGTTTAAATAGGAGCAAACCCACCCTGAGTTACTTACATGCTTGACTGCTTTTTCCTAACATTGCTCCGCATTAGCGCATATCTGCTCAAGTTAAAAGCTAATCTTTAAGTTATGCTTTTAGCTACTGGGCAAGAACAGAAGTGCTGCACCTTATCTGCAGGTAACAGTTTTCCCAGAAATTAAGAGGCATACGGAGTTTGTCATCCTGCTACCAAATTAAAGTCTCAAAAGTCTCAGAGTCTTAGAAAAATCTCAATTGGGAAGCACTGGGCCATTCTGCCCCTTTTCAAGGTCTTAGCCTGGACATTAGCCACATCTCCAGGGCTGACTAAGGAGTCCCATGAAAAAATCAGCGTGTCTAGGGCTTCACAAAGAGCGCAGAACAAGGCTGCTTTAGATTTAATCAGGGGTGTTGGAAAATTGCCTGTAGAGCTGTACTCTTACCAACATCAAGAAAATATTCAAATCTCTTAGTTATTTAGACGCATTCAAAGTACATAAAGGCAAGCTGTGTAATAAAGAAAGAGATGGGTACTTTTTCACAATGGAGGGAGGACAGGCACATGTCTGAAGATAGTTCTTTCCTAACAGTTGAAGGGTTTTCCCTTCTCGTTTATAACACAAAATCATGTTGGATAATTTTAACTTGTTCATGTGTCCATTCATTCAGTAGAAAGTACAATTCATATTTGGACATTACCGATTGTAGGGACAATTAGTCTACATAGATAAAAACTTTCTAGAAGCTCAGTTATCCCAATTGGTAATGGTGTACTCTGCACACACCCACAGGATAGTCTATTGACAGGATTTGGCTTTCTTGGGTGCCAGACAGCTCACTAACACCTTTTTTGAGTAAGAGACAACTGATGATCAAGGGTTAAATCGTGTTTGGAAGATTTTGGCGTGAGCATCAGGACTCCAGAGACCAAGGGAGGTTACATACCTTTATCTGCTGGGCCAGCAGAGGCACAGAACATAGCACACAGTCAGAAAAATTCATCTTTCTCGTCATTTTAGTCAGTATGAAAAAAAAAAAAGAGTTGTCAACCCTTTGAAAATCTTTAGCTTATATTGTACCCCATGGGATACAAATATTTGGCAAGTCCTTGCATTCTTGCAAATGCAGGCCCCCACTTGTAGCTGCCACTCATGCAGACCAGGGAGCCTGCTCCTAGCATCTTCTGCTGTGCATGCTTTTGGAGCCACAGACCTTAGAGACAGAAGGACCCACCGACTGCCCAGTGTAACCTCTTCTACAACTTCAGTCAGTAATTTTGCACAAAAATTCTTGTATCAGACTGTGTGGTCTGGGCCTCAGCTAGAGCAGCGCTTTCAGAAAGGTATTCAGTAGAGGTTTAAGGACTCAAAGGGGTAGAGAATGCTTTGCATCCCTTGGGTAATCTATTCTGGTATTATTTTCAGTGTTAAACTAAAGATCATTCTGGCCCACATAATGCTACAGAACTCAAGAGAGTAAGTTTAGGCAATTTTAACTTCAGTTGACATATCTTGCCATATTTGCCACACAGAATCTCAGGTGGCTGCACGTGATAGATACCAGGCTTCTGCACACTAATCTGATCTTTGAAAGTCTACAGGTCCAGATATCATGTTGACTCAGAAACAGACACCCTCTACCCAGATATTTCTATTGGATAGTCTTCGTAATGAAACTACATAATTTAATTTTTCTTATTATGTTTCTTAAACATCATTATTGCTGAGCGTTGAGTTTATTGTATGTTTGCACCTAAAGCAGGGGCAAGATTTCTTAGGAAGCTAAAAATACTTCATCTTTTAGTGTTGAATTAAAAAATAGATATACTTTAAGGAAATGTAAATGAGAGCTTTGGGATCCTTCAGCACACAACATGCAGGGAGCTGAATTAGCACTGTAAGCGGGACAGACCCATTGCTTAAGACGCTCAGACTCGTTAGAACACAGCACTGAAGAACGTAATGCACGAAGCAATCTCACCTTTACATGGGAATAGATCAGAGCCAAAATGACAAAAGTCTAACATTAGAAACTTATATCCATTTTTACATAAGTGACCCAATTATAAGAGGTGTTATAAGATAGGTGACTGAAAACACAGCCTCTTGAAAAATCAAGCATGAATTCATTGAAATAGTCCCACCCTTACGTTCTCTTTACTCTCCGTAATCACCATTCAAACACAGAAGCATTTACCCTGAAACTTACTCCATGGGACAAGCTACAACAGCAAATCTCAAACTTTTTGCCTGGTGGGCAAAACTAAAAGTTACACTTGCCATTTGGCTGTCAGAGGGGAAAGAATTCCGGGAGGAGAAGGGAGAGAAAATAGGAAGGACATGGGGGAGTATTAGCATGACTTCCTTTAAAAGCTAAGTTCATAAGAGCTAACCACTGCTTTAATGAAAGCTGGTACTTTGCCTCATAAGAGAACTTTGGTGAACTAGCCTGTATAAAATTATAGAGGTTATTATGTTTGTAGCCTCCTTGCTGTGCATTCTTCCACAGAAGTGCTCACACCCGCTGTGAGTGGCCAAATACCATGAATTAAAAATGCCGCACAGTGACGAAGTTTGGTTTCAGATGAAAATACCTCAGAACTGGTTGGCTATTAACACCTCGGTGTTTCCAGTGGTCCCAATCTCAGCCTCTCTCCAGGCTGCTGAGAATATAAGGCAACTAGAAAAAATATTTTGTTAACTCCAAGGTACACCTGAAACCTAGCTAGAACCACCCGCCTCCAAAGGCTAAGAACGGAACAGTCCAGGTCCAGCGCTTGGAGGATTAAACGGCCTGGGGCTGTAATTTTTCCACACTAGCCCCCAAACCACAATGTGTATGCCCATCTGCCTTATATATAAAGCACATGCTGCAAGCCCATGTTTGCCATGGCAGCCATGAAATCCCCAGCCATTTTGCAGGAGCCATTATCCTTAGGGATAATAAAATTCTGTAAGACCACAAACATAGGAGGTACCACTGCCAGGTCAGAAAAGAACTGTTTTATGGGTAGCTGTATATTAGTTTTAAGACAGGGCTACAGGCAGCTAGTGCCCTAAATTATGTCTGGGAGACACGTGAAGTGAGACAAGTGGAACGGACAATAAATGCCAACTGCCGTGGGCAAGGTTTATGGGGCCAACAGTGGTTTAACATTTGGGCAAATGTCTTAGACATGCTAATTTTCTACTTCTGCCTCTGACGGATATGACTAATTAGCTGTAACCAACCCAGGTCAGATTTGAAATATCAGGTATGGATTCCTTATAGAGCCCTGTTCGTGATCAATTCTGCAGGTAAAGTTGCACAAAAATGCCAGATAACACTGAATAACAAGTAAATACAAGGAAATTGCAAACTGCTCACAGACATTCTGTCAAGTAAATTAATTGTTCAGTTCTACTTTATTAGGAGACCTTTATGGTTGTGAGCAAGCCTGCCTTGCAAAGATCTTTTGATCACTCTTAATACTGAAAGTCCTCTTTTGTGAGGCTAACTTCATACCGTAGTATACATGCAGTCTAAACTGAGTAGGTGCTAAGTGCTTTGCCAGCAGAGTTGTTGCAGAGCATGGAGGAGAGATCATTCTATTTATTCAATTTTATTCCATTCAATAGGCTGGACTTCTTTGTTTACATGATAAATTTCCCACCTGTCATTTTTTTCCCTCTTTCAGTTTTATGTATTATACTATGTTCTGTCATTTTGATTTTCTGTTTCTCTTTATCAAAAAAATTGAATTTGTTTCAAAAAAGCTGATCTTAAATCATTTCTGCTTCAAAATTAGCTGTTGCCTAAGCAATCACACATGCAGGTCAAAGTTGAAAGGCTGATCCTACATCCAGAGAATTCAATACCAAAAGTCCATTTGAGACCAAAGAGAAAGAAACGCCGATCCAAGACTGTAACTTGCCTTTTCTAATTTATCCACTGCAAAAGAAATTGTAAACAAGCTAGTATATGTATTTAAAATTAATTAAAAATAAAGGTAAGTCTTGGTCTCGCCACAAGACACTATCCAATCCCAGCAGGCACAGAAAGGCTGTCAAAGGCTTCCACGGAAATCCTGGACCTGGTAAAGTCAATTTAAATAAAGCCAAGATTTCACCAACTGACCTCTCTCTTACTTGTTTCAATCTCTATTGCTTCAAAATGAACTGGAAAGACACTTTAGGAGAAACAAGAGAAGGAGCAAAACAGGGAAGGAAACCAAACGTTTCGTTCATCCAGAATGCTAGCAAATGCTTGTAATCAGGAAAATTCAAGGGTCAGTCCTGCAGCTTTGCTTTAATTGTGCTCCTCTTCAGATAAGAATCTCTTAGGGGAGTAAATTGCCTTGCACTCCCTGCATGTATAATGTCCAAGGGAGTTCAGGGAAGGGCTTACAGTCTTAATGGAGGATGAAAACATGTAGAAGTTAATTTCAATCCACATCATAAACTTTCTCTGTGCCTTCCATGAATTAGGATATACAAGCAGAAAGTGAAGTAGCAATTAAAAAAATCAGTGTGAATATTTTACCCAGAACCAAGATAACTCATATATCCCAATCAGGGAGGTTTCACCTTTGTTCAAGATAAAATCTGAAATATTCTTTGTTATGCTCAGAAACAGGATCAAATGAACCACAACTGCCATATGTGGGTGGGAAGAGGGACAATCTCTAACTAAGGGGATTGCTGAGGTCATACAAACGTTGTGAGCACTTTAAGTGCTTCTTTCTCAGGAGTCACAGTGACATTCCTCGCTTTTTTTAATTTTATCTTACCGGATTTGCTATTTTCCTTTCTTTATGCTAGCCCTAATCAATGCTGCAGGTCAGGTTGAAAGAATGGACAGCCCTGGAGCCACATACATTTAAACCACTTTGATGCAAATATTGATCCAAAGAGCATAGACATGTGGAGGTGCTGCTTTTTTTAATGGACAAGCTTCTCCCTCCCTCCCTTCCAGGTTTGCACTTCATGAGATAAAACAGAACTGTCTGCCCAAGAGCAGGAATGAATACATGAATTAACAGATCCAAAGATAGACCAGCCTCAATGATAAGTTCTGTTAAATCCAGGAAGCAAAATGCCATCTGCATGAAGTGCAAGTGCATTTCATGGCCTTGTTTTCTCAAGCGTTTCCATTTCTTCATTCACACTTTCTAGTACGGGTACTTTGGCAGACAACATAAACAGTGGTGGGAGAGGCGTAGTGCTTCATGTCAGCATGAACGGTGCTGCTGACACAATGTCCACCACGGCCCGATGCTTAATTCCCATGTACACAAGACTATCAAAGCATTTTATTAGAAAGCCACTGTCCACGGCTTATATTTAGAAACACAGAGCGAGTCCAAGCTGCAATCCAAAGACGAGATCAAGGGAAGGAAAGAATTCTAAGGACCGCTTTGAAATTCAACACTAAAAAGATCTGACATTCTTCTATCTGTAGGCATTTTTAGGCTGGACTGAAAATAAAAAGAAAACCTGTTTGTACAGAGAAAGCTTGCCTGGCCCTGTGCCAAGACAGGAAGTCTATCAAAGCTGGGCAGTGTTTGAAAGCAACAGAATACTAGAACCAAAAAAAGAAAAGGGGGGTGTGGGGGTGAGGGAAACTAGAATGAAAAGACTTACTTCTACATTGACTTTTTTGTTGTTTTTCAGATGGCTGTGCACGGCTGTTGATAGCTGTACCACTCCCTGTTTATTCAGCTCAAGCCACGAGTCTCCATGTGCGTGGCCGGAGTTGAGGTGACTGTTGCACAACCACTGCGGCACTGCTTGTGAGGAGGATGTGGACGCGAGTATCTACGTTTGCATCCAAACACTAGGATGAATCAATCCATTTCTAAACAAAACTACCAGATCTCCATGGGATAAATCAGGTTGGGTGTTCAACAGCGTAAGAAAGGAGTCTTCTTGCGGGTTTATCAGGGACGTTAAGGCCGACAGATAGCTCCAACGGGTCAGAGGAGGATTTGCTGTGTGATGGAGAGCCGTTCGCTAGACACGTTCACAACACACAGGCACACAATTATAGCAATACAGGGAATGTTGTCTTCCAGCCTTTGACCTTGGAAGAACATTAATTCTTAACAGACATCTGTTTTTTTAAACTTTTTAAATTTTTTCCTTTTTTTTTCTTTTTTTTGAATTTCTGGCTGCAATCTATTCAGGTACAAATGATGCTGTCATCTTGAGCTACAAGTTAGAAAGTTATTACTTTTAATATGCCGCTACCTTAGGCCTCTACTGTTATATAAAAGAAAAATAACCTTGTGTGACAGTTTAACATTGATAGATGTGCCTGCCAAACGCAAAGAGATAAATAAGCAGGTGATGAATAAACAGCACTTCAAGTAAAGACATTACGCTGCATGCATAAAACGACGCCAGGCACCTAGGAGCTGTGGGTGGCCAAAGGTTAGCCATTTCATGCCCACTCAGTAAAGCAGACTTAATCGCTTCCAATATTTTCTGTTAAAAAGCACGCTTAATGAGCCAATTTCACAAGCCCAGAGAAACTGATTATTATCTCCGAGTTCCAACTGAGTTGGTTGTTTTCCAAGAGCCAGTTTTTCCTTGACGGGATAAAAACCTTTTAGAAAAAAAAAAAAAAAAAAAGAGGCGAGAGAAAGAAAGAAAGAGGAATGAAAAGGCGAGCGGGGAGGGCGCGGGTGGCACTAGATGGCAGCGTTGCTCTGCCGGCCGGGGCCGCGGCGCGGCGGCTGCGGCAGCGGTGCGGGGGGCTCCGCGGGACCCGGCGGGCAGCAGCGCCGGCCGCTCCCTGCCTCCGCACCCGCTTCTCCTTGCCGGGCACCTGGTGGGACGTTCGGCCTCGCTCCCCTTTTGTTAGGTCAGCGGGTGAGCGACTCGAAAAGTCTACAGTTTGCTTTGCAATCCCCCTCCTTACACCCACAGGAGGCGACGCCGGGCCGCCTGCCCCATCCGGGCTCTGGGGAGGTGAGCAGCCACCTCGCTCCTCCGGTCGAAGCCAGCGGATGAGTTGCTCTGGGGCAGCAGGGATTTACGATGGAGCAAATTTTAATTTCAATCCTGCGGGGATCTGCTCCTCACTGGGTCGTAGCTATCCTCATTTCCAAGGATGCTTCTGAGTTTGGGGAAGAAAATAAGCTCAAGCAGGTCCACCCATGTGACAGGGTGACTTTGTGTCAGGGCACCCAGGTTCCGTGCAGGGGGATGGCGATGTGCCACCCCCAGCTGCAGAGCAACACTGCGAAAGCCACACACACAAAAAACCCCAACCTAAACCCAAAGCAAAACACGCACAAAAAGGCTCCCAAACCAGGATTATTGTCACCGGCAGCAGTTAGTCAATCACCACTCAGGAAAGAAACCCCAGCAACTAGACCTCGGCATATAATTAACTCATCTATCAAAAAAAAAAAAATCAAATTGAAGTGAACTGTTGTTGGGTTTTAAATCAGAAGCCAAGTTAATTATTTTTTATGAATATTCATAGGAAACTTGTACAATTTCCAAACTAGGCCTTCAATTACTAATCAGTTAACTAAATAACTGGTCTGACTACTTCTCAGGAAAACCTGATTTGTAAAAGAAACAGGCAAGCACATAGAAATATTTTACAAATCAGAAGACATTGTTGGAAGCTGGACAGTGGAAATCCACCATCCAGATGGTGGATGCAAGAAAGGGAGAGCGGAGCATTTTGAGGGATGTGACGCTCCCGAGTCGAGACACCTCGCAGACCAGACCCCGAACCGTCGCACGGGCAGCAAAGGTTGTTGTGCTGGAGCAGGCTTTGTGTCCGTCCTGTCCAGGTAACGGTGCACCCAGCAGTGAGAAGGGCTCTTCCCCCCTCTCAATATACTACTCAATTCCGCAGTTGTATTTCTGAGGGGCAATTCATCTTGTCTAGTCTCACAGTTACCCGTGGGGTGAAACACCACTGAGAAACTCCGTAATTGCATCGTGTGTATGCTCACTGAACACAGTCTGATCAGGAATACAACAAGTAATTAGGAAATAGGGGCGCAAGTAGACAAGTCACCGTGTTTTGTGGAAAAGCAGATCTTTGAGATGTTGCAATCGGCAGCTACAGATGGAGGCAGGGGGTGTTTGGGCAGTCTCTACCACTCCTGCACAACATGGGCCAGCCACGCAAAACTCAAACCCAATACCAATTCGTGCATGAGGCTCATTGTACTAAAGCAGTTTTGCTTGCCCTCCCTCATTCAGTGAGAAGGGGTAGAGCAATCACAGGCAGTGGAAACGCTATAAAACATTCATTTAAAACTTCCAGTTATGGAAGACCACGTTGTGTATTTCCCAAACGTACAGATCTGGATGCTCTCACTGACAAAGCTCCAGCTCTTACCAGTGAAGAGTGGCGTGTTTCTCACCTCACTCCAGTTAGGTGCTGACTTACAAACTCCTGTATGCTAGATATACTTTACTCTTCCATAAATCCTAGCTTGTGTGCACAAAGACATCCCGTTTGTTGGCTTTTAAGCTCCTGACTTTTACATGTGGAATAGATTACAGACTAACATGGTTATGAGATGTTAAGATTTCATTAGAAACTCGGATCTACTGTGGACTTTTTTAACCTTCTTCCTTACTCAAAAACAACATCAAAGGGCAATGCCCAATGCTTCATTCTCCTCATGACTTCCACAGACTCAATAAGTCAAGATACTTCTGTTAATAAAATACACAACAGATTGATTCATTCGGGCTTAAACCCTCGGAAGATATTTAGATACTAGATATCTACTGAAATCAGTTACTCCACTGGTAGTGAAGTGCCTAAACACCTTTGAGGATCTAGGCCTTTGGAATATTCTGCTAAAGAGACCACGCCAAGAGAGACTATTTGCGTGGTCTACATTAGCCCTACGAATTTAAGAGGTCTCCCATGTATTTTGCCAATTTAAATCAGATTTGATTGCTTTCTGACCCAACTAAGAGATAGATTTGATGAAATAAGACTGGTAAAACCCACTTTAGGACAAAGGTTGATTTGATAATCATAATTGCATTTCTACTATATCTATTTTCTTAAGTGTTAATAGATTTATTAGACTTTTCCTGTGTAACCTATGGCTGATTTGCAGCTTCCTTGGTAATTTCTTAGTAGGCAGTAGCAATTTCTTATATCTTCAGTAATGTCTTGAATGTACATTTTTTATATTAATGATCTTACCAGGAGAAAAAGTGTACTGTGAATGCATGATGGCCATATGGAAAAGACAATGAAGTTTAGTAATTAAAACTGAAAAGGGAAAGAACTATGCAGTAATTAGAACACTGATTAATCAGCTGATAATTTTATCTTGATTAATGCTGCTGATTTTCCTCTTCTTATTGACCTAGGAAAGGTAGGTTTAGACCAATTAAATATAAATTATTCCCTTTTTTCACATTCCAGGCAGATTCCACTGTTCTAAGTCATACAACGTTTAAGATGTAGCACTGAATTGCTCTTACTAAATTGGGCAGCTCAACAAAAGGTAAAATAAGGTTTATGTTCCAAACATGCTGATGCTTTTATCTAAAGCAGAATTGGACAGAATTGGTTATTTCACTATTATCTGGGGAATATTAAAATTAGATTAAATTGCAGTGGAAAAAATAAAAGACTTTGCCTTTTTAAAGCCATAACAGTAGGAAAACTAAAAGGATTCATTCATTTTATTGGGCCCAAGATATGGATGCATAATGTAGTCCTGAAACGTAAAGAAAAGGTTCTATATTAATGCTCTGACTTCCCTTCATGTGCAGAACTTTATTATTCATGGGGGAAAAGTGTTGCCAGTACCAATCTCACTCCTGTGTCTGTTCACAGATCATAAACAACAACTCCTATTCTTGCTTTCCCATGCACAGTTAAGGGATTAATGCTACTTACTTTAAGTCCTGCAACAATGGAAGGAATTTTATGCATAGCCTCATTACCTTGCATTCATATGTGAAAGAGGGTGTTTCTTGGTGGAAGACACCAACACTTCACAGTCACAGAACCCATTCTTTTACAACTGCAAAATCCGGATGTTAAAGATCCCACCCCAGCAATCTGACAAGTACCGAATAGCTCACAAGCAAAACGCAGGTATCCTGGTTGTGGAAATTCAGATAGCAAACCTTTCTAGATGTGTGTTTTAACTTGCTGTGGTAGGAAAACAAAACCCTGGCCTCTCCTTCATGGGTCACTCAGCCTCACTCCTGGTGTGCTCTGCTATGCCACACATGCCAGCTTCTGCGGGTTTGTATACTGAAGTAGACTTTCAGATTAGCCAAAGTGTGGAAGGGTAAATCTACAGACCCACACCTCCAGTACATTGCTTCTTGGCTGCCTTCTCTTTGCTGGATTTTCAGGTGGCAGAGCAAAAACACACCTGTGTACGCTGCCAAAAAAAGCTGCTGTTTTGCCAACGTTTTAGAGAGCAAAGGGAATTCCACAGACTGAGTTAAGGATTTCAGCTGACAAAAGCCTTTTCTTTATCCATCATCTGCAATACTCATTTCAGTTCTGTCCTTATAACAAAAGAGCAGGTAGAATTAATTACTGCACATAAATTATCCAATTGATTAACACTCCCTTTTTTGTCCTGCACTTTTCATAAAGCAAACCCTTTCCACTATTTGTGACACACATCTAATTCTGCAAGTCAGTTTTCGAGTGTATTTGACCACTCATAAAAATCATGTTTTCTCTCTTACATGGAACTACTCAGCAGGGCATAATCAATTATTAAAAAAAATAATGATCATGCAGTAGAAAATGTTTTGTTTGAATATACATAACTTGTTAACAAACACATACAGGTGTGCATAAGAGAAATAAATCTTTCTGGAGCAGTAGCCAGACAGAGAATATGCAGAAACCTAAACAGAACTGGAGAGTTTTCACATTATTACATCAACTCTGTTCATTAATGTCTCTTACCATGTCAACAGAAATATCACTTCTGTGTTCTCCAGCAAAGGAACGAAATAAATCATCTCCGAGTCTGGATCAAATCAAGTGAGTGAAAATAGGATAGTAAATACTTCACTAGTGTGTCACCAGTCCAAACCCAAAGTAGGCTGAATGTGCAAAAAATGTTGTTGTTGTTGAAACTGATCGCCTTTATGGTAGCAATAATCCCAAACCCACCACTTTGCAACTTTTTAGGTATGTTACTAAGGCAAAGTAGGCCAACAGATTGCCTCACTCAGTAGGTCAGGCATACTAGCAGATAAAGTACGCATCAAGAGGAATGTTGTTCTGCAACTACAGCCATTGGTTCTGCAGCTAAACAAAAACCTTGCAACTTCTCTTGTCAGAGATCCAAATTTTATAGTCGCAAATTAAGAAAGAGATTTGGATGGACACATGTCTGGTATGAATTTCCACAGCTAAACAAATACAGGAAAAATAAATATCCCAATAATTTTATTTCCCAGGTGTCACTCTGTATCCTAGCTATGACAGTTTTTCTTCAGTTATAAGCTTTTTGGGGGAAAGTGCAATCCCAAACATAGTGTGTGTTTATTCAGAAAGAGACAAAGATTAATGTTTTCAAATCAAGGTGCTTAAAGTACAGTTCAGAAAGTGGTATTCAAAATTTTACATGTGTGGTGTCACTTAGAAGTACCAGTCATTCGACAATTCTTGAGCATCTCAAAGTTTTGCATTTTTAAAATCAGGCCGCTCCATCTAAGTATGGATTTTCCAGCTAAACTTTAAGCATCGCAGTTTGAAACGGAGCTGGACTGCGTTTAACTAGCTGGAAGCCCATCTAACTGGGAACATGATGTTTGCTCAACCCCAGAAGTTCCAAAACAAAAAGAAGCCAAGAATTTGAGGAAACAGTAACATAAATAATTTTCAGCTACAGCCATGCAACTGCTTTCAATTTTCTTAAAAAAAACCTATTAGATTAAGGGATATAAAATACTAATTCAGCTAAAAGTGAGGCAAAACATATGTGAAGCAAACACGACATCACCATTCCTTATAAACCCATTTGTGCATTAACCATACACTGGATTAGAAGAACAATAAGTTAAAGCCTTCATGTATTCTTACTTGTTGGTAATCTTTCACATAAGACTACAAGCAGAATATAATTGTATATAATTAAGTGTAAGTAGTACACTGGTCATTTGGTACAACAATATACTAGTAATAATACAGATTGTTAAAAGTCAATGAGGAAAATGGAAGTATTACAGTGACTAGACAGACTATTTCAAATGGTTTGAAAAAATACATAGCATTGTGCGCAGTGTTAGGTTTCATATAACTATTCCAACAAATATTTTCATCAAATGTCTAAATATTGTAGAATTTTAATATAAAATGAGATTTATAAGACTGAGTACCAGTGCTGTTTTATAAACCAGCACAGTATCACCAACTTCATGTAACAGGTGCACATTTCAGGATCACAAATGAAAAGAAAACCAAAACATTCGTGTTTCAAATAGATGCCTCGAAACCTAATCATATATAAATGGGCAAAAAGACTTTAAAAAAATATATCATCTTCCAGAAACAGGGGAGATGTAAATGACCAGGGTTTATGCTGTTAATTTTATTAAGTAGTTGCCTGAATTTCTTGCCTGAAATTTTCACACCTTTGCTTTAGAAAAGTTATGACATTTTATCTAGAGCTTATACAATGGTCGTGCTTTAGATAAATTTCTGATTAATTCACACCAGTAGCAAGTTCTTAGGTAAAGAAGCTACTCCGATGTTCCAGCACTATCACCATCTATAGTAATATTGCTGTATTAAAGGCAAGAGTATTAAACGAAGCTTGATGGTGGGATCCACTGATACACAGGTTCTCAGTGTATTCCATCTCAAATTAACAAGGACCACAGTAAAACAAAGGGAACACCACAGATCTGAAAGGACAGAGTAAGAAACCCATGGAAGAAAAACCCGAGTTGCTAACAAGAAAAATACTTAAAGTTTAGAATGGAAGCCAATACATTTTCTACAAGCAAGACTATACAAAAAGTAAACAAGCGTCTGATTTACCACACCTGGAAGGCAAATAGAAGTAGGGCAGCAACCACACCAAAGTGTAATACAAAATTATTTTAAAAAAGTCATCATATCATATGGTGTTAAGCGTGATGATACTCAATAAAAACTTCATTACCAGTAAAATGAAAGACAGGAGGTTTCTCAAGATCAAGAAAAACATTATATGGCAATTAAGATCACAACATGCCATTTATATGACTGAAATTACGAGAGGAAGTTTATGCACTGAGTCAGGACAAAACATTGCCCCAAACCCATGTAAAAGCTAACAAGTGGGGCCAAGCTCTAGGACTGGCAATCCAGCTGAGTTCCTCTGGAATTTTACCAGACAGGGCACAGAGACTGCTTTGATTTAGTTAGAAAAAAAAGCTTCAAGGTAATGAAAAGTCTGTGTAATCAGCAAAGAAAACACTAAAGTTAATTTCATGAGGTTGTTGATAAACTAAAGAAAGCAATAAAAACAGTGTGAGTCAAAAGAACATAACAAATATTCTAAAATAGGGAAGAGACATGCCTGGAGGAAAAAAAAAATGTACAATACTAGTAATTTATCACAAACAGTATCAATCAGATCCATTTGGTGCCTGTTCTTGTACAGAAATTAAAAATCCCTAAGTGCAAAGCTTCACGGGGAAGCCAAGTCAGGAACAGTTACCCAACTCTTTCTAATGTACCACACAAATTTTTCAATATTTCATCACTTGAGTAACACCATACAAAACAATGTTTAGTGTTAGCAGCTCAGATGGTAGAGCACATCTGAACAAAGAATCACCGGAACAGAGGAGTCGGGTCTAGAAAAATTAAAAGGTGATGATTCAATCTGAGGGAGATTCAACATGATAAACAAAATAATCTGTGCTCTTGGCATCTTTTTACAGATTAACTGAGGTACAGACTCACCGATCCCAATCTTGTGCCAAGAATTTAATCTGATAAAGAATGGATGGATAGATGTGGTATAAAAGCATGTATGTTAATATAGGGGCTACCCAATCTACCTTCTAATGCTTAAAAGATGACCAAAGCCAATGGGATTTCCAGAGGGTCTCCAAGACAGTGGACAAACCTCATCAGTAAGGGATGCTCCAGGTCTGGATGAGAATGACAGGGAGGAGACCTCCAAAGACCCAGAACTACTAAACCTTTGCTCCTCAGTCACAGTAGAATGATGAACAATAGTAGAAGTCGTCCATCTGTGGTCTACCAACAGCCAGTCGGCTACGTTTGGAGAACATCCAGTTAGTTAAATTGTACAAACCTCTAACTTCCAACCAATATTCCCTTTCACAAGTATAGTAAGATGCTGCTTGTTCATGCAAACCCCAGTGTTCAGGTAACTTGAAAAGCCCTCCCTCTCCCACCCAACAGCTAATGACTTTCCAGTCCCGTATCAACTCTTGGTCAGTCTTTAGATATCAAAAATTGTATTCCTAAATAATGCAACATTACAAAACCTTTCTCTTCCAGAAGAAACAAACTACACCTTACGTGTCTCAACAAATACATTCAGCATTTGCTTCCTAACATTTTAGGTAGTTCATGGCTTTTAACAAATGGCACCATTTATGCTTTTCCCCTACTGTCCATACACCTTAAATTCTTCAATCCCAGCATTGTTGATGGCTCTTCTACAGTCCCACCAGATTATTTTTTTTTAAACTATCAGCTGCTGGCTAACTGAATGCACTGTCAAATCTCTACAAAACTCCAACTTCTCGTTCCAGCAATTTTTTTTCCTCCCAGTCCCAGCAACTCACAAATTCAACACCAGGGCATACTCTTATTTCTTCTAAAAGCAGCCATGATTGCCCTTGGTCAAAATTATTCTGTACTTTTCTGCAGCCCCAACAGCACTTTTCACAGTCAGGATTATTCTCCACATTGTTGTCTGCAGTCAAAGTCACTCAAAAATTCCTATGGTCCCAGCAGCACTAAAAATACATAACAGCCTCCTTACAATAATGGCTGTGAATCACAGCATTCCTCAGCTGACATAAGTAGTTAAAATAGTTTAAAAAAAAGTTAAAATAAAACTTTTTAAAAGTTCAAGTGAAAAATGAAAAAAGGTTGAAAAGGACTCCCCTACCGTCTAACAATATTAAAGTCTGCCTCAAATTTACAAACGTACTCAGCAACATCAAACGCGCCGGCTTCAAACACACGCGGCAGCTTCAAACCTGGCAGCTTCAAATACGGCAGCTTCAAACACACGCGGCAGCTTCAAACGCGGCAGCTTCAAACACTTTTGTGGCAGCCATCTTGCACACGCTCAAAAGAGCACAACCTTAGAAACCTTAGGCAGGCACCTTATCCACTAGGCTACACAGAGGCTTTGTTACAAAAAAGAATTATTGGAATTTGCAGACGTTAAATTAGCCCGTAGAGGGAGCTCACACCGTCCCATAAATGTACAATAATTGGAACATACTGTAATTTAAAACATTTCTCTATTAAGCTCTCTGTAGAGAGGCTACAGAGGTCAAAGTAGAGCATTCCTTACTTCACACCAACCTCTGCGTGCCCATAAAATTTCATTCAAATTATTGTCCGTTGACGACGTATTTTGTAGCTCCAACAAACAGAAGAAGAGGTGTTTGGCCATGTATTCTCCACAACAAGCACGGCTTCTCATAATCATCATTTGCACCTGATGTTGGAACAAGAAAGTCTATGTCAGAACGCAACAAGAACAAAGATCCGTCGGTCGAATTGTCATGGCAATGCCCTCGATCTCCCCACACGTTCCTTCTGTTCAGGCAGCGATGGTAGTGCTCTTTTTATAACTTGACTAGAGCTGCTCTTGCATCTCTTAGGTCTCTGTACTACATGCAGTGCTTTCAAAGACTATTATAATAGTGTGCTTGATATTCAAAGGTTGACGATGGAAATTTTTAGCTACTGGGTGTTCTTTAATGAAGCCACAAGTAAACAATGACCCAAATTCCTCTGGAAACGTGGAAGAGAATGACTATTCTGCTGAAGAACTTCACATGCAATAAATGTGAAGGGAAAGGTAATTTCCTAATTCCATATCACAAAAGATGCACAGGAAAGAAAGCCAAGCCCTCAGGTGGAAAGGTTCTGAACACATATATTGATTTACATCATGCAAATTGAAACAGCAGAGCGCGCTTAGGCCATACAAAGGAGGTTACCTTCCCTCAGCCTGAATGCACAATAGAGCAAACCAGTCTGCAAGGAAGTAGGAAAAAATGTTGGCAAAGAGAGATTTCATTTGACTTAATGCAATCTGGGACATTCTAAGCACTCCACAGATTGACCAGAATTCAATATTAGGTTATATTTTCTACACCATAACAAAGCCAGCGAACATTTCATTCTGGTGTTCGCTTTGGAAATGCAAGTGCCTACATCTTTCAGAGATTTGGTGCCTCCCGTATTGCAACAGTAATTTTTAATGTTATTTTAATTTTCTTAGGCAAACTATGATTGTTCTGAGAGCCACATACTCAAATCATCAAGAAACCACAAAGGAAAAGAATATTAATATGACACATCAGAGCAGGAACAGCCTCTTTGCTTAAAGCTTCTTCTAGCACTCATGTAAATCTTGCTAGCCTGTCGTTTCACAAGCGTTCGGCAAGATCGTATGCTTTGTTTTTAGCCCCATGTGTCCCTTCTACACCAAAGCCAGAAGTTAACATTATGCTAATTAAAGCCAGCCAAACCATCCATCTCTAACTCCTTCCCCCCCAGTATTATGAGATATTGACATACATGAATACATTTTAAGTAATGTAAATTCCAGCACCCTCAACTTTCAAATCCCAAACTGAAGAGTCTGGTTACACTCTTTCACCCTCTGTAGCCCTTGCCCACCCAGTTGCCTCAGGCTCTTCAACACTCTGACCCAGTAACACGTATTCTTCATGTTTAAATAGGAGATTAGGCCAGCTGAATGTAGTCAATTAAGCATGTGCTTTAGCGGTTTCCTGGAGTGGGGGAAGAGTGAACTCCACAACTGAGAGTTGCAAAATAGAAATGTTTGTTTTTTTTTTTTTAAATAGAATATTTAATAAAACTTTGTAACAAAAATTTGGAGATCCCTATCACCACAAGGTGTAGAGTGATGTAGGAAGCTCAGCAGTTAATTCTAATGAGGAAAACATCAAGTACTTCTCACAACCACAGGGATTTATCTACAGACTTAGAAACTTTTGGGTGGCTCCAAATCTGGGCTGCAAATTGAGAAAGAACAGGACTTTCAGTGCAATCCAAAATGTATTTCCCTAGATATAAAGTTAGTATTTCCTACTGTATTTTCAGCTTCTCTCCTCTTTGAAATTAGAAGCTAGAGAACTAAGGAAAACGTCTTTTAAAACCAAACTAGGGTTTGGGGTTTTTTTTCCTACTTTTGCAAAACTCTAATTAAGCATTAGCTCCAGTTTTAGTTATAAGTCTGGGTGGATAGCCACTACACAAATGGATAATTCATCATTACTGATCTAGTGCAGTGTGTCACTAACAGGTGCCAGTATAAAGTTGTGGGAGCTGATCCTTTCCTCCTCTTCTCACAGAACTCACATAAAGGGTTACACACTTGATTCCTAGTAAACTCACATAAAGAAATCCATTTGGGTTTGCTGGTTAATTTTTTCCCCTCTAGATTTATGTCTGTCTAAATTTGATTTCTTGCTTAGTAACACAATCTTGTTTAATTTCTCCTTTGAAGTGGTTATGTAGAACTTGAATTTAATGCACTAAATGAAAAACATTCTCACCTTTATAATTTTAAGCAGCCATAAGAAGAAATAAAATTATGTAAAATAGAAATTAATAGCTAATAAACTTCCCAGAATCCAAAAGAAACCTGAAAAGAGAGCTCAGAGATAAGACCATGAGTTGGTGTCTTTTGTGTGAGAGTTCTGTTCTCCATCAGTGCATCTGTTACCTCCCCTGTTGCAGACTGAATAGACCACTAATGCCTGCGGGGAAAAGGGGACCAGCTATGGTTACAGCTATAGTTCAAGCAAAGAATAATGTGTCTGCAACTGCTCTCCTTTTCCGAGTCCTCCCAGACGTGGTGCTTGTGTACCCACGCAAGTCTCATAAATAGGCCGTTTTAACTTCAGGAAGAGCATGAGAAGGAGGCAGATGTTGTGGGGTTATTTACTCACCATCTTCCCCAGCCTCCAGCAGTTTGCTGCTCGGGAATTTCCTGAGGCAAAGGTGAGGTCTGTATGTAAGAGCTCCCAGCAAACTTTTTGATTGCTTTGTAAAGTTCTGTAAACTTTTAGCATTCACAAAGTTATGTGAATGTATGAAAGGTGCCCCCAGAACGCAGACTCCAGCCAAAATGCAGGCATTTACGATTGGTTACGGCAGACTAACTTGCCCAGCATTTCCCTGTAACCACCTATGTCTGACTGGGACGGATTCTGAAGAGTACTTCAAAAGTACCTCCAAGAAATTAGCGCAATAATTTAAGGGTGTCTGATTGGCATAAGATTACACAAACTGCTGGGAAGAGGATTAGCAGAATCATGCCTTCCTGGCCATCAATCTCTAGAGTGGCAAGCTGCACGAGGTCTCCGACCTGCGTCGGGTATCACGCTGGCCTGAATAAGATAAAGTGAACTTTCTAATAAACGGAATTCTAAAATCACGCATAACTGTACATTTACCACAAAGCATTTATTAAGCCAGCTACATTTCTTTCCAACACCTTGGGGGCTGAGGAGTCAGACAGCAGCACTAGCGTTGCAGCTGCACAAAGCATCATTTGGGCTGTAGCACATGAACGTTGAGAGAGAGGTTTCTGTTTGGTTTTTTTTTCCCTTTAACAGGTTAAGTGTGAAAAAGCAGAGGACCTAAATAATAACGTATCTTGTATGCACAGTACGTGCTGCTTATGTTTAGGGACCGACTGCAAACGTATTTCATGCAGCAAAGATTCCTCATGTAATAACAACGATCTGAAGACTGAAATTTGTTAGTGGGTTTTTTTCCTTAAAAGTAAATAAAAAAAAAAAATCTATTTCAGTTGCACTGCTCGAAGCCTGGAGGTCAGTTTATTTTAAGTAGGTGTCACTGATGGCAGCAAAGAGATCTTTTAAGAAAGCTTATTTGTATACAATATCCACAGGCCATCCACTTCAACAATTTATATGAATTCTTCAGTTAGTATACAGCCGGGCTAGCAAAAATGAGAAGTCAGGTTTGCATTTATCATACACTAAATATTCAGTTTCTCCAAAAATATGAACCAGTGATTGATTTTTTTTTAAAATACATGTGCAGTTGTAATCTTTTTTAAAGCAAATTTTTTGATACAGTCTTCATTTTTTGATACATCCATCCATCCACCTCACTCTTAAGACACATGGACGAATAAAATAAAAACTTTCCTGTTAAAGATCATTACAGTGCAGTAATATTATTTCCAGAATGGAGTTTAAACACCATTTTCAGTGTATGATTCCACTGGCCTGACACTGTAATTTCATCTCGGATGTTGTATGGAATTTGTAGCATTTTTTTCCTGTTTGTATTTCTGCCTCTTACCTGGCGTTTTGACTCTACTTTCAAGCAATTTTTTTCTATCTTCACTTTCATTAGATGGTTGCAGGCATTTTTGTTAGGGTTGTTTTCCCCCCTTGCACTGTATTTTGGAAAGAAATGCTTGATACTGGCACCACTTTTCCATGTCAGTATTTTCTGAAATCTACTCAACCAGTTTCAGAGTGCTGGCTTGTTTGTTTGTGTCTTAATAGCTCAATTTATAGGGGTCTGCACAAACAGAAAACGGGAACCTGCCCACACGGTCCAAGTACTGACTGAGTGCCGACACCTTCTCACAGTTCCTCAGCTCGCCTATGAAAGTTCTCAATATTCAAAGGGTCACTTGTATTTTAAATGAATGTGAGTTTGTAGAGGCGGCAAACCACCAAGCGTCATTTCACCAGCAATTCTGTATGTGTGCATTTTACAACACCGTGTTTCCACGCACTTAATACAAGGAGATTTCTCATTGCTACAAAGGTCACTTATTTCACTGCACGGCTGCGGGGGAACAAAAAACAGGTTAAAAAAAAAAAAAAGAGGGTTTGACACCAGTGCAAATATCTGAGTTATTGTGGATCCCACCCACAAACGTGTCTGCAGATGGAGGGAGCACAGCAACCCTGGGCTGATTCTACCTACCTAGAATGAACACAAAATCAAAACAAGACGGCAGCAGCCTCCAGTCTTTCAAGATGTTTAGTTTCTCCATTTATAAAGTGTTTAGAGATATAAGCCCATAATAGTAATCATTATTCCTTCTTATTCTAATCATTAATCAGTCCGCCTGAACACTTGCAGATCACTTTTTCCAATATAACAATATCTGTTATTGTATTGCTTGACTAAATGGGTACTGCAAGTCAACTTTGCACGCCATTTGCAACACTAGGAAGTGTATCTGTAGAGTAGTAATTGCAGCTGGAGACAGTGATCCCATACCAGAAAAAACGGAGCAGAAATCATACTTCATCACCAACTCAATTAATACAGCAGAAACCAGAAAAAAATGTATATTATAGGAGCATCTCATTCATAATTATGCAGTTATTTGAAAACAAATAAACTAGTTATTGATACTAGAGAATCCTACTATTTATATTAAAAATAGTGTAAATCAGACAGCACTGAACAATGAGATGCCAGTACAGCTCATCTCCCTCATCATAAATGTCTTCTTGGGATCCAAATAACTTGTATGAGAAAGTCGTTTAAATGTAGAGAGTGTTCATAACAGGATTATTTGAAAGAAGGCGGCATGTCACATCTGAGATAGTCTAATAAGAGAAAGCCTTGGAATATAAATGGCTTGTGTAATATAACAAAGATTTTCTGACAAAATTAGATTGTCATTCCAGAACTAAATGCTGAATAACTGAAAACTAATGTCAAACAGGATTACACAATTGGCCTGATCGCCAGGTATGAAAGTCACGGAATGCTGTCATCACGGGAAGAAAAGGTCTATAAATAAACAAACAATAACAATCACGTTCGGCAACGCTTCTGGAACAAAGTTCAGGCTGGCAAAACTCTGGAGCCAGAATCTCGTATCATTTATTGCTGTTCCCCTCAGTAATAGCACCACTGAAATCAATACAATTACATCAGGGGCAAGATGAATCTGCCTTCTAGTGTTTCATGAAGTTGGAAGACAAAATTACTGGAAAGCCCTAATAGAATATAATTGACATGAATGCTGCGGAGTCTGTCCCGCACACGGATCCATCAGCTTTGGTCTGCTGGCATAATGAATTGTTTTCAGAGTACAAAGTTAGCTACGAAAGGCAGGGAAGTGAGAACATAATTTAATATGAATGACAGAAACAGGAAAAAAATATAAGAGTTATAATATCAGGAAAATGTTAATGGTATGATGATGGGTGTAACATTAACTACATGTTTGGTCTACCCTCAATATCAGTTTAGGGCATTTGTAACCATGGAAGCGATTCCAAAATGAGATATTACGTTTTCTACTATGTGATACTATGAGACCTGAATTATGAGAGAATCAATTGATTTTTTTTTTTTCTTTTTTTGGTTGGGGGGGTTGGAATTGGTGTTTGCAGGCTTTTTTGTCTGAGGTTGTTTGGGTTGGGGTTTTTTTCAGTGTAAAGCAGATAACTTACATGCTTTGTTTATCTGGCAACATTTTTTTAAAAATCAAATCAGACTTTAAGGTCAGGTCTCACTGAACCTCCTTATTAGACGGGTGGGTGGCATCCTTAAGACAATTATCACTGATCACCTCCTAATGGCACTTCAAAACCACTCGAACATTAAAGGAAAGGTCATACAAAGCCCCTGTGTGCCATCTTTCAGGGCACCAAACCTGTAATGGAATCATATATATTAACACAGTCATATAAATCGTCCTTGTTGCTGTTTCCAAGCTGAGGAAACAAATAGGTTTAACACGCGGTTTAGGTTGCTGAGTAGGATCAGTTGGTTCATTGCCACTGGGGGAGGGAATCATGACTTCTGCTTGTTATATTTTCCAGAATTACATTAGGTATAGCTTATGTAAAACTGTTTCTATTATTAGGAAATATTTTTGTTTCAATACAGTTTTAAAATTTGGAAATACTTTTAAAATTATTATTTTTATTTTGGCAAAAATAAAAATGTTGCAGCAGTATATTCCCCCTCTCTCAGCTTGAATTCCTGCATTTAGCTTTTGGAGACTCCCTTTTTTTCCAGTGTTCTTTATGTGATTTGGACAGATTGAAATATTTTGGCAAGATTCTTTGGAGGAGAATAGCAATGGCTGGTGTACACCGAAAGAAGTCAGTTGACACGTTTTTAGGGATCTCCGAGATGGTTTCTTTCTTGCAGTTTCTTGTTTTGAATAATCAGTCATTTTTTACCTCAAACCTCCAAATATTTTGCACAAGTAAGAACAGAATTCATTGGTTTTTAAATGAACCACTTGCTCAACTTGTCTGCAGATAGAACTGGAGTGAAAAGTGTTTAGTACTATGGCTTAGCATCCTTCTCTTGTCACAGCAGCAGAGACAGTGCTGATGGGGAGCAGTGATGCAGTGACGCAGTGCCAACAAAACCGTGACTATTACTACAACTTTGCACCACCAAAGGTGTTTAGTCAAACCTGTGTAGAACAGAGTCTGTACAAAAGGAGAGAAACTGCTGTCATGCAGAAATGTAACACAGACACGCAAAGGATTTTCTTAGTAAAATTCTGAGGAGTTAGCGCAACAGGTAACTGCAAGACAAAATCTTCTTGGACATCTACGTGGGAATAGGCCAAGTAGAAATGTGGTATAAAGGACAGCAGGATAACACTGTTGTAATGCTCTGTTTCGTACAGAACACAGCTAATGTAAATGTATGTTCATCGAGGTAATAGATTTCCCAAATCCAAAACTACATCCTAAAACACGTAACAGTAGTGCTGTCTTAGGTTAACAACTGAAGGAAATAAACTTGCTGAAATATTAAATCTTCCATGCACTAAGAATATGGTAGATGGCTGAAAACTTCTATGAAAAGAAAAACTGGTTTGCCTTCCATTTAGCCATGCCCAGCATCCCTAACAATGAATCTGTCTTAAACCTACGTGTTAGAGGGGAGGATTCCTTAAGCACTAACACTACAGGGCCCCCTAGTCTTTCGTAAACGGAGAAAGGGGTGAAATAGTAATGCACAGACCAGTGCTTTCAGGCTCTGGGTCTCAGTCCTACCCAAAGAATTATGCAAGTTCAGGGGCTGGGCCTTGCCTCTGCAAATAGCAGCATCATGAGCCACAAACAGCTGTAAGAACTTCATGTTAGCAAGAAACCTGATATTGCCTGATCGTTTTCCTTCTCAACACCTACAAACAATAAGGAGCATAATAAGAAAAATGTACTGTCCTGATTAGAAAACAATGTAGACATTCACGTTTTTCTTCCATGGTTGGGTTTTCTATGATAAAAATTCCAAAGTGCTATTTTTAAAAAAGGTTTTATGCTAGTTTTTATGTGTTCTATTTTTAGAAAAATTACAGGGCTGGTAATTTTTCCCATTACTGCTTTCTGAAAACAGTATGCCAAAGACCAAATTCTGGGTTTGCAGAGCTACCGTTAGCTTTTTTCTTATTTTTCAATGGCTGCCCTCATAAAAAAGTATTTGGACAATATCTTTTACTGGATCACTCCTCACCCAAAATTATTTTCTTTTTGTTTAAATAATTTCTTCACATCTTTTTTCAAACTGTAAGCTTCCATCAGGGACAAATGTCTATTGGATGCAGTCCATCATCTTTCTCCAATCCCGTCCTAACAAATATGAGCAAATCTGCTTTTCTGCCCGTAATTTTACTGTTATTTGGAATATTCAGCCTGAAATATGAGTTCTTACAGTGGCATATTAATAATTTTTTGGATTCTGTATTTTTAAATCCTAAAACCACATAATATAAACTTAGGCAATTAACTCACGTAAGTCTACTTCATCAATACACTACTTAATTTGAGGACAGCTTCAAGCTGTAGGGACATACTCAAGACAAACATTCATGTAATCAACATGCCACGTAGGATTCGGGTCCCCAGCCCATCATCTGGGGTCATTTTGGACCCCCTAGGAGGTCTGATCTGCTGCAAGCTGCCACTGGTAGGTCACCAAAAGACCATGTGTTGTACTGCATGCCATTCCTTGCAGATGTCTGACACCTTAAGTCAGTACGTTTGAGCACTTGAATCATTCTCATTAGCAAAGGATGAAAGATAAGATAGATCCAGCCTGCTGCACAGCAGCTGATGTGGTTGACACACACGGTACTTGAAGAAACTGGAAGAATTATACAACTGAAGTTGAAGGCGTTCTCATACACCAGTGCACACAGAAGTGGCAGCAAATTTTGAATGCTGATTCATGTTGTGTCCACCCTGAAGCACCGAGAGACTGAGGGGTTTCTAGCACTGCCCTAAGATTGTGTGAACTTCAGCTTTTGGGTCGCGAGCACTCTCGGCTAGTGAAGAATGGGTTTGTCAGAGGCTGTACACACAGTCAATGAAGGGACCACCTCTGCACGACTCACACTATGTGGAAAAATGGCCTTTCAGAAGCTGCCCAATGCAGGTCAGCAACAAGACCGATCTTTACCGTGCTGTAAACACAAGTCATTTTGGTGTCTTTGCAAGTTTACTGCTATTCTAATGTTTTCCCATCCAGCTGGAGAGATGCATAAGTTTAACTCTTCTCAGTTGTGTTTTTTCCTTTATGTCAGAAAGGCCCTTTAGTCTGGAATTCTGTCTTAACACACCAGAGATTATGTGGTAAGATAGATGTGTTAAAGTTGATTACGTCCATGATACGTTTCAAGTTTAAATTGAAGATCTATCCTCTATACTAAAAGAGAGAGCAGCAGACAGATGCACACATCTTAATTATCAACAACGAATAGCCAGGAATCAAATTAGATTAGAAACAAGACTCTTTCTAAAGAAACCCTACAGAAAGCAACAAAATTACACAGATATAATAAATATATACGTTATATATCCCTGAATGTGTCACCCCACAGGAGGGTTGGGTGCCACACTCACACTAACTTAAGAGACAGCCAGCCCCAGGTCTGCAAGAACAGATCCTGCCCTCATCTCACATGCAGTAATATATGATTGTATTTGGGGTTTAATAATTTCCATCTGACACATTTTGCTTCTAAGAAACACCCTATACTTTTAAGAAAGGTCACTTAACTCTGTCTGGGAAATTCTCGGTCATCAGGAAGCCCTGTAAAAGGTCTATGTATTTACATATGTATGCTGAGAAGGGGAGAAAATGGGCTGTCTTCGAGACCATCGGAAGAGACAGAAGTAGAGGTGACAGTTTAAGTATTAGAGGGAGAATGACCAGTAATGTCATTAATGCAAGGTATTCTCCAGCTAAAAATCGATTATGCAGTCATTTCTCAGGAAGATCGCTTATGAACTCAATTCAGATAATTTTTCATGTCCTACAGGTGGAAGCCACGCTAATAGACGGAAATGAGGGTTCTCCCCAGTTGATGATGTGAATATTAAGGGGAATTAAGAATTCTTTCTTTAGAAGAACTGATTGAAACTCCTGTGACAGGCACCTCTGCAGGGCTGGTTTAGCTTTAAACTGGAACTCACCCAGGCTCTTTCAACCACAGGATACAACAGCTGCTGTATCTGTACAGCCACTCAAGATCCCAACAAAACGGGGTTTTTTTATTCAGCATACCAAAAACTAGATCATGGAATAAGACTTATCCCCTCTCTGAGTGTTTACTGTTTGCTGGGCAATGAATTCTGGCTCAATTCTCTTGCTGTCGGAATGATGGCTGACCCTGAAATGACCAAACCAGTAGCCTAAACAGCCATGGAAATAACTTAAGGCATTTTCACCCTCCATTTAGTTTAGATGTTTCTTACTGTTAGAACTGCTATTCCTACAGGATTAATTATAAATAGTTATCTAGTGATATCTACAGTAATACATTTTGCTTCTGAGCATGCACCACTGAGTTTTATAATGGGTTGTGTATACACTGCAAATGTTAAACAATATTTTCATTGATAAATGACAGGCAACTTGTATTTGCATTTCCTGTGAGATTTAATGATGTGGTAGGATAGCTGTATGGAAACTGGGAATTAATATTAAGACTTAGTGCCAAAGCCACCCCCAGGATAGCAGGCGCATTGCTTATTAGCGTAATAGAATTTGAACCCACTTACTCTACACTATACTTTGGTTCTTGGGATCAAAAGTAATTTCGTTTTTCCAATACCCTACATAGAAACCAAGTTGAATAAAGTAAGTATCGCTTCAACTCCTCTTCTCTTTCTGCAAATGCTCTGTTGTTCTCGCTGAAAGCAAAAGGTTCTTCCAACTTCCCAGGTTGGCCCAGAGCTCTGCCCCGCCACCAGCCAAGGAAAGGTGATGCTCCTCCACTTGTGAATGAGTAGCTTCTCCACTTGTGAACTGCTCCACCCTCACCAACAGATCCCAGACCAACTCACCCCCACATACCATACGTGCACACACGGATCCCCTCTTCTCCCCTGACTCAGGGGCTGTGCTGCACTTTTGGTAGCAAAAGCAAGTTGTTCACACTGATAAGAAAGTGGAAGCAGATTAGGGGAATCAAAGGAAACAAAGCTAGGGAAGTGATCCTGCCCCACATCCATCACCCAGAAAAACTTTGCTCTAATGATGCTTCTAAGACTTGCTTCAAGAGTACTTAAAAGCTTCAGGAGAGCCGCTGTTACCTAGGACACATCTACTCAACAGTCAGCTGGAAATTAAAGCCAGGGATAGTAGCAGGAATAGAACTTTTTCATGAAAACTTCAGTATATTATTTGTAGAATGTCAAAAACTAGACAGAGGAACTGAAAAAATCATTTGCATTTTATTTGCTGAACAGTTTTACTTTCAAAACCAAATTAAGGTAGTCTTCTTTCCTTAATGCCAAGTCCCTCCAAGACTACTGAAAAAAACTTCCCATGTTTGCAAGCAACAACATATTTCTAAATAATACCGTAAATTCCTCAGCCTCCTCATTTTTCACATTAACCTAGAATTTCATTTCCAAGTTCAAGGTGAAGGAGTTAAGCAACCACACTTCCAACCACACAGAAGCTTCAAACTTGGTTTTGGTTTATTCCCTCTCTTCCTGCGAGCCATGTCCATGGCACAATCTGCTCAATTCATTTTACAGTGATATTTTAGTGTTTCTTCTCTCATAGAATTTTAATGTGTGTAATCTGACAAACTTAAATCTAAAATATGCACAGACCCATTTTTCTGAGCTGTTTTGAAGCCTTAGAGCCCCTGCCTTACATACTGTCCCTGAAATCAATACAATTATACCTCATAAATATTCTCTCCATGTAAGTGAGAAGAAAATATCTCTCAAGTTGAATATTTCCAATCCTCTGTAAGTGGACATACAATGGGAGGCAGTGTCACAGAAAATTAAGAGTCAAAACAAGCTTATTCAAAGGAGAAATTTGTGTATGTTGCACAGAGCACTAGCAGTGACCAAGAATCAAAATGATTCCTGAAAAAACAGTATCTTCACATTGGTGATACATAACGAAAGGGGTTTTCACATTGGCACCAGTGAGAACAAAACTGTTCAGGAGGGCGCCGACGCTCCCATCTAAGCTAACACCTTCCCTGTGGCCCAGACCTGTTGCTGAATGATACGCTAGGAACATGCAGGAGCCACTGCAGGCCCGTTGGGACTAAACCTTAACAAAGATATAAATACATGTTGCTTTCATATTTGTTACATCAGTGTAGCATTTGTAGACATTCACTAAAGAAAAAAGACTCGTTTACAGTCTTACAAATGGAATTAGAGGCTTACAAATGGAATTTAGGAATATTTTGAACAACACATCACCAAAAGCAATTTTTGTCTGTGATACTACTGACCTATATCACGGGCTACCTCCACCCCACCCAGCATTCCCAATAGGATCAGCAGACTGAGAGCACTCTAGTGTCTGGCCATTGACTTGTTTCATTACGTAGTACGTAAATGGGTTAAAATTAAAACCTTATTTAGCCCATGAGAGTGAAAATGTGCACAACCCCAGATTTCATGGTTAACAGCGTGTGACTTCAGTAGCAGTGCAGTGCTATCTGGACGGTAACGTATGATTTGTTTAGTGATCTTAGATATGGTAAGTTTATGCTTAGAAAACCGACAGATAAAAAGCAAAACCACCTTCAAGAGCACTCGTACAGCAATTGTGCTCTCAAGAAGAAATCCACACCTGGGCACTAAACCAGTGCAGCCTCAAACCCCTGGCAACATGGAACTAAAATGGAATTGGATGGCATCTAAATCTTTGAAGTATCTTTACCTGGGACGAGTTTCACTGCTTTCTCTTCAATCTCATTCATGTGAATTTAGCTTTAAAAAAAATGATTTTACTTCAGTCAAAATAAAGGTATTTTACATTTTGTTTCTCTTTGGCTCTACAATCCAGTCCATGAGAAAGTTAGCTTGCATTTCCCTCCTCTACATTTGTAACTTGTCAATCAAAAGCAACTTGTTTTTTCACAAATTATATTTCAGCACGTAAACATATTCAAATGCTGAATTTATTTATCTAGTCAAAATCCCTGTCTGGCACTGCTACTTTAGCCATCTTAGTGCGAAGCAGATGCAAGAGTTTGAACTAACCTTTCCCCAGATCGGGCAATGTCTAACTTCACTGGAGCAGTTTTGAGTGGCCTGTGCTAACTGTACCGTCAGGTTTTCAACAAGAAGGTTTGTCAGTCCAGTTCCTTTCTCAGCATATTAATGTCCTTGCTTGAAACCAATAAATATCAAAGTGAAGCTTTTAAGTAAGGCAAAATGAGGCTTAAACACCACTAGAAGTGTGGTACTGAAAAAAGATTACTATTATTTCTTTTTTATTAACAGAAGTGTTTTGTGTGTAAGGCCCAGGGCCTGAAGGAATTTAGATTCATTCGCTGTGCTGTCACAGACCTTAGCTGTGACCTCTGGCAAGTCATTAAATTGCCTTGTCCTCAATTTCCCCCTTTGAAACAGGGACAGATGCAGCTCCATCTGTACTGAGGGATGTGCAGCCATGTGGCCACAACCACCTCATGCAATGTGGCAACGTAATTCAGTGCAGCAGGTACTATGAAGAGGGTGTAATTCCTCCTCAAGGACCCTCTTCTCTCCCCATAAAATGGAGATCCTCATCTGTCTTTTCTCCAAACCTTTGTCCAACTTGCCAATTTATGGTTTCAGACCAAGAGTACCAGCAAAATGGGCCTTATCCACAGTTTGCACGTACAGCCACCCTCACAAATGCAGTAACAATAAACACAACTTGGATAATCCACCCCTTACCATTGCATCCACCGAAATGGCTCAATAAATGGCACCTGTCTGGTGCCAACATGGTACTGGCATGCTGTTACTCAGAAGCAACTCCCGCTTCCTGGTACAGGAGATTACATGGAGGTGGGTATGGCCCCAGGGCTGCAGATGTCAATCTCTCTTTCTTGCTAACCAGCTACTTAAGGAGGCAAAGGGCTCTGGTACACACCACACCTTGGGTCTTAAACGAGTTGCCATTGCCACAAAGGTCACCGATTCTGAATGACACTGTACAAATGGGCAGACCAGCTCCTCCCAAACACAGAATGGCCTTAACAAAGTCTGCATAAGAACAGGCTATCCTTTCATTTAAGCTTGCTTGCTTGCTTAGACTGAGGACCCATAACAAGGGCTGCAGAGGGTCAATATGCAAGATAAGATGTTTTGCATCTCACTAAAAGACACATGCAATCACAAAGGAGGAAAGGAAGAAGAGGTAATTCTGAATCTTTTATCTAGTTGAAGCCTGACCTTCCTTAGCTTGAAACTGCCTGTAGGAGTCCCAGGACAGGTTGTTCTGACATTCTTTTAACATCGTTTCATCAGCACAGCCAAAACTAATCACAAGAATATTACCCGATGACAGGTGCATTTATTCTGTCAATTAAATCAGATGGTTAAATCGAAATGTGCCCCAAATCTCTCTTGTTTGCATTATCCATATTGGCATTTCTTGGCTGTGGTTCATTGCTGGCTGGAAGTCATCCAGCCCCTGCAGAGTCACTTTGCAGTACTGTGCCAGCAAGTTTCCATGCTCTGCAGCAGCGGTTACACTGAGACCAGAGTGGTCCTACAGGACTGACCTGAAATGTTACATTATTTCACTAAGATTTATTTAAGCAAAAAAGAAAAAAAAGCAAACGTTCTTAGTGAAGGAGACTTAGATCAATGCTTTTGAAATGTAAAAGGATATATCACTGCACACCTAACCACTAGTGACGTGCATGCATTAAAACAGAGAACTGAATAGAATCTCTTAACATTACCCAACGATTTAAGAATACAAAGTGAAAATCTAACCTCATTTTAAGATACTACTTTAAAACATGTTTTCTGGGGGGGGGGGGGGGGGGGGGGGGGGGGAAATGTTGTTGCCATCAGAAGGTGAAAAAAAGCAATGGACATCAAGGCATAACCGCAGTAGAAATCAGCAAGAAGGGCTGAAGCACCATCTCCTGTTACCTCATTACCCAAGAAATCTCCAAGCAGAGGGTGAGTTTACATAAAATATTTGCTGCAATGACAGTTGCAGCGGAGCAAGCTAAGGATGCGGCCAAGTTTTTAATTTTGGTTTTGTAGCATACATGCCAGTGTATTTGAGCTGAGATCTCTCTTCCCTGCAGTAGTGGTGGCTTTGCATTACCTAAGAATTAGGTCTTTTTTCCCAGTATTATATTTGGGTATTAATAATTTGTTGAATGCTCAACTCACCCCTTTAATAAAGAAGTCACACTCCCTTTTGTCACCAAGGAGAAATGCACCACAGCAGAGTGCTCAATCCCCAGGCAATGTTATTTTGGCAGAATATGTAGACACGTATCCTGATGTCTTTCCCAGCCTCCAGCCCCATCCTTTGCCACTGTATCCTTCCCACTTTGGAAAGATTCCCCGCTGCCAGCTCTTCCACAGCAGACAACACCACAGAACATTGTTGAGTGCAGTCCCATATGAACATAGAGGTCAAACCCCAGAACTATAGATGGGATACCTGAAAGGAGAAATACACATAAGCATTGCTATGTTACATATTCTCTTAACTGTTGCTTGATAGCCTGAAACATTTCCCCTGCACTCTGATTTTGCAACCATTCACACACTCGTCCCCTGGTAAAACTACTAACAAGACAGGCCTCTCCTAGAGCCACCATGTAGTTGGGTAGGTATCTTTTACTGCCAGGTTTTTCAAGCTTGTTACTTTCTTGAACTGAGAAATAGCATGCTTAATCCGGCAGTCAAGAGCATCTGTACAACTCACAGGAAAGCTGAATAACACAGAATATAGTCCTATAAAACATCTGTGAAAAGTAGATGCATACTTTTCCTTTCAGCATATGGTATCTATCTAGGCAGCAATGAGTCCTGGACAACATGCTAGTCAGCAGTTTTTCAAAGCATTACATTTCTAGACTATGCACAAGGATTTACTTGCTCATTGTGGCTAAGTCCACAAAAACACTTTGAAACTTAAGGTATGCAATTTAACTTTAATTTGAAGTTCAGTAGTTCAGTGTTAGGCTTAAAGACTACAAACCAGGATAAAAAGAACTCATTCTTTAACTGCCCCATTTATTCCAAAGACCAACCATGTAATGCCATACTTTCATGTGCATGCAGCCTTCAAACCCCAGGTTTGGCTGCCTGTGTTCAAGGCCACCTCTGATACGGTGCGGCTGTGTAACCTTGGATCAGACTGCTGTAAAAAGAGCTCTGTGGGGAAGAGCTGTGAGAAGCCTTGCCAGGGCCTCCTCTTCTTTGCTGTATTTATAGGAGCTGCATTTGCGGCCAGGAGATCCAGATCTTGTCCTCAGCTATGCCCCAGGTGTGTCTGTGCCTGCCCAGGTACCTCGATGCTCCTGATCGAACTTGCCTTCCTGGCTCAACCTCAGACTGGCCACTTGGCTGTGGATTTGCCTGGTGATCTGTGGCTAACCCTGCTTACCAACACTGGATGTGGTGGCGGCTTCCCGTCATGGGATCAGACCTGACCTTGGCTTGCTCTGGTGCTGCAGGACTGTGCCCTTTATCCATGAGACCCCTGCCTTGCTGTCATCCTCAGCACCCAGCTTGCCTGGACTAGCCCACCACTGCTGCTCCCTGGCACAGAAAAAGCACAGTGTGCTTTTCTGTCTTTAAAAGAGAAACCATTAAGGTGAAGTCACCTTGGTTTCAAGGTACCAGAACACCACAGGGCATCATTCACAGCAGCACATGCCTCCAAACAATGTCCAGTGATGATGGCACAGGGAAGCAAGAAGCAACACACAAGCACAACCCTGACATCCCAATACATTTTACAGTGGTGGTCCTAAAATGAGGTAAAAATGCATAATTAACCATTTATATCAATCTCCCAGTATTCATCTTTTATGAGAAACATCATAACAAGGCTCTACTTATAGTATATGCAATACCTGAAAATTAGCTCATGACCCACTTTCTGACTGATGTGGTTTCACATTCCAAAGCAAGATATAAGCTAATAAATATCATAAATCTAGTTATTATTATTTAAAGACAGGGATTAATGAAAACTAGATGCCGATTATTTCATCCTAAGGCCAAAGTAAATTCTTGTATCTGTCCTAAATCCAACAGGATGCAAGTACAAGTTTTTACACCTATGCATGAAATTGTAACACTATGGCTTTAGAGTGGCAAGCACACATTGGTGTTAAACAAGAGAAAGCTATGAAGAACAACAGGAGTCTTCATTAAGGCTGACACCACTTGTCTGCTCAGTGCTGTTCCCAATGTGTTTTCTTTCTGCTCGAAATTGTTTTGATACTACTTCCTAATTAATCTATCTTTAAGAAAGCCAGTAATATTCAGCTAAGTAATTTCCCTAGCTGTGTGCTTTCATCAGCAATGTTGGTGGGGAATTCTGTGTAGAGTGTGGTATATTTACAACAGGAGAATTTAAAAATAGGCATTTTGTATGTGCACATGTAGGTCCTAGGGTCAACACCAGAGAGTGCTTCAGCCACCTGAAAGATAAGAATGTTTACACATTTTTTTGACATAACTATCTAAGTTGAAAGGTTATTCATGGTCTGCAATGTAGCCAGCTGGGGTTGTTGCACGAATAATGCACTCTTGTAATTAATCAGCCACAGTAATTTTAAAGCTTAATCAAGCAACTCATTAAAAAGAAACCTAAAATATTTAAAAGTTGCCTTTTCTTGTAGCTTCCAAAAGTATAGAAAAAATACTAATAGGTCATTCAAATCTTAAAACCCACATATATTTGCCATTTTTAAGTAGTTGCACTGGTCCAATACATCCTTATTTTATATATCTATATATATAATCTCAGAGCGTTATCCCAATATAAGAGAATATTTAAGTCTGTCCCAACAACTTGTGGGTAAATTCTATTTATTTTAATGTCACACTAACAAAATATAAAAAAAAATTGGGAAACTGTGGGGGTTTTAAGACAAAATATTAAAATTTACTGCTGAGAGACCTTAACAAAGAGTTGGTGTAAAAGTGCTGTTCTCATGCAAGACTGTGCAGAGGAGACAGTAAAAATACATAAGAATAACCAGAGAACACGTAAAGCGCAAGTCAAAGCATAATTACCCTTTGCTTTCATTACATAAAACCACAGATTTCCTGAGACACTCACTAATATCTATGATTTTTAAAATAGTATAATATGCATTATGCATTTATTCCTCTGTCTAACATAAATTATATATCTGGTAAATTACACATTGTGTTGAAAAATCCAGAAACCCCCACATATACGATGTTTTTATTTTCTCCTGCATTGCACATTCTTCTGATCTACTAATAAAGCTAATGCCCATTTAGGGGAATATGTTGTGGGATGACAGTACAGCAATATTAAGTCAGGCAACCATATGTTTCCTCCTTTTGCCATACTGCTTGCGACTGCCCCTGACTCTTGGTGGATTAGACCCCTCATCAGTTCGCCTGGTGCTGATGGAATGCCTTTTGCAGGTGTTTTGTTGATATAATGCAAAACACAGATTTTAAAAAGCTGAGGTCCCTAGTGCATAAAGCAGCATTAGCTCCTTGTTTTCCCTTATGACACAGCCCACAGAGGTCTGCTTTAGTTTCTTACTTTGCAAAATTATCTTAAATATCATCATCCCAGTGAATGCCTGCACCCCAAATACCTGAAAGAATGGGTAGGATATTCAGATCCACATGTTTTTAACCATCTTCTTGGTTTCAATTTTAGGTAATCAGTGAAAGTCAGGTGATGATGGAACAGTATCATCATATACAGCAAAGACTTTTTCCAACAAGCTTCCCCATCTTAAATGCTGAGGATTACCCACCTACAGTACACAAAGTAATGAATCTTTAAGTACTGTGAGAGTCAGTGCTTGACTTAAAGGTACTATTCCATTTTCATTCAATTTTTGTCCAGCTTGAAAACCTGCAATTCAGTAAAAATGGATGTAAAGCAAAGTGTATCAACTAAAATTTGACACTGCCTTAACCCACCATCAGAAACTACATCATCTGGGGGAGACTTTCTGGGTTTTCATGGTTCTGAAGACCCCCACCTCCCTGTGCTCATTCTCTACACAGATTAAAGTGTAGGTGCACAGTTTCTGGAAGAAGACATCAACAAGGGGGAGAAAATAAAAACAGCACAAGCAGAGAAACTCTAAGTTTATATTTTTATGTTAATGTGCTGGTAAGAAAAGGGCCTCATTTGGGAAGTCGTAAAAAAAAGCGCGTTAGCAGATCTCCAAGTTAGAGCGTAGAAGCTTTCTCTGCAGATGGAGGATTTAAAAGAAGTAAAATGATAACCACATAGTCGAGAGACTAGAAAAGAGACCTTGATGTTTGATAGTTGTAATAACCTGCAGAGTGCTCTAATGGCTCAGGGATCAGGTGCAGAACTACAGCAATAACAAGAGCTGAATAATTATCTCAGCCATATCTGTATAACCACAGTCCCAGAGTATGAACTATATAAGGAGGCTTCTGCTGCCTCTCCAAGATTTCCTGAAATGTTAAATCACTGAATTGGGAGCACTTCCAGCATTAGTACTGCCCAGTTAGAAAGAAATAAAGCCCAGAATCCTCTAGTGGCAGTTCTAATGTCTTTGTTAATTATGAATTATGGGTAAACATGCAGACTCACAGAGGTCACGGCTGTCAGCAACAATACTTTTCAAGAAGGATTTTTATGAGGGTCTTTTTCATTTTGCCATAATGTCCTTTATATATACATAAAACGCACCCAGAATACAAAAAATAGTGTTTGTTTTTAGGGAAGATGTAATTATTTTCAACTTGTTTTCTACCCTCCGTACAGTCACATATCCGCTGCCAGTACGACCCAGTTCATAACTATAAGCTCCTCTGTGAATAACAACAGCTGTACAGTTCCAAGGACCAGGCGGAAAGAGTCACCGGGGCTGGGGTTAGGTTAATGATCAGACACTCTGCTAACAAGAAAGTAGTGGTTTTCTCAGCGAACGGCCAGTCAGGATCCCATCAGCTGTAGTCACCTTTCACACACAATAGAGAAACAAAAGCTGCATACAGTATGCTTGATTAACCTCACTTAAATGGCAACGCTGATCTCAAATCTGTCCCAGGAGTGTATATAAACAGGATTAAAATTATATTATGTGTGGATCCTACCCAACAAAAGCAACTGGCACAAAATCATTTTAATTAGGTGGTAGCGGCTGTAACTCATTCAACTTTGGCATTAATTCTTCTCTGTCCCATCAAAGAACTTTCGGGACTCACTGTAAGAGGTAGAAGGAATGAAGGAGATGATTGACAGATAACCTTGAACAACACGTTGCCGTAATTGTTGGCTTGTTCGTAAGAAGGCTGCATGGAATTCGGACAACAACTTTCAAAATAGATGTGTGAAATTCTGCATGGAGAGTATAATCTTAGAGTTTTCAAGGTAGGCAACAGACTTGTAACGAATTACAATGGAGATTTTACATAAGTAAAATTCAAAAGATTCTTGTCCAGTTTCTAAGAAACCTATTGCTGCCAGCTGAGTGGCTTGAAATCTCTCCATGAGTTGAGAAACCATGAGACCTTGGGAACCCTGAGAACACACAGGGTTTGGTTTGTTGTTTTGTTGGTTTTTTGGTGTTTTTTTTTTTAAATCATGACAAATATTGTAGAAAAACAGAAACAAAAAAATTGCTGAAAATTAATTTAGAAATTTGAACATTTGTCACACTTTATTTGCCACTGTTGATGGCCGATAAAGTTTAGTCCTCTAGAGTGTAACAATCTGGAATGGGTGAAAAGTTCCCAACTCTATGCCATATCAGAAAGTACAGGTTAGGTATTTCAAGTAGTCCAAAATTGCCGACCTTCATCCTGTGACAGTAATCTAACCTTGGGCCATAGCACTGCCATTAGGAAATTAAGGTTAAAATTATTCTGCCTTTGTTATCAGAGGTGAATCTTTTTTTCCATAAAAATTTATCATCAAACTCTATGTTGAAGAAAAGCTGGCAAAGAAAAGGAGTGGGTAACTACAAAGCCTCTGCACTTTCTTGAAAGAAACAACAATTGCAGGAAAAATAAATCAGAGAAGTTGAAATCCTTATCACTTTCCTTGGCACAGACTATAAACCCATGTAATCTGCACTACATTCCATAGGGGGCACATTGGCAACATGGGAATGTCATAACTAGAAAAACATGTTTTTCATACCAACATATCACTAGCAGGCAAGAAGACTGACCATTATGTTACATAATAAAGATAAGTCATGTGTACTTGAATAGTTAACAGATGGACTAATTAGAGGCTGCATTATTTGTGGTATAACTGATAGCTGGTGAAATCAAGGTTACTGAGGGAAATGGACTTGACTTTGGAAAAAACAGGGTATTTGCAGGGCTAAGGCAAACTGCTTCTCAAAAGAAAGGGTTAACAGGCAGTGAAAGAACAGAAGTGCATCTAATTAAAAGGCACACCAAGGCATGCAGAGAGAATACAAGGGTAAGCAAATGGCAGAGACCACGTTTGTGTGCGATACATGGAGAGGCAAGCATGGAATAACATACAGATAACCGGTACGAAGGGCAAGGTGTCAGGCAGGTAAATCTTAGTAAGACATGTTATTTTTGTCAAAAAATGGTACCAATAAATATAGAGAGAGATATATTGAGCAAAAAAACAACAATGTGAAGAGGAGAAGAGATCTGTCAGGGGGCATCTGTGAACAGGAACACTGTACAAAGACTTGGTTGAAGACACAAAAAATATATGGATAAAAGTGAATTTTAAGAGAGAAGTTCAACATAATCTCATTTAAAATAGTTTATTATCGTGCATGATGACCTTTGGAAATATCTCCTCCGCCCAGACTGCCGTATAAAGGAAGCCCACGGGGAAGATAAAACTGCTACATAGGTAAGTATCATTGTTTAACCCAAAAAATGCATAAAAGCTTTAAATGCAAAACACTCAAATGAGCCAAGAATTATCCTTCTATGCTGGCTTCTGGTATTACATGTTTGTGGACCCATCATGTAGCTGAAACCACCACTGTCTGGGCTCCCACAGCACAATGTTAAGACTGAAAAAGAAATACTTATACTTGCGAACAATTTTGCAGATGTAGCTCTGGGTCAGCACTCCTCAACAGGCTGTAGAATCCATGTAGGAAACTTAAGAAAAAACACTATTGTGTAAAGCATCACCCAGGTTTTAAAAATTACCATGAAATCACAAGATACTAATCAAGAGATCTAAACTAGGAAGGACCTTCTTTTAGTGGGCATACATTTGAGAGCACTTTCAAGTAGTAGAAACAAAGCTAAAAGGAGTGTAAAACTGGCAAAGTAATCTCTATTTCTAGGACAAAATTTGGCAAGTCCAGATGAGAAAGTGACTCAATCTTACAGAAAGCTCGAGGGAGCAATTCCAGATGACTGGGCAGAAAGAAAAAAAGAGCTGAAGCACCTCCAAGAATACATACATAGATAAATATACATACACACGTGTGCGTATTGAGATGAAGATGAAAATGCTATGTATAAAGGATTCCTGCACAAAGATGACCATGCCATAATAGTCCACAGCAGGAGGGCAGAAAGCTTAGGCATAATCCTCAGTGCCCATTTGGGCATTGAGAAAGGCAAGAAAACAGCCTAAGGTATTTTATTTTAGTCAGACTGAGTGGTGCCACAGAAGGTCAAGGGTTAAATCCAAACTCTTGTGTAAAGTAACTGGCTGAACTATAGTGAAAGCTTCTCTTTAGGTACGAATGCATTGGTGAAAGTACAACAACAAACAAAACCACTGGAATCACATCACATCGCTCTAGTTTGGATCCAAGAGTGGTGCGTTATTTCAGTTCAGTGAAAAAGGTCACCCCTTGATAACAAACTGCTTTCCATAGTGTGGTCTAACACCATTGACATTGACAGTGTCTCTTCATTGACCAAAATGGGCTTTCAGGCAGCATTTTTTGCATTCCTAATTCAGTTGCCGGATGACAATGTAGCGGCAGTGTAATAACACTGTATAAATCATCTTTGACTGGAATGGCATTCCTGATGGGTTAACATCTCCTAAATAGGCCACAATTGCTCTCATTTCTAGGTTGCCCACAAGAGCTACTCCTCCAGCAACGTGTTATTTAGGGGCACTGGCTCAGAGACTTCTCTGAGGCCCCAGACAAAAACACCCAACAACAATTTGCTGAAATTTGGTAAATTTGTTGACCCAGAAAAAACAAGGGGAACTGAAGTACTGTAAAAAATTATAAGAAGTTATACAAGTAAACTATGAACTGGTTCTAAAAAAGTAGCAAAGCGTTACCTTATATGTACCCTTTCTTACGCCGTAGCCAGCAAAGACAAAGCTTTGTAAGGAACATATTGGACAGATCATTTTGCCCACGGCAAAACAAATGCAGGGAGGCTGTCCAGTCTCGTCAGTTGATCCCGTTTCTTGGCAGAGACCCTGATCTCAGATAGGCTCCAGAGCTGTTGCTCTGTCTCATGTAACCAACTATGCAAATAGTTAATTTTTTCAAGCTGACAACCAAACTTCAAAAAAACCTCACAACAATACTAGGGGCTTGGATCAACCCAAGAATAGTCTTTACAGCAAAACAAAATTACCATTTCACACTCTGAAAAGGAAATTAGATTTGTTACAAAATGAAAACACTTTGTTACAAAATGTAGAGATGAAATATTTCTAGGGTGGGTGAAAAAATCCATTGAATCTGAACTGAATTCACAAATAATTTGGCTCCTCAACTTCACACAATAAGCCTCTTGGCTGATTACTGCAATTCTTAATTAGGAATGAAGCTGCACTCACTGAATGAGGGCAAGCATATATATCACAGATGTTAACACCCCGAGGAGCACACACTGAGCTCTATTCTTTCTGCACTGACTTTCTCCCTGGCTAAACTTAGCATATATGAAAGCCTTTATCCTGGGAGATGCCAACCACAGTCCATGAGACCAACATTTACCAGCAGAGACAATATCTAGCCTGGAAGTAGAGGTGCCACACTGTGGTACTCCACAGTCCTCCCAAAACTGCCTGGACTGGGGACTGGCCACACCAAACAGCAGCTCTCCTTCCTTCCACACAGCCACATTTCTTCCTTGAGAAAACTGAAGTGTGAAGGAAATGGTTTCTCACCCAGCATATAGTTAGGATGCAACAGAGAAGAGTATTGCCCTCTAAGATGACTTACTTTTCTGGAGGGAAGTGAGTATGAGGGTTGAGTAGAAAAGAAAAAAATCACAGCAGCAGGTCCTCAGAGATGGGACTCGCTCTGACAAGCAGGAGAATGAACAGGGAGTAACTACTTTAAAAACTAGATGCCAACACATCTTCTAGATCTCGCTTTTCTTTATGAAGTACCTCAGATCCACACATGCTCAAGTCAGATAGTCACAGAGGGAAATAAACACACAGAAAGGGTTCACTCAAGCAGGATGAAAAGGAAGACATGGATGGAGAGGAAGAAAGTTGCTATTCCCATGTTGAACACTTGGAATGCTGGACCAGCATAAGATCGGCACAGTTAGACGGACTCTTTAAATCATTCAGAAATGAATGGGAGACTCAAATGGGAGTCAAAGCTAATCATATGCTGAATTGAGCTTTTAGACTGCAAGCTGATCTGTCCCAGAAAGCTACCACAGTGGCGGCCTGATTCCCTTGAGCTGGACCACATGTGCACCACAGCAGCACAAGTACAAGCTGGCACACTGATAGGAGACTTTGCAGTGCCGCGTCCGCAAGCTACCTGCCAGCACCTGATGGTGCTAAGTGAGACGGGAGGCAGCCGCAGACAATGTCAGCTCTCACCGGGAAAGCACCGGTTCAGTGTGATATTCTTACTGTCTTCTCCTGCTCGTTTCTTCCCTGTTTCTCATTTTTGCTTTATTCCTTTTTTGTTTTTGTTGCCTGAACGTACTTCTGGAGTCCCTTGCCATGGCAACACCTGCAGGTGAAGGCAGAGCTCATCATCTCCAAGCTTTGCCAGTGCTGAAGAGGTAACTAATCACTCCACAAGTGGAGAAGTGCTATCTCCAAGACACCCATGAACAATTTGCAAACTTGGGTGTCCCTGAAGCACCCTCTTCTCACAGGTGTTTAGCTTGCTTCTGCGAATGTCAGTAAAAGCACTTTTTCTCCTGTTTGCATCTCATCATGTACCTTGCGTGTGCTGCTTCACACAGAGCTGTAAACTCACAGCTTAACGGGGCTAAGGAGACAAGTCTCTTCTGCATTGATGAATATGTGACAGGCATTAACAATAGCGAAGGTGCTTCAGTGTTCCCAAAGCCTGAGAGTTGGCATTGCTGCTGTCAGGGGAAGCTCAGCTGCTATCAGTCTGCTTCAGAGTGACCAAATCTCTGCTTAAAACAGCTTTTGGGTCTAAATTGCTGTCTGCAATCACAGGTATCGCACACACGGCAGAAAGGTTGGAATACTGCAAATACCCTCCACGGCCTTTAGTCATCCAGACACTCAGGCGGATTTTGAAAAGAAGCCACTTGAAATCTTAACAGTCCTACCCCTAACAACAAAACACGAATTTGTTACCGTGGCCATTGGAGACCACGCGGCTGACTAACTCCCAGGAGTTAGCCTAGGCAGAACACTGCAGCGTAACCTGCCTAACCTTATTAGAATAGCCACGTCTCACGAGAACGCGAGGGGAGATACACAGCACACAGGGAGGAAGAACGTGTTCAAATATTTTATCAGCCATTTCAAAATCTTCAGGCTAGGTTTTGGCCCAG